>JAVYIG010000834.1:0-438454 GCA_035222895.1 Strongylocentrotus droebachiensis | reverse complement strand
TCCTGGACAAACTAGTGCAGATAGGCTTTGAGAGTGAATCATTTTATGATTAAATATTCCCATCATAGGTTGCATGGTAATGGGACAAACTTTCATATGAAAACAAATTTGATTCAAAGTCACGGCCACGTTTTGGGGTTCCCATCACACTTAATCCGCTCAAGTTTGAAACGTGGGAACAATTTGCTTATGTTTCATGTACCCTTTTGGGACATATCTAACAACAAATTAGGTACTTTCCAGAGGTAGATCACGAAACTAAAAAAACTAAGCACAAATTTATGCCTCAGCCTATATGGTCTAATAATTATGTTAACAACGTTTATTAGAAAACGTACGTTAAGAGAAATTAAGAGATAGAAAATGACATATTATTTGTGCTAAAAAATACTCACGTGGTCACTAATAAAATACTGTGTCCATTTGTAATCAGATCAACCACGTTTCCAAAACACAGTGGAAAGTCGATCCCCTGCATGTTCCATGCCCAGCGATCAAATCATTTATAATCCCGCCTTAAATTGTGTGTTAGCCTGGTCGGTGAGATATTAGTCGAGTGCGCAATACGTACCGTATTTGACATCTTCATACTGAATGATCCTATAGGGGTCATTCATTCTATTTTACAATCCTAAATCGTGATATATATATAAATTATTAATTTAAGAACAATCATCTCGTTCATTGTGAAAGAGAGAAAGAGAAAAGAGAAATGTAAGGTGGTGTTTAACTTTTATTTATTCCATTAAATCATTAATTTTGTCAAATCATTTGTTATTTTAGTTAGCAGAGACGACTCATTCGGAGCATTCTAGCCGTATTCCCTTATGTTAAAATGGAAGAGTCTATGGAATTCCCCAGTATTATTTATACCACAGAACTGGAACTTTCCAGTTCTGTGTTTTATACCCGCCATCAGTCATATTGACAAAGCCGACCTCTGGGGGCCGTTTCTCGAAACGGTCATAACTACAAGATCAACGACATCTCGCCACTGTCACGGCAACTTGTCAGCTAAGTGTTTCACAAAGCCGTCTTTGCCAAGATGAGCGACAACTTCCGCGACAAGCGAGTTGTCACTGCTCCGAACCTGTCATATCTTTTTAATTGCTGTAAAGCGCCATCACAAGTCAGTTTGTTGCTATTCCATGGGCCGCAAAATGTACGATTAGGTTCACTATCATTTTGAGAAAATAATAGACGAGTTCGGTACGTAATTCTCTGGGATGCGAAATGCAAATGTAAAAAAGTGATAATACAAATTATACAGAAATTTTAAAAAGCTGAATATAAACATTAAATCACAAATCATTAAACTATAACATATAAATAAGAGAGATAAGAATGTTACACACCGTTTCCATAGTCGATCCATAGTCTTTTCTTAGGATACCGTCATACCTTTGGGGCCTATGTGCATTATTATTCCCTAATTACTTCTTCCAAATTATATTTTCAATATCAAATCAATTATATAACGAGAATTTATGAGACTCTAGAATAAAAACTGGCTGAGAAAAGGTATTTTGCCTAAAATTCCTCGTCACAATAAACAAAAAGTACGTATTGATAAACTATCACATTACGGTATCCTTCAACTAACTTTTCATTCGACTGTCGAAAAAAAAACACTCACCGGTTTTTCTTCAATTTAAGAATCTTTACAGAAATATGCAAATCGTTTGGTGATCTACATTTGATAATGACAGTATTTATTATTTATTTTAGGTGAATTTATATGTATATATTTCTCTTTAACAATGTAGCCCCAAAACTTGTTTTGGGTTATTCTTGATAAATCAATGGATCGTGACAAAGACTATGTTCTATAGCTGCTAGTATCGCGATATATCGATATCATGTCTGTCATGGCTTTGTGAAACGGTTTATCCACTTCATGACATCTCCATAGGTCGCCGACAACTTATATGACTGTCATGGAGTTGGTTTCGAGAAACGGCCCCCCCCCCCCGCATGACATGTCAGACCAATAATTAATAGACCAACAATTATTCCAATACACCGAATTATGGACAATGTGTTATCGGTTATATTGGGGTTCACTAACGATGGGTTAATGAAAGCATGCACCTATACGGGGACCTATACTACCTACTTCGATGTAGGTCCATGATGAAAGATTGGTTTGCATAATTATTATACCAAAACCCTTATAAAAATATAATGCTTATCCTAACCCTAACCCTATACCTTAATTCTAATCGTAATCCTGACCTTAACCCAAACCCAAACCCTTACTAAACCATATCCATAACCTCTAATCTAAAGTACGGGTATGATCATATTTATGAGATATGTAGTCTAAGTAAATAGACCGTATTATCACTTCAATAGTATCGGTATAACACATGTACCTACAAAAGTGGCGGATCCAGGGGGGTGGGGGGGCGGGGGGTGGGGCACAGGGTGCACGTGCCCCCCCCCCTGCCCCAAAAATATGTTAAAATCAGCCCTATAAAAATATATAAAAAAATATTTAAAAAAAATAAAAAAAAATGCCAATGGCTGACCTAAAAAGGTGACCTAACCCCCCCCAAACGGAGCAAAATGCCAAACAAAAAGTGTCCTCTTACCCCTCCCCCCCCCCCCCCGCTTATTCAGCGGCTGGCTGAGTCTTTGCGATTTGTTTGGGGGGGCCAAAAAATATATATATATAAAGTTATCTTTCCCACCGTGTGCCCCCCCCCCCCCCGGCAAGAAATTCCTGGATCCGCCCCCTGTACAATGTAGCATGGCTAGGATGGTTATAAAAAAAAAAACGAGAGTGATCGAGTTTCAATTTTAAGCATGTTCAGACTATTGTTAAATAAAAAACATCAGATTTAACTCAACAAAATAATAGTTTTGTTCACCCTTGCAAAATTAAATCAGGGCTCCAAATGGAAGTCGGCCATTTTTATAACGCACAGTGATTGATAAAATATATTACTAAAATCATTCAGTTTTTAGATTTAAAGGCCTAATAAGTATTGGGCGCTTGTTCAGAAACCTATCCAAATTGTACTCCGGCGTGCAGAACATACCCAAAATGAAGTAAATATTCATTAAATAAATTACCGATGATGGAATGCGGGCGGGCGCGCGCCTGTGTGAAGTGAGGCCCCCCCCCCCCCCCCCAAGAAAAAATCTTTTTTTTTTTTTTTTTAACTTCATTTTTTGTGTGTCTTTTTTATGTTTTTTTTCTCCCCCATTTAAACAAAAAATAATTAATAATTTTGTTTCCATAAAAAAAAATCATTGGGGTGTCAAGCATTTAAACAAAGTCTATAAAACACTTAAATATGGTAAAAGACTAGTATAATGTACAATGAATATCAAGACCAACACAGAAAGTATCTTTGGCTTAGAAATACAGCACCTTTTAACCTCCATTGTACTACTTATAGCTACTTGCGCCCTCTATATAGCAAACAATGCCTAATCGGTGACCATTGGTCCCCCATGATCCTCTTTATCTTATGTTAACTGAGAGCTGAATTGATGAGATAACCACCTGTCCAGTGACCTTGCAAGGTGGTCTAATCCCTCCTGTGAACTAGTACAGATTGGCTTTAAAATTAGTTGAACGGCATTTTGACATAGGCAAATAAAAATGGCAAGTTTAATAAATACAGAATTGCGTACTGAAAAGACCAAACTGGCAACGGGACGCATTTTGATCCTTGCAAATGCATAAAATGACGAGCGGGCGGTCGAGGACAACCAAATGATTTGTTTGGGGGCCTTATCTACCGTAATGTCTCAGATTCTCATTACGGTAAATAACTTCACACAGGCGTGCGCCCGCCCGCAACCCACCATCGGTATGCACTTGTATTGTGCAGCGGTATGCCGTGAAACCTGTGAAAAAGTGTATACTAATATCAACGTTTTTCAGAAAAATACTCCAAAAATAACAAGAAAATTGACACGAAACAGGTAATAAACATAGCGAATTTTAACTCATGATATTTATTTGGACATTTAATGAATGTTTACTTCATTTTGGGTATGTTTTAGTAGGGTATCTCCACGCCGGTGTTACGGGTCAAATTTTAGATAGGTTTCTGAACAAGCGCCAAGTATTGTATGACATATTAATTAGATAACGACGCTTATCAAATGTAAAGTGAATTGTTTATCATTACTCCCATATATATGTCACATGCCGAAAGTTTTTGTCTGGGTCTAACTGTTCTAGATTGAAGTTGAGGCTTAAACTAACATAGCCATATATACAGACGCGGATCCAGGATTTCTTAGGGGGGGGGGGTCCCAAAAAATCGCAACGACTCAGCGAGGGGGGGGGGGGCGGGGTAAGAGGACATATTTTGTAGGTCATCTATATGGAATTTTTTTTTTCTTTATTATTATTTTTAAAAAAAATCAAAAGGGGGGGGGGAGTTTCCCCAAAAACATACACAAAACATACACATACAAAAACTCAAGGGGGGGGGGGGTTAACCCCCCCCCCCCCCTCTGCTTACGCGCCTGTGTGAGCCAAATATTGGTACGTAATGGTGACCAGCATTGACGTAATGGGGGGGGGGTGCAGGAAGGGGCGAATCTCCCCTCCCTCCTCCGCAAAGCGCCGAAGCTTTGACGTTTTATTAAATTATTAGAGAAAGAAGAAGATTCGTTGTACCGTTCTCGACTCTTAATCCTCGTGTGAATTCAGTTTTCCCCTCCCTCCCGCGCAAAGCGCGGAAGCTTTTATGTTTTATTAAATTATTAGAGAAAAAAGACGATTCGTATTACCATTCTCGACTCTTAACCCTTGTCTCAATTCAGTTCCTCCCCCCCCCTCCTGCGCGAAGCGCGAAAGCGTTGACGTTTCATTAAAATTATTTAAGAAAGAAGACGATTCGCTGTAACGTTCTCGTCTCTTAATCCTTGTCTCAGTTCAGTCCCCCCCCCCTCCTGCGCGAAGGCTTTGACATTTCATTAAATTATTAGAGAAAGAAGACAATCGTTGTACCGTTTTCGACTCTTAATCCTTGTCTGAATTTAAAAAATGTTTTTTGTCTGCTCCTTTTTCTTCCTACGTCCTCTTCCTTTTTTATCCTCTCTTTTTTGGCCGGCTTTTTTCCGGGGGGCCGCCCCACCGCCCCATGGCTACGCGCCTGCGGTCAGATGAACATATTTTGATACCTTGTCCGACCCCGGAATCTCAGGGGTTTTAGGCATTTGATTACGGTCAGATGAACATATTTTTATACCTTATTTGTGACACTGGCAGGACACTGATTGGCGTGAGGTCCAGCGGGCGGAGCCCCCAGAAGCTCAAGGATTTTAGGCACTAAATTACGGTCAGATGAGTATCAAGGGGCCCACCTGAGGGCCCTTAGTTGGGTCCGGGAGCAGGGGTTTTAGGCGTTTAATTGCGGTCAGATGAGCATTTTTGATACCTTATTTTGTTGTGACACTGGCAGTTAACTATTCTTTCTTTCTTGCTCTCTTTCTTTCTATTTCTCTTTAATATTCTTTTTCAAAAAAATCGGGGGGGGGGGGGGAAGGGAGCTGGAAGATCCCGATCCCACCGTTCCGCGGGCCCTGACATGTAGGCATCTCAAGAGGCAAATTTCTTGCCTCGCTGTAAATTTAGGAATTTGTCATTTTACAACAAACGCATAAAAAAGTATAATTTACTAAAAAAATGAGAACAAAATAATCTCGGAAAATTATGTCATTTCAGCATTATGTGTAAACCACCGTTATGGAATTAGAAATAAACCACGATTAAATTGTATTTCCCCCGAGCCCCCCCCCCCCCCTCCCCCGATCTACACTTTGTTGGCGGAAAAATCGCAACTGATCTCCCCTACCTTTCTTCTTTCTCTTTTTTTCTTTCCCTTTCTCTCCTCTTTCCCTTTCCCTTCCCTTCCCTTCCTTCTCTCTCTTTTAGGTTTGCTGGGGGGGGGGGGGGAGGGGGAGGCAAGGTCCTTTCGGCCCCACCCTTTTACACACGTTGTTGGCGGGATTAACCGCAAATGATCTATTTCCCCTTCTATATTTTCACCCTTTTTTTTCTCTTCCTCTTTTTCGGTCCCTTTTAGATCTCCTTTTTTCCTTTTCCTTCCTTCTCTCTTTTTTTAGCGGGGGCGGGGGGGAGGCAAGGGCCTTTTGCCCCACCCCACCCCGATCCACAACTTGTTGGCGGGAAAATTGCAACTAATACCCCCTCCTTTTCTTTTCTTCTTCCCCAACTTCCTTCCCTTTATCTCCGCTTTTCCTTTTTTCAATTCCATTTCCTTCCTTCTCTCTTATTTTTTTGATTGGGGGGGGGGGGGGGGGGAGGCAACAGCCTAGGAGGCGAGGGCTCCCCGATCTCTTTCTTCCCCCTTTTCTTTTCTTTTTCTTCTTCTTCCTTTTCCTTTCTCTCCTCTTTCCCTTCTTTTCCTTCTCTCTCTCTCCCCCCTTTTTTTCCCCTTTTTCCCCCCCTTTTTTTTCCCCTTCTTTTTTCCCCCCTTTTTTTCCCCAGGGGGCGGGGGCCGGCCCCGGGCCCCTCGATCCGCCACTGCATATATAGGGGAGCTCTAATCTGCACATTGCACTAGAAAATGGACACAATCGTTTTTAACTTTGAAGCAGTTTAAAACTATCGAATGACATTTCAACTAAATAACGACCTACAACATTTTAAAGCTGGAAATTTATTCTTTACTCTCATATCTATTGTATGTGTTGTGCGGATATAAGCCTTTCGATATGCCGCTTGAAACGGTCAGACCCTAATAACAATTGTCGGCACTATTTTAAAATCGCACCCTTTGCCAACAAATCCTAGTATTATACGAACTCAGGCTATAGCTTTTTCAGTAGGTCTAGCTCAAGATTCATTTCCCTCCTACCTATTCTCACGGATTCACAACTCATTTAAATAAAGTAATTGATGACAGCGATAAAACAAAATAGAAGACATGATATATGGTGGGGAATCTCGCTTAATCTGCCGATTGTTACGTTGTAGTCCTTGAATAATGTTTTATTATGATAAAAATGTTTTTTTTTTATCCGTGTAACAAGGATTGATTTCAGGGTTATTTGACCAGAGGTGTGTTTGTGTGTGTGTGTGTGGGGGGGGGGGGGGCGGGGGGTAAACAAACCAAAATGTATTTGACTGCATGGGGTAGTGTGCGAATTTATAAAACATTTTACTTGTTAGTATAAAGTTTGTCCATTTCGTTTGATCTCGATCGAGGCACATTACATGTGCCCCTCGGATATAGGCTCTCATCTCTCTCCCTCTCTCTCTCTCTCTCTCTCTCCATATCTCTCTTTTTTTAAATAAGTTTTTGTTTTTGTTCTTGTTCTTATCATCATCATCACCATCATCATTATCTTTTGTCATTATTACTAGTAGCACTGTTTTACTTCTGGAGTGCAAATGATAGCTTGCAAATCGGAACCATGCAGGTGATAGAGGCCCTAGCTTTGTATTAACCCATCCCCACTCCCCCCCCCCCCCCCCCCCCATAGAAAAAGAGGAAGGAGAAAAAATATAGATATTTCAGTGGTCATTCTACATGCATACTATTGTGTAATGCCCCAATAGATAACTTTCTGATTACCTTCCAGACGAAGCTGCCTTTGAAAAACGGAAATATCTTGTTAAAAAGAGCATTTTCAAAAGACCATTTTCGATTCGTTGTATGCAAAATGTTTACTTTTACAGAAAATATCGTATAGCTCTTGACTAGCCTAACGCGTTTGAAGATTTGTATTAAAATGATTTTTTCATTAGATCACAGCTTCAAAATCATTCCACCAGCCGGTTGATCTTTTATTTATCAAAACATGCGTTCATTTTATTCAACCAATCATTAATGACTCATTCATTCATTCATTCTATCAATCAATCAATCAATCAATCATTCAATCAATCAATCAACCAGTCATTCATTCTAACATGTTGAACTACCACTATTTATATGTAGTGATAAGCGTTTGGTCACTCTTTCGATATCATTATTTATATGATATTTCTTTTCCTTTCTTAAATTACTTCGTAAATATAATTACATTTCCTCAGCCGCTAGCCCGGAACAAAAATGAATCAGAAATAACGTGCATTATTTTGTCGGGGACGATCAACATTTATTCTCTTTCCAACTTACACATCCATTCGTAATGTTCATTATGATATCGTAATCCATAACTATATCAACAAATCATGCATAAACTCATGAATCATTATTCATCTTATATCGTCAACAATTCCAGTGTTCATTTTGAAGAGATTGACAAACCACAGGTGTAGTCGTATCTAATAATCTTTACACATCGTAAAGAAAGCGTCATAATTAGCCATAAGTAGGCTTAACCGTTACACTTGCAATCTTATAGAAAAGTATTTGTAAGATAGAATGATCAGAATACTGATCTTAGACATATTCAATATAATTAGTCTCGTAACATCCTCTAAATATAGAGGAACACTTTATTATCTTTAAGATCTTTATTATATTTCTAGCAGTAATACAATGGTGAACTGCTATTTTGTTCTACTTCATAATTTGTAGATCGTTATTCATTATCTCGAACTAATAACAGTTGATATTCTGTGCACATGTAAAACACACAAAATAGGCTATATAAATGGACCACAATCATATTCAAAATATATGAAACGGCTTCATCTTCCAATAGCATAACTGACACATTTTGGAACATGGAAATTTTACAAGTGAAAAGGTAACATTTGTGATATATCTATTTATCACAGATCAAGAAAATGCATTTTAAACAAAGTAAGTCATTTACAATTGTACATCACAATGGGCACTTTAACCATGCAGTGCTTCTGTAGAGCGAATTGTATTTCAAAGCAAGTTAAATCTCTTAAATCAACCAGCAATTCAGTTTATATGCCATTGATCAAATCTATATACAACAACACACATTCCTGCGTAATATTTGCATCACAATAATACATCTTAGAAACATATAAGATTTAGTAGCAGTGGCTTAGCGATATTATATACATACAATATTTGGTATTGAAAAATCAATATACGAAAACGGAATGCAAACTTTGTAAGCTCCATCAACTTTTTTCTTCAAGTGCAAATATCAATACAAGATATTCAGATATTTTATTGTATCACAATACAAACAAACTGACAATCTTTAATTTATGTGAAATACTGTTTCATATATACAGGTAGTGCATATGTTATATACTGGGCATCAGTATAACTTTGAAATACCAGTTAGATATTCCTTCTTGCACAAAATTAATGTCAGAAAGAAACTAGATAAGTATTTCCCGTAGAATAACTATCACATCGATATTGACTCTTTAGCAACATTCCTCATAACACATGGCTGAGGTGAAAAGGCTTGACATTTAGAAAATATCAACTGGTCATAAAACTAGAGTTAACACAATGCTCTTTGTGAAGGAATAAACACACATATACATTCCTTGATATAAGGACAAAGAAGAATGAAATCCAAATAGCATACAATACTCTAATAATCATTTTAAACGATCCAGGTACATTACTACAGTTTGCAATATTTGTATATAATCAGAGAATGTTAGCAGAGTATTTTGTTTGTATTTGAGTTTTGAACTTCAGAAGAAATTTGTTGTCTTACAAATAGATAATAAAATTATACACAAATATAAAATACAGATTGAAAACATCGTCTGGGGGCCGTTTCTCGAAACCGTCATAACTACAAAATCAACGACATCTCGCCACTGTCGCGCAACTTGTCAGCGAAGTGTTTCACGAAGCCGTCTTTGTCAAGATGAGCGACAACTTCCGCGACAATGAGTTGTCACTGCTCCGAACCCGTCATATCTTTTGAATTGCTGTAAAGCGCCACCACAAGTCAGTTTGTTGCCATTCCATGGGCGGCGAAATGTACGATTAGTTTCACTATCATTTTGAGAAAAATATAGACGAGTTCGGTACGTAATTCTCTGGGATGCGAAACGCAAATGTACAGAAGTGATAATACAAATTTTACAGAAATTTTAAAAAGCTGAATATAAACATTAAATCACAAATCATTAAACTATAACATATAAATAAAAGAGATAAGAATGTTACACACCGTTGTCCATAGTCAATCCATAGTCTTTCTTAGGATACCATCATACCTTTGGGGCCTATGTGCATTATTATTCCCTCTCTAATTACTTCTTTCAAATTATATTTTCAATATCAAATCAATTATATAACGAGTATTATGAGACTCTAGAATAAAAACTGGCTGAGAAAAGGTATTTTTCCTAAAATTCCTCGTCACAATAAACAAAAAAGTACGTATTGATAAACTATCACATTACGGTATCCTTCAACTACCTTTTGAGTGGATGGTCGAGAGAAAAAAACTCACCGGTTTTTCTTCAATTTAAGAATCTTTACAGAAATATGCAAATCGTTTGATGATCTACATTTGATAATGACACTATTCTTTATTTATTTTAGGAGAATTAATATGTATATGTTTCTTTTTGAACAATTTTAGCCCCCAAACTTGTTTTGGGTTATTCGTGATAAATCAAATGGATCGTGACAAAGACTATGTTCTTGAGCTGCTAGTATCGCGATATATCGATATCATGTCTGTCATGGCTTTGTGAAACGGTTTATCCACTTCATGACATTTCCGTAGGTCGCCGACAAAGATATGACTGTCATGGAGTTGGTTTCGAGAAACGGCCCCAGGTGAACGGCTAAACGGCTTTACAAAATAAGCCTTATATCGGAATATCATTATGCATATAAAACTCAGCAAAGACTTAACCTGTCAAATACATTTGATATTTACATTATAAAGCAAAAGTTCATTGTACATTGATATGAGTTTTAGAAATGAAGAAACCTGCATTTATAATATGTCTGTTATGCGCTAAAGATCAAGATTTGTACAGAAAAAACATTATTATGTACATCCTGATCATGATTCGAAAACAAAATAACTTGTTATGTTATGTTCACTATGTCATACGATAGTAACAAAAATAACGACAATATACCCCCTGTCCACACACAACATTTTCCGTGATTAGCTATACCGTTTCGCGATAGTGATACCGTTTCGCGATAGTTTTACGATGAAATTGCGTGTGTGGACGCTCACTAACGATACGTCGTATAACGATACTAGTCTAACGAAACGCAGGTTTGGGCATCGTTTCGAACTGAAACTCAATAAAGAATCACGCCTAATCACGGAAAATGTTGTGTGTGGACAGGGGGAGTGTAACTAGTGTAACTAACTGGGCGGGGCTTAACGTGACCTCGAGCGAAAGGAGACCAGACTGTAGAGTTTCAGGATTACTTTCTTCTGTTTATGGACATCCTTGAATTTATACGATGATTATTTATATGAAGTTTCTTGTGTGTGGACACTTTGGAATTTATACTATGATTCTTTATACGACGTTTCGTTATAGAGTTTCGGGATAAATTGTTTTGTGTGTGGACACGCTGATAGATGTGTTTGTGCTTGTAAACAATCATGTACATGTATATACAACAAGCAACTTCAAAGTATTAACATATCAAATTCCTACCATGATATAAGAGATAATAATATTCACATAATTAACCAATATACGTGCTTAAACCGTTGATTCTTTTTGCTTTTGTACAATAAATACATTGCCACTAAATGGTACATAATAAAGATGAACAAGAAAAAGGAGTACTCTTATTTACATCAACCACAAACAAATTCTGTTTGTATTTCAATGGTGAACAATATCCTTCATCATACAGGAAGTCATGGCTTCTTATAACAACATACTATCAATATCACATATCGCTATGCCTAGTAATCATACATCAAAAGTTTCAAGAAGTAAATTTGTGTAATACCATATCCAGTTTCAATACAATATTCTTGATAGATATCTTATAATGAACAACATTTACAAATGTGCTTCAGGGAATGTGCCTTTCTGAATGTATGCAATATTATATCAAAAGATTCTCGTGACTACGAAGATACTGTATATTGTATCCAGTATAATGTATATGTATATTTATCCAGTACAATCCAATACAAATAGACCTGCAATACGAATCGCTAATGATCATCATCACTTAAAGATTTGCAAACTGTCTCCAGCAGTTGAACTAACGAAGTGATCATACCTGATTTCAATAAAACAAAACAATGATGAACATGAAAAACGACTACATATGAGTCATTCCATGGTATAGCACAAAGAATAACTGTAATACGTATTCTAAATCAAGCAATCATCCCGCTGTGTCTTAGAATAATAATGCATCGTATCATATTGAAATGATAATTGACACTAAACAATATCACCAACGTATTGCCGCATTGCATTACGATATAAGTGGTTGAACTCTCAAAGCAGAGAGATCATATTTGGTGAATGTGTAGGTTTCTTTAACAAGTTACGTAATAACGTAATATCATTGTAAATATATAATGCAAGATAGTGGAAACACTTGAGTATATGTAACAAGTGTATAAACTTCAAATTTCTCACGGTCATTACTTGGAAAACAAGTATATAAATAACTGAAATAACGCTGAAGCTAGCAATACAGACAGAATAATTGTTGTTGGCACTGGCATAATTACGTCATAAAATCTTCACATAATTTCGAATCATTCCCTATAGTACATTAAAAAAGACGATTTCAACTCGAAGTATTTGTGAGTTTGGAGCAAGTATCAACCGTCAAACCATATAGTGAACTAAAATACAACATCAATTTGATTGGCCTATATAATCGCTGCCACAGAGTTTCCTAGAATGCTTTGTGCCATATCTTTTTCAAATAAAAAAGCGTGAACTATGCCTTTATTTTCGAATGTTTTGAGTTTGTAGGGATTGATAATAAACACAATTCATACAATTTTGCCATCAAATTAAATCAAACAAAATATTATCTTTCTCTTCATATGTTGTATTGATGTAAAGCGCTGTGGAACAACGGTTAGTTTGTAAGACAGCTATACAAATGCATATACATATATACATATACTGATCAGTTTCATCGACTGCTGTTTTTAATATTATTCTCTTGTCTAAGTTTTTTTTCTAATGAAATCTTCCTTTATGAGGGGCGTGTAAAGTAGTTAATAATAAACATATAAACTGGTATGTCTCTATCACATATACAATCTAATACCATACCATCTACGATACAGCGCAAGAAACTGATTATTATACATGTTTGAAGGTATAATAAACGTTTAAAAGGTGTTTCTTCAACTTCCAGTGCATACCCAATGTCAAAAATATACAAAATCAATGATGCATAATATTATTAGATAAACGATACCTCTTTGATATGAATATAAACAGAACTTTCATCTTGTCATAATTTATAAATAATTTCATCCAAGACAATATTTACAAAAACATCCGATCGGCATTACCCATCAGGTACTTATTGATGACGTTATAGTTGAAGAAGACTTTAAGCACGAGCTACACTGACAACATTTACAACTTCAATATCACAGTATCAGTGTTCTCTTCATATCTGTCAGAGCATGATACAAAATAAAGTACAATAATGTATATATATATATATATATATATATATATATACATGTGTGTGTGTGTGTGAATAATCTTGTTGATATAATTATTCTGACTGATTTAATCTTTCAAGACATGCACGTAACAAAGCATCCATAGTTGTATGACTACTTGTGCCTAAACGATTCAATTATATACAATATAATGTATACTAAGTACTAATTATGTAAAGATTGATTAGATCATATCATACAACAATTAAAAAACTAAAGCATAAATCCATTTTAGGTCGATACAGTGCATCGAACATAGATTTCATTTGAATAATTATTTATTCAAATAAATGAAAAATCACTTGCATTGCAACCATTTGTGATGTGGAAAACTAAAGTATTGACAAAGTTGTTGATATATACATGTATAAATTTACCTTCTTTATACGCACATCTAATACAATGTACATGATTCAAATTTATTATTGATTTATCAATTGATCACAATTATTTCAACACACGAATATAACATGACTAAATATACATACGATTCCAAAGTGTGTATCGTTGATTAGTAAATAAAAACAATTTATAATATTAATCGCAAAAACTGCCAATCTTGTTCACGATTCGATCATATATATATTTGAGAATTCTCCTTCTGGGAGTAAACATCAGGAGGTAAACGGAACCAGTTGTGCAATGATCCCATTTCGGTTAATATAAGTCTCTTGTAGCTATCCTTGAGATCTCAAGTTGAAGCAAGATAAAAACGATTGTATTGATGATTTTTGAAGATATAGTAATATTTCATCCTAATTCGTGGAATATCACATTATTATACGTCGTATCCATGCGCTACGAGTTGGAATCTGATAAAAATTGTTTTATTACAATGCAATGGACCTGTAAATGATTATGAACAGCAAAGGAACATTAAAATACAGGGAATATAGTAGGATATAATAAGAAATAATCCTGTTTGTTGAGCAATTTGAATTATAGACGTTATTATTATTATATACAAGCCTATGTCATCACAAATATAATCAAAGTAGCCTCTCATCTATTTGCCCTATTTTCTCGCTCTCTTTAATCAAGTACCATTTGAATGTAATAACTTTTCTGGTACTCCATATTAGTCAACGAGTTGCTTTTTAAATTGCATCATTATTCTCACAATAATTGGTGTTTGAGATTGGGACCATTTCCTTCATGACCATAAAGTGCTTCTGTTTACCAAGAATATGTTTAGTACACAGTACAAAGCAAGCAACAAAGATTGAATGAAGACCGCTGAAAACCTAGAATTTGAAATGCTTTCGGATTTCTTCTACGATGTCACTAGCACATTGCCTGGCTCTCTCTGCATCGGACTGGGAGAACCGTTCACATGGGACTCTGTGTCGAAATATACTTGCCCCTGGATACATACAGTCGTTCACATCGACCAGTATGTTCAGTTGACGAGCGCGGTCAGTGACGGTCTGGTTACGGAAGTGACCCTTCAAATCAGTCACGAGGACATCCAGGTTGTGCGAGGGGTTAGAAGTCCCACGTGAGGCAAACTGAGCTGCTTTCAAGGCCTTCTCCGCTGCATGGTAACTCTTGAAGCATACCCATTCATTAGCTTCTTTTCCAAGATCATTAGAGGATGCTGCTAGGTCTGATTTTGCTTGTTTAAACCAAGTTGAGGCTCTTGGCATATCGGGTTCGGGTGTATCGTCAAATGAAGGAGGACAATGCCTTGATCTTGCATTCCCAAAATATCCCCGATCTCTGTAGCTCCTGTGGTAAGATTCTCTCCTCCTTCCTTCCTGCCTTGCCCAGTTTCTCATAAATTCGTCAAAATCATCGTCGAAGAAATCGCCACCACCTCTTGGACTATTTGAAGATCCCTGACTTTTTCCAGTCTGCCTAGTGCGTCTTATTCCTGCTTGTAGGCGAGCAATTTCATTTTTCAAATGCTTGAAGACTTCAGTAGCAAGGTGTTTTCTTTCTTGAGGATGTTTGTCTGGATGCCATCTCAAGTACATTCGTCTGACTGCCTTCTTTCGTTCGCCTTCATCAAGTTCCCATATTTCTTCCAGTTGATCAGTAACCTGTTCTTTTGCTTCCTCAATGTTTTCGGGATAAGGCTGTGGTTTAGGTGGAACTTCTGTTCTAGGTGGAGTCTCTGATGTAGCTGGGCCCTCTGGTCCTTGTCCATCAGATGAATGACAGTACGCCATTATTGCCATACCAGTATCCACAGACTCTTCCGGCATCAAGAATTTGAATAGGTCCAACCCACTAACCCACACAGGATCTTCCTCTCCTATGTCGATAAGGTATTTGTTGCGGAGAGGAGATAGGAGATTTTCAGGAACATCTAGTACTTGGGCATAGACATGGATGGGGATACAATGTTTTTCATTTTCAATTTCATTGTCAGTGTTGATCTGATACGCCACGTATTCCCCTTTGATGAATCCGAGGTAGGGATCTTGCTCCAGAAGATGCAAGATATCACTTGGAATTCTGGAACCTAGCTTTGGTGGAGCCATTCCTTCATCATGCTCGGGAGCTCGTCCGTCTGTTTTAATCAGCTTGTTACTTCGCAGGAGTTTGGGAATCTCACGTGAGGAATCCGCCGACAACATGTCCACTAGGAAAGGAAGATGCTCCTGGCCAATGCCACCTACGTGGCGTAATATGGCTTGGGCAACACCCTTTACGACTTCCATGTATGCTGAACGCTTATTGTCCTCGGTATGCACAACTCTTATACATGCCTTTTCTGCATCAACGTCGTCATAACTCATGCAGGAAGGGGATTTTGCTTCACTACCTTCAATCCTCTCACCATCAATGAACAAGGAGGTGGGTAACTCAGCCATGCACTGTAGTCTTAGCCTCTTAAGCTTATCAATACGTTGGTGATCAGCACTGACGTCGGTATCACTCCCTACTTCAAGCAAACGCTGTATTGCTTCAGCAAATTCCTTTGAAGTCATAAGGTTATTTAGTCTGGTACCAAATTTACACTGACCAACCTCCTTATACAGACACGGCCTTGCTGATGTGTCGACTCTCTCGGTCACACAAGCCTTGACAGATCTTGGCTTTAGATGTTTTGGCATGGAGTCCACCAAAGTATGGACATTTGTGAGCAGCTTTGTAACTTCATCTGGCAGAAACGGTACATTGGATTTTATAAGGCGTTTGGTATGATCAGTTTCATCTTTGATGAAGATTTCTGTCGAGGGCAACAGTTTCCCCTTTGATGAAGCAGGAAGATGCACAATCTGAATACCTTCCAAATCAGCTTGTAAGGACGCTTTATTTAGTTTGGCTGATGTCAAGGACTCAATTTGCTGAAGGAACAACTGAGATGCAGCTATAGTGGCCTTGAGCATATTGGGATTTTTCATTTCTTTCACACTGTGACTTGCAAGTCCATTAAGTACTGTGGCTAACTGAGGAAATGATGGAGTCCGTGTGGATCCAAGACTGTACAGCAACTTGCTGCAATGGATCAAACTGTCAGGCAGCTGGTAAAGATGGGGCTGGAAGAGGTCTCCGCGTAACTCTCGGCATACTAGGGTAGGTCTGACCAGAGGGGGGACACTTTGAATGACCACACAAGGTACGTCCGACAGCTTTTCGCTCACCAATTGACAAGATCTGCATCTATCCGTGAGATCACTGCAACGCTGAACCTTATGACGTTCACAAGCTGAATCCAAGAATCTGTAGGTCTTGTCCATGACTTTGGCCAATACCTTAAAGTCAGTTTGTCTCCCTTGATCATGAACCCTACAACACATCTTGCTCGTATTCTCAATGACGCTTTCAGTGATTGGTTTCTTCACCACACCAAGCTTTTCTAGGATGGAATCCTTCCCTTGACAGCAGGTGAGGGTCATGCTGCTAAGGTATTCCGGTAGGAGCCTCATTGAGCACCACACAAGATAAGCATTCTCCGGCAAACTTGATGAGTCGAATCTTACTCCCAAATTCACATCCATATGATAGGGATGTAGTTTCTTTAAACTCATTTCTGGGGCATCGGGGATGATGAAGTCAATGACTTTGACACTGTTAAGAAATGAGTCATTCTTGTGAAGGTTGCAGTTCTGAAACAGTTCTTTCACAAGAGTTTCTGATTGCTCAGCTAGCTTTTTTCTTTCTCTTTTCTTCCCAAGATTTGTTGACAGTTCTTTTGCGAATTCAAGAAACATTTCTGCTGTAACCTCTGCTTGAACACCAAATTTATGCAAGAAGGAAGGTTGAAGCCTCTCGATGATTTTTTCTGAGGGAAATTTACTTCCTGTGAGCATTTTTGCGAACACTTTGTTTCCTCGGTCGAAGAATTCTCTGCCAAATCTCAATTCACCGTCATTGCCTTCCAGTAAAGGAAAGTCTCCGAGTTTCATACACTTCTCCACCCCTCCTTCTATTTGGCATCTGTGTCTCGAGAGGTTGTCGAGATGTTTTAGCCGTATCTCTGAGGACAACAAGTGAAAGTTGGGAAAGATGAACTTGGACATGGTGTCGCACTCAGATACGAAAACACACCCAATTGCCTTGAAAAGCTCTTTCAAGCCGACATTTTCACGTAGGAAAATATCATTGAATTCAGCCATCCACTTTTCCATCTCTTCACGAGGTAGATCTGCTCTTACCACATAGACAGTGGACGTGTGTGAAAGTGAAACATATGTCCCGTCTAACTGTTCATAGCAAGGGAGATTCATAATGATCCTTCTGTTGTCGCCATTTTCCACCAGTCTCTCTGGCATATGGGTTGTCAAGTATTGCAAGATATGGTCACGCTGGGCGGTTGTCAACCTATCGAACAGACTGGCATTTGTTTGAATGACGTGGTTGAACACTGCAAGCACTGCATCAGGTCGATCCTCGTGCGCGACAATCTTAGTGATAAGTTGTTCTGCTTCCTTAAAGTCTAGACTCCAATCAACTTCAGAAACCCCAAGTGAACTCAAAGCCGCAAGTATATGAGACATACCACTTAGCTTATACATCACAGAAGTAGCTTTTGACAATGGTACCAGGTGGTGGGTTACACCCATATCTCCATTCTTGCGGCACGGAAGAATGCTCCACTTCGAAAGACACGTTAACTCATCAGGATCTCTGCATGTAGCCAGACATTCCCATAGTCCGGTGATCCACCTCTCTGTCGGTTCCGACTTGTCCCATCGAACGTATTGGTTGCATTCGAATTTGATAGGACATAGTTCCTCCCTCATCAAAGAAGCAACACATGGAATATCAAAATGGCAGATCACATCAAAATCCTCATTGAAGTATTTCCTTATTGATCTACTCAGGAATTTGCTTCTACTGGATGGAAAGAGGTAGTCAAATCTGGTAATGTATACCGGAGTTTCAGTTGAGAACGTTCTTAGAATTCCATCTGATGTTACTAGAAGAGGAAGAGCCTCAACATTTTCTTTGAAGTTATCACATTGTGAGCAGTAGCTCAAAATGACTCGTAAAGTGGGTGTATCCTGTATAACCGTGTCGGAAAGTTGCTTCGGCAGTTCCATTGGAGATAATCCTACATCTTCTACTGCATTGCTGGAGAGATGACTGATCAAGCGAGCAGGGGTGATTTCAAGAATATCCCCTTTTCGGCAATCTTGCAAGCTGTCTGAAAATCTTGTATGCACATTATGGGAGCATTCAATTAGAGGAAATCCAAGATCTGACACAACCGACCTAAGGCTCAGATCCGTTCTGATTGGAGAGTCGAAGAAGCCTTGTACTTGTGATTCTGCGAGTGGTGTCCTCCATTCTAGAGTTCTTATGTTGTTGACTCCATCGGTGCCATCAAAATCTCTGTTGTACGATACACTTCGCCTAATGGAAGGGAATATTGGCTTGGCGGAGTCGGCAATGGTTCTGTAAATGTCTTCTATGAGTTCTTTCCAGAAGCTGTTCTCTGCTGTAACAGGAAGAAACGCCGTATATGACGATACAATGTCTTGCATTTCAGATTCGTCGTTTGATTCTTCGATCCGAGTCACGATTTTAGCCTGAAGACAACAAAGTGCCTTGACATATGCAGGTGAAACGATATGCTTCATGAGTTGACGATTCCACTGTGCCCGGGCGTCTCCTTTATCTCTCCAAATGTCCCGCCTTCGTTCATCTAACTCAATAGAGCCATTGACATGGACAGGGAGACCAGTGTCTATAGGAAGGGGAAGGAAACTGTATGCTTTCAATGGAATTAGTCGTTTACCCAAAGGTAGCGCGACTCCGCCCTGTGGCAAGACATGCAGATTTCCACTATTATATGCATCCAACACAGTATCAGGGACTTCGTTTGGTTTTGCAAAACCATGCTGCTGATAAATTAGCCAGTCCTCTGATTGCGTGTTCTCGCACTTCGCTCGTTGTTCTGTTACAGTGACTCTCATATCATAATGTACTTCTGTTACTGGAATGTCTTCAAGGGACTTTGAGACCCCAGTCACTGGATCAGTTTCTTCAGCCGATGTTGTAGAGAGAAATGCATCTAAATGTAGTTGGTTGGATTCTGAGACGCTTGCCTGGACGCTTGAGATATCCTTCATGTTTCCATGTTTATCAACGGTGGATATGCTGACCTTTTTAACATGTTTAAGGAAAAGGAGCAGGTCAGGTAGACCTTCCTTGAATTTCCGCATCAGTCCCTTAACGCTTTTAACATCATGTGCCTCCGAAGATATGTGAGATACCTTTGCCATGGATTTTGTGCGTAAAGGCAATCGGAACATAGTTGAACCCTGTCCTTCGAAGAACTCGGGCAGGTAGCAGTTGAAAACGTTCGGGAAATCGTCCTCCAGTTCGCCAGTTGGTTTGGCCATGAAGCCTGGATACGCTAAAGTAGCGTTAGGTACATACTTGACATTTGGATCAAACATTCCCAGCGTATCGCCGTTTGTGTAGAAGCTTGGGCAGTCGGTTAGGTGATAAACCGCGTTGAAGCCTACACCGAATCTTCCAACCTTTGAGGACAGGTTCCTTTTGCTACCCACTCCAAGTCGTTGGATGCCCTCTATGTCATCATCAGTAAATGATTTGTTATTGTATACACAGAGAGCAGGACCTTGCAAATGAGACATTTCATCTCTAAAGAGGCGGTCTTTCGGATGGGTACGGACATCAAGAACTAAGTGCACTTCCGTGGCACAGGAATCATCCGCATTCTGCACAAGTTCTTTCAGTATTGTATCATCGCAAGGGTAGCCCTTGAGAATATTTTTTATTCTCTCTGTCAGGGGTTCACGCTGTCCAAACTTCAACATATTCTGTGCTTCGAGTGTGTATGGGCCAAGGCCAGGGACAGCCACGGAGTAGCTTTCGATGATGTGTTGTCGAATATCCCGCACTCCAAGTATCTTCGCCATAGTAAGAGGAATATCACAGTGAGCTCTTATGACACCATCTGGAACTGAAATCCAGTCTACGTCGCAGAAAGAAAGCTCATTAGCGGTTCTCAGGAAACGGTTGATATCGGGAACATATATATCGTTTGGAGGCACTTCGTGCATTGCCAACGAATCTTCCGATGGAGCATTGATCAGACATTTCAGGAGTTTCATAACTTCTCCAAACTCCCTTTTTTTCAGCCTTCCGGAAGTTGAGTCATGGATGCACTTCAGAGTGGACAAGAAGTCACGTGTTGAGAATCGTCTTTTCATATCGATGGTTGACAAGAGGGATTTGAAGCCGCGCAAATTGGAGGGGACACGAAACAGGTGGGATCCAACACACTCTTCCTCAAATTCCAATGCCAGATGATCAGCACTCCTGAACATTTTGTCAACCAATAGACACTCCTTTGTTGAAGGTGAGTGGAAGAATTCTCGAATCTGGGCTTTGTCATTTCCTATCTTCACTTGTAAGTCAAGGAATCCATAGATATCTAGGCAAACACTTCGAATGTGTGCAGTAATTTCGGGGCTTCTGCTGATGGCTTGAAGTTGTTGCAATACAACATCCACTGATGGATCTTGGACTATTCCAAGAAATCTCTGAACCTGATAGGAAACCCGGAATTTACTTTCGTCTAGAACTGGGGCAACTTTGCTGACCAGTGACAGTTTTTCAGACGCATATATGGTATCACGTGAAGCTTTTCTCATAGGAGAATTCCTGTAGGTGACAGGAATGAAGGCTATGTTGTTCAGTTGATTCCGAAGGCTTTCGTCCTGAGCCCATGAAGAATTCTCTTTCTTCAGTCTGTAAGTGAGGTACTCGACTAGTACGCGATCATGCCTATAGCTAATAGGTTTGCCCTGTAATTTCTGTACACATTTGATGAAATCGGTGCCAGATATGTCATCTTATACCATTCCCAAATGCACCAGAAAATGCAAGCAGTCCAAATTGGCAAAGCTATCGTAAGGAAACCGTCCATCTTCCTTTGCGAAAAGGATACTTGCTTTTCCAGTCGGGTGTATCAATTCCGCTGGCCTCTTCAAGTTCTTACCATCTGGTGAAGTTGGAATACAGGCGATGGTTCTCAATGTCTCCCGTAGGTCAACGTTCGACAAACAGTAGTGAATCAGATGATCTCGTACCTCGGATGGGAAGACAGATATCTTTGGCAGAAAATCTTTCTGGAAGAATGCGTGCTCCAAACACGTTTGTCTCTTCAATTCCTCCCCAAATCCCAGCTTTTCTAGAGTAGATCGTATCTCCTTTGGAATCTCGGTAACTATTCGCTTCGTGTGTTGCATCTGAAGGACCTTCTTTACTGCTGAAGCAACGTGTGGTGATTCCAGTAGTAGTGGATCAATAAAGATGGCCTCTTTGAATGACCACGTCCTCTCTCCTTCCCAGAATATATTTGCATCATGTGAATCAGAGGCTACCAATATGTTGTAGAATCCCTTTAGCATAGCATAGCCATCACTGCCTGTGGTAATGTTAGATCCATCAGGCCACAACCGGTAGAAGTTGTCGGGGGAACTATTTACGCCAGAAATGCGTACTTTTTTCGGCATTCGTGCCACCTGACACTGAAATTCTTGATTTGCCAGCAGAGTCACGTAGGCCTCTGATATGATATCTTCGAAAACAGCATCATTCCATCTTGTGAAGTAGTTTGAATCTGAGTCGCTCGAGGGTTTCCAGAGATTTCGACGGTCTGCGGAAATGGCAAAGAATCCGTTACAATGGCAAGGTAGGTGACTTTGTGGAACTGAGAGAGGCAAGCCACTGTAGAGTTTACCATCTACATTCCCAGACAACGGTAACTTTACTGCCACGCCACCTACAGGAGCCAATCCCGACTTTTTTCCTTGTGGACTTTTCCACATATTGTGTGCTGACGTTCTTCCTACACTTGTAACTGACATCAGCACCTGTTTTCTCGGCTTCTCGTGAATCTGCAGATATTTCTTTCCATAGGAAGTTATGCTTCGCACAACACATTCTCGTTTGATCAGAGGTGTGATTTGATTCAGTTTTTTGACATTTCCTCCACTCTGCTTGAATTCTGCCATGATATCACGACCGCCCTCAGACTCTTTCTCAATTGCAAACAGTTGGTGGGATTGTGATGGATTTGCATTAGGTAGTAGCACAAAAGCCTTGACTTCGTGAATATTTTTGGTAAATACCAATAAATCTTCGGAAGAGCGCCACAGATCGGTGAGTAGTGATTTGCACTTATCTTCATCATAATGTTCGTCAGAGATCTCACCTCTCAATGCCGCATGTCTAGAGCGAAGAGGCAACCGGAATAGTGTGCCATCGTAGTCAACATTCCCATTACTTTCTTGCAGACTACAATCGAAAACACCTTCGTATGGCGCAAATTGGTCTTTGAACATGGAAATGGCGTTGTTGTTCCCTTGCAGATTTATCCTGATACCAGGACTTTCTTTGCTTTTTAGCATGGATGCAAGATGAGTTGCATGTGGATCAAACACCTGCAAGTACCCTCTACTCAGGAAGCTGGGTACATCTGTCAGATGGTAAACAGAGTTGAAGCCAAGCCCAAAGCGCCCGATCTTAGATGTGTCCAATTCTTTCGTTGCACCACCAAGCTTTGTAATGTTCTGAAAATCATCGGGTGTAAAAGATGCATCATTGAACACCCACAAAGCTGGCCCTTGACAATCACCCATGCCCTTGTCAAACAAGCTTGAACGTGCTTCTGAATTTTGCCGAAGATCCAACATGAAGTGTACCTTTGTTGCTCCCGCGTCTTCTGCATTTTGAATCATTTCTTTCGGGATTGAACTCTCCAGGTAGCTATCTTTAATGATGTTCTTAAGTCTTGTGGTAAGTGGTTCATACTGACCTGCTTGTTCTATCCCAGTCAATTCTTCGGCGGCAAGAATCTTCTGGCCAAGGGGTAGAATTCCCAAAGCGCGAACAATGCCAATAGGCAATGTCCCATCAACGATGAAGGTGTTGTCTTCATTTAGCTTCTTTTGAACTTCATCTGAATCCCCGCGACCCTTGACGTCTTCAAAAACACAGCACATTGGGTCAACCAACTCTAGGAAGTTTTCATTGTTGGTTGGTACCAGAATGTTTTGGCACTGCCGGGAAAGGTCACCTTCGCATATCTCGTCTAAGAGTATCAGTGCCTTTTGCACTACACGTTTGTTTTCTCTGCAGAATTTCATCCGTTTTTCCACAGAACCCAACTTTGGCTCGCTCTTTTGAATCTGTATGATGATCTCATGAATCTGCGTTTCTGATATACATTTCTTGACTCCAAGAGCTAGGAAAAGGTGTTCATACTTGGTGCTGAATTCTTGAGGTATGGAAGAAATGTAAGGATGGAAAGCGGTTTCACGGCTTGACAGGATTGCCCGATGAATTTCCACAAAACCTGTTCCAGTCCAAATACATGCAGGTAACCGTGTTGTCAGCTTCAGTACCACTTCCTCTTCCTTTCTTGCAGTTGAAAGCAAGCTGTACACTCCATGAACCATCTTCTCCAGTTTCCTTGATCTATCAGAGGTTCCGACTTTGCCATGACATCTCGTAATTACAGCCATCTGTTCAAGGGTATTGTTGATGTTGGGATGTTCTTTAACTCCTAGATTACGCAGGAGAGTATTTGGAACAGTCTTCTTGGGAAAGGGTATGGTTGCACCGGAAGCTAGTATGTTGACCTTGGTAGGGATCACAGTTTCGGTCGGACTGATCATTTGTCTCTCTGACCTGTGCCATTGAATGCCTTGAGGGTAGAAATCAGGACCCTTCATAAGACATGGGATGCATCTTTTGTCTGCCAAGAACTGCTGTAAAGTTTGATCACTTTCTCCGGTCAAAGGTTCCTTTAGCTTGTTCGGATATTTTCCCAAGAATGACATTAATACATCTGCTTTCTTGACGCTGGTTATCTCTTCAACTGACCTGGCTAATTCAATTGCTGTGATATTACTTTGGTGACGCAAACCAAGCTCTCGCAATGATCCCAAGAGCCCTTCATCTACATATCTCGCAGATGGAAAGGAACCTTTGCTAAAGAGCACAGACATGTACTGGTCTTCTGGGTCAAAGAGACTGTCAGGGGACCTGAGCTCACCTGCACCGGTAAGGATAAATCCTTGGGACTTCAGTTTCGACAGATGGTCGCCAATATCTCGTTTGATAGATTTCCAATTACGCAAAATCCACATTCCTACATCCTCAAGAACGGTCTTGTCACTGACACCACTGCTAATAGCATCGACAATGTCTTTCAACAACTCCTTTCTTTGTTTCTCAATCACCTCTAACTCTGAAAAGAGTTTCAGAATGGCGTCGTCATTGCAGCAAATCATATCATACTCCGGAAGGTGATGTTGCGGCAATTGGTCTGTAGAAGTCCGACAAAAAGCAAGACTGACGTCATTTGCAGATACAACTCTACCTCGGCCTGATGGAGTTCTTGGAATGGTATCGAAGAGGGGAATTTGACGAAGGAAATTTCTTTCTACATCGGTGAGAGAACAGCTGGTGAAGAATCTTACCAATACTTGTCTCTCCTTCTTGGAAAGACCCTTGATAGTCTTCTGTAGCGCTTTTGGATCTGGTACTGCTGTCAGTGCTCCAATTACACCCTTCTTCGACGGACTTCTGAGGTAACTGCCACCTATGAGCAGAGCAGTGTCTATGAATGTAGGACAAGAACAGATGAGGAGGCCAATCTTGGTAAGAACCACCTCCTCTTGACGATCAAACTTGTCAGAGCCGTAACTCTGGCTGATGCATGTTGAATTTTGTTTAAGGAAAGCAAGGACTACTTTACCAGATTTCCGCTCTTCAACCTGTATTAGAGGAAGGTCTATGTATTTCTCAATTGAGTTACGTTCACATTTATTCAGTAGGTTCCAAATACCTTTTAGCCATTCGCGTGGAGGTTGGTTGCCTTTGCCAGGATGCCAGAGTACAGTACTTCCGTGGTCTGTCACGAACCATTCTTTTGGAAGGGTGTCCCGAATTAACTGTGCTAGATTTTTATCCGACATCATTTGCAACTGGACAGACCCATGTTCAGCTTTAAAGAAAAAGAAAGTCGTGGAAAAGAGAAGAAAATAATAAAGGTTGTGAAAAATACCCAAAACTAAGAATCTGATCATGGAAAGCGAATAATAGTCATTTTGATGAATGTTTGTAAAACTGCTAGTTGAGTAATAGGTCCATATCGTTTCACACAAACAAGCAATTGGATCAAACGTAGTCTCATTTTCTAAATAAACAATTTAATTTGTCTTTCATAATCTACATTTCCTTGTATTTGTGAAAATGCTTAATTACACACGCTAATGGATTGTTGATGTCAAAACTGATTGAGTTACATGCACGACTATACTGAGACATAACTCAGGATAAAAGGCACACACAAAACAACATTTTCTTACCAGCTTTTTCCAGGAGTTTAAGCAAGTCCGGGTTGAGGTTTGGTAGGATGAGACTGTTACCCATGTTGTAGCACATGCTCTGGTCAAGGTTCCTGGTGGGTATGAAGACAGTCCGCGTTGAGGCAGATCTTGTGGAGAATGGCACAAAGTCGCCGTTGGCTAAAGGCAGAAGCCTTAAACCAATCAGTCGAGGGGTCTTCGTCCTGGTCATGATGTACTCTAGTAACACCAGTTTGTCATCGCTGCTCAGGGTCTCCAGGACTCCGTGTTGGCTCTTGTGAATGCAATCAATGATGACTTCAGGTGAAATGACTTTGGCGTTGAAGTTGATGTAGTCTGTGCTTTGGATGATTTTCTTGATGTGTTGAGGCACTTCAGCTACAGGGACATTGGCCGCTTTGAGGACAGTCAAGATGATTCGTTCTGTGTTCTCGTCTACATCGGTCAAGAAGTTGAAGACAGCATCCTGGATCTTAACCCACGAACCCATCTCATTGCCCTTCTTTGTGTAGATGACTGTATGTTTGCTCAGCAATTGGTATATTGGTTTAAGAAGCAGTTCCCACTGTGGTCTGACCTGATCTGGGTCTGGCCAAGCTCTGTAGATTTCATCGGAAGGCAACCTCTGCTCTTTGATGGCAAAAGTCAGCATGTTCATGTATGCATCTGGTAGGAGTTGTGTCACCAGTAAGCGGTTCCATTTCGCATCGATATCCCCTTGCACCCGGTCAGCACCAGGCCACTTTATTGATCTTCTGTCGCTGTTAACACCGAAGAAACCATGGATATGAACCGGAAGTCCTGTCAAGCTCTCATCACCGGGAGGCAAAGGAAGGAAACAGAACACTCGACCGCTGAAATCATCTCGTCTTTTACGCGGCATGTTGTAAGGCATGGCGACACCAACCCAAGGAATGTATCCGCTCTTGTCAATGATACTCACTACATCGTCAGTCATCTCACTGCCTCCCACAACCTGACTTACGATCCAATCCATACGACGTTTGGACTCTGCGACCTGCATAGTCAACGTGAGCTGATGAGTCAAACAGGCTCGAGTTCTTTGTCCGATTCTCATCTTACTGTTTTCTTCTAGTGCATGGGAGAAGCTCTCTCGTTCGGACTTCATCAACGCAAGAGATTTAGGACATATCTCTACTCTGGATCTGATCTGAGTTTGAGCGCGACCTATCCGTCTGCTGATGTCGATTGTCTCCAGTGATCGAAGAAACAGCAGTACGACGTCAGCATCGTCGACGAAGGATTCCAGGAGCCGTACCATAGCGGCGTCATCGTACTCATTTCCACAGAGTTCGCTGCCCTTTTGCCGTATAGGGAATCGAAACACCGTTCCATCAAAGGGTTGACCACCACTGATGGCGTAAGTCATTTCAGGGAACAGGTTGTTGTACGGGGTAAATTGATCCACAAATTCTGGTGAATTTAAGATGTGGGCATGCTGGATTACATTCACTTTGGTTCCTGTTTCTCCACGTCCGAAGTGACGCTCATGAGGATCAATGAAAGCAAGCGTTTCTCCACTGAGGATGCTTGGCAAATCTAGGGGAAAAGAAAAATCATTGATGTAAGATATAAGGACAATATTACTGATTGTGAATTAATCTAGAGTCTGGAACGAATGCTAAACTGCATTTTCTAGCTAAAGAACATATTGGGCATTTTGTGGTTTTCAAGTTAGTTGAATTCGTGTGGTTGCTTAGAGGCGTTAAGAGTGACAGCGTGAATGTTTTAGTTGAGCTTCCGTGTAAAGGACATTAAGAATTATCGGCAGGAATAGTTGGTATGTGGTACTTACTTCTCATATATCATTGACAATGAAAATTCAATGTGATAAGAACGCGGATGGTAATGGATATAAAGTAAGTCTTGATAATGCCGATCATTATCATCTTGTAATGGTAAAGATTGTGTATTTATAAAACGTCTTCTCCATTTCGTAGGTTTATTCAGAATTAGCTGAATGCATGTTGATGACATATATCTATGATAGAACGGAAGAAGAATTCATTAAAAATCTATTGCTAGCTTCCCATTTCACTGTCATCATAGAACTTTCACCATTCAACAATATGGATTTAATTTACAGTCATTGTTACCCCTTCTTGTTTCAAAAATGTCTTCTTGTAAAAACTTGGGAATGCCGAATCATGTTGTTTGTCTAAATGGTAATTCATTCCCATTATGCGTTCAATATGTGATTTAATTTCTTACATATTCTATTTATTTATGATTGTGTCAAAATATTTATCAATGTCGCATACACTTCCCGGAGATGTATGTTTTACAGCATGAAATTGAAAAAAGCCAAATCGTATCAAATATATAATTTCGGTTCCCCATTACGCTTATAATAAATTTACATTATATTTTGATATTCTGAAGTGGATGTCAGTTTATTTTCAAATGTCATGTGACTACAGATGAACATCTCAAGATCGTTGGTTGTCGAAGACCATTTAAGTTGTAAAAAACTAAGTTTTTGGGGAAGGTGAGAGTGTCGACTGGATAGATTTGGGTGAAAATTACCCCCCCCCCCCCCCCCCTCCTCAAAAAAGAGAATGAATATCCTACCGGTGAGGTGGTAGACGGAGCTAAATCCGATGCCGAATCGTCCAACTTTCAGCGGGTTATCTTCCTTGTTGCTTCGAGCTGGTGACTGGATCCCAGCCCAGTCTCCCTCCTTGAAGAGGGCGTCGTTATAAGCGTACAGAGCTCGGCCTTGATAGGGGGCGAGAGTAGGCGAAAGAAGGCGACTCGTTCCGTGTTCGCGGCAGTCGTACAGAAATCGAACCGTCTTGGCACCAGCGTCCTCGGCATTCTGGACGATTTCCTTTTTCATATATTGAAAAGAATATATCATTTAAAACAATTATGATTACGGTTAACATTAAATATGTATTAAAAATAGATTTTATATAAATCGTCACAAATTCTGTCATTTATTGTACGAAAGTTTGTTTAAAGGTCTGATGTCATTAATTTGACAACATTGACGACAGTGTACCTTTCTTCTAGGAAGATCGGGTAATAATCTCGGAACGAAAATATATTTGGTAAGAATAGTAAATTGAAACCTAAATTATATGTTGCTATCATAGTTCTCAACGAATACCATGAATACCGTATATTGTAATAATATTATCATTAAAGTAAATTAATTGGATAGTAATGGATGTAACTTCTAAATAAAGAACATGGAAAAGTGTCTGCCAATGACTACGCTGAGGGGACATTCCATGTCCCTGGCCACGTTTGACTAATGATTTGATTAGCACCTTGGTATAAGTGATCTGAAACAATGAAAATTACAAAAAGAGTTTCAACCGTGAAGAGGATAATTGATAGACGATCCTAAAAACATATGCAAAATAAAATTATAAGGATATGCACAATGTTTCATGGCTTGTATATAATTTTAACTGTATCAGTTACTAAATTAGAATATAAATTACTAAAGGTATAAAGAGGGAAGTTATACGTAATTTGTTTTGGATGCTTACCTTCATTATTTGTCCATCTGTGTATTCTCTAAGAACTTTCTTCAAGAAGTCCAGGAGAGAAGGTGGAGTTGGGCCGAAGCGTTCTAAAAACATGATAGAATATTGGTTTAATAGCAAAAACAACAACAATAATAATCATAATAATAATAATAATGATAGCTACATATTTATATTGCGCACGCATCCATCCCGGGGGAAGCTCAAGGCGCCTACAAAGTAGTATCATGAGCGTAAAGATCTCGCGGGGGTGTAATTTTGGATTAAAGAAATATTGTATTTTGGGAGCAGAACTCTGAAAACTCACGGTTCTGCTCCTCCATACAATATTTCTTGAATCCTTAATTACATCCCCGCGAGATCTTTACGCTCATCCACTCTCGGTTCCCTTGTGATTCCTAAAGTTGCACAAACTTGGGGGGGGGGGGGGGGGGGGGCAAGATCCCGGCTTTGCCCACGCGTGTCATACTTTATGGAATAGCCTTCCTGAAGATATCAAAAAGTATACCTCCGATTCCTTTAATAATCATGTAAAAACGCTTCTGTTTAATTCTTAATGAGCACTCCACAGAGTAGATTTGGCGCAATATAAGTTACATTTATTATTAATATTATTATTATTATTATTATTATTATTATTATATCTAACTAATTAATTATATTTAACTTTGCGTTAAAAAAGTTCAGTTGGTGTGGGAACCTGATTCGATTGACCCCAAGAAGTGACGATCTAATTTATAATTTCAGCAAAAGACAGTAATAGCTATCTTCGTTGGTACTTGGTACAATAATGTCTACTTCTACTACCACTACTACTACTACTACAACTATAATTATTATTACTATTACTACTAATACTACTACTATTACTACTACTACTATTACTATAACTGCTAATACTACTACTATATAAGAACTAGTCTACACCAGAACCTTTCCACCAGAAATGAATGATACAGAATTGTAATTATGTTAAGCTTGTTATATTCATGTCATATTTGTAAAGTGTGTTATGAAAGAAAGATAAATAAAACTTGAACTTGAACTTGAATTATCAAGACAAATAAATCATCTTTTACCGCCTATTTTCGCCCTTTTCTCGCCACCAGAGGAAACAGCAGCCTTCCTTTTTCTACCTTGACTTTGACTAGTAGATGACCTTTATTAGAAGAAATAAAAGACAGAAATAAATTGAAACATATAATAAATAGAAAAAATATGAAAATAAAACCAACCCCTCCCCCCAAAAAAAAAATAAAAAAAAAAATAAAATACTCCCCTTGCCTTCCTTTCACGACAATAACGTGATTCAGCTAACCTTTTCATTAACTAATGATTATACTAATGCCTCAATCAGTGGCGTGGTTATACTTATGGCATGTGCTCACGTGTGCCTTCCATCGAAAAAAGCAAATTATTTCCCCAAAGAGGGCATATAGGCTGGGCAAGGAAATTTGAAAACGAGATGAATCGTCCCCCTCACCCAAAAGCATTGTTCTTTCGTATTTCACCCACCTTGTTTTAAAATAGCTAAACTAATGCTACGCCACTGATACTTAACATTTCAAATGATCAATTTCTTAGTTCCTATTTTTTCAGGGGAACACATAATTTCCTTTATTAGATATTATATTCCTTTTATTTTGCCTAAAGAGGATTATTTCCGTTTAAGTCATAATGAGAACATGATTATCTTAAAAACCCGTATTCTTACTCAGCTGGATGATTGTGGATGGTCTCAGTTGTCATTGACCCAGTCATTGTCTTGCCTTTGACCTTTGACCTAGTTCTACCACCTCCCCTCTGACGAACTGATACAGGTTCTGGAAAATGAAAGAAGGGAGTTATCTATCATTATTAGATACATACGCATCATCATCATCATCATAATCACCATCATTATCATCATCATCTTACAACAAGCAGCACTTTTTACAAGTAAACAAATCATAATATCGTAGGAAGTGGGCATTGTGACTATAGTTCTTGTTTTTCTGTATAGTATCATGATATGAATTGCATGGGAAAAGTTGTGGCTTCATAATGCAAGTACAGCTTTGTTGTGGATGTGAGATCGGAAAATTTCAAGAATATAAATGGTAGTCAATTATACTTTGAGTTGATTTGGGGTGAATTACTCTGATAGTTCAGAAGACAATGAATTTCAAAGGGAAAGTACTTGTAAGATGAAGAACAAGATTAGGCATGTTCAAAGATAAATTGATTAAAGTTTTTCATAATATAACTATACAAAAAGCAATGAGCTCAATATCCCTTGAATTTTTTTGAAGTCAGTCCATCTTTTATACAGACTATCAATCCCTCTGAATGAGCGGGCTGCGCCTCTTTTAAAAGTAGACCAACCATCCTAAATTCTTTCATCAACCCATCGTTGGTTGTTCAATCGGTAAGGTCAGCTAACGATAATCCTAGAGTCGTGGGTTCGAATCCCAGTTGTTTTTCCTTCAGATTTTTGCCTTTTTATTATTAGTGAGGCAAACTAACAAATAATCAATTGTTGTTGTTTTAGTTTAAATGGCGTGTATCATTCATTTATGAATATTTTCGCCTCATTGGTTGTGATCTCTTTCCAAAGCGCTTTGATTTAAATAATAGGATGGCTTGCCTAGGTTAAAGAATAGGGACTTTTAGATTTGCGTGGACTGATACGTGTGACGTCCATTCAAGGCAGTGCATTAAAAGGACGTCGATCGTAGCAATCCCCATTGTCTTCATGCGAATCTAAAAGTCCTTATTGATGCAAGCGGACTCCCCGTGTCATCCTAAGGGTGCACATCTGCCCCATCTAGGTGGCAATCGAGTTTGCACCCCAAAAGTAGGGTGAAGCATTGCACCCTATGGAGTGCTGCTTTTTTATCAAATTTCTGCACCCCTAGGGGTGCAGGTATGCTCCCTCTAGGGTGCAAGTTTGAAAATATGCACCTCACTTTGGGGTGTAGAATTGCACCTTATAGGGTGCTGCTATTGTAGCAGGGGTATACACCCATAAGGGTGCAAATTTGTTCCTTTATGTCTCAGTGTGTTTTATACTGCGTATATGATAGCATGCATACAATAATTAACACGTAACATTGGCACGACTGTTCTGATAGCTTAGCTGGTCATAGTCACCCTGAATTTATAACAGGTATGCGGTTTTGAAGGTTTTATTAACATTCACTTTGCAGCAAAAATTGTTTCCTTGTTTTTACTCATCCTGTAACATATTCTGCCTAATGCATGCCAGACATTCAGACGGCATAATACAGTCCTTTCAATCAGATATTACATTGATATAATACGACTCGCTTTAGTTGCTTACATTTTCATTGTGCGAACAAATCACTGTGATCTAGCTCAATAACATGGCCGTGTTGATGTGCCAAGTTATTGTATTAAAAATGCTGGAATTTACTGTGTACAGCCAACGAAACTAATATTCGTAATATAGAACAAGCCAGGGAATACAAATTATAAGGCAATTTGTTGTCTACGCTCTGCGACAGTGTGAGTGTGGTATGCAATTGCATTGATTAAATGAACTTAAACATTGTTCAGATGAGAGAAAATGGAGCTAAGGTAGTGACTTCAATGCTAGATCCAAAATTAAAGATAATCTGAAAGTTTGAGTGAAAACGGATTATTAATGATACAAATTGGGAAAACTGATCTGATCGATTCCTTAATTCTCCCAACTATATCATTTCAATTTAATTACATGTAGGTGAATTTAAATCGTCACAAAGCAATGAATTGGGTCTATATACCATTCCAGACATTTAAGTGTTGACAGATTTAAAAAAAAAACCTGTCTTAGGTCTTACTTTCATGGGAAAACGGATGGGAAAATTCAAAAATGGTTTGGAAAATTGACTGTTAATCACTGTTAGAGGGTGTTGTACAGTGATGCCTCTAAAGAAAACCATAAATATCTTTGTGGTATGAGAATTTTTTCAGGATTTTTTGCCAGTTAGATGGTAAGTACAGTGAAAGAAATATAATAAGTAACATTTCATACAAAAATTACATTTTGTCATCAACCTTCAACAATGTTACCGAGTCACTTTAAGATACCCGTGTTGAAATTGCTTGGTGCCACTGTATTCTAACTAGCTTGGTGGATTTAGTATAAATAATGTGATAATTGAAGCCTATTCATATTGTAATGTCTTTTGAAGAAAGAAAAAATAGGAGAGAACCCCAAAACAGCTTATTTTTCCGAAGCTGATCTCGTTGATGGAAATAGAAGTAGTAGTAGTAGTACTAACAATTAAGTCTACAGTAGGCTTGCGGGCGCACCATGTGAGAGAGAGAGAGGGGGTGGATTGAGGAGTCCTGAAAAGGACTCTCGGTAATCTTTCTTGAGGGTTTGTAGTCCTGAAAAGGACTGTCGGTATAGTCTTGTAAAAGACTGTTGGTTATCTTTCTTAGCTTATAGTTCTAAGGAGAACTATAGCGCTTGGAGAGGATGAGTGGCGGGAGTGGCTCGACGTTTCGAACAAGTTGACTATCCGTCGTCAGGACTGATTAATGTCTACTACTACTACTACTACAATTATTATTGCTATTAATACTACTACTATAAGCACCAGTCTATATACCAGAACCTTTCAACCAGAAAAGATGATACAGATGAATATTTGTAATTATCAAGACAAATAAATTATCTTTTACCGCCCATTTTCTCCCATTTGTTGCCTTCAGAGGATACAGCAGCCTTCCTTTTTCTACCTTGACTTTGACGTGTAGATGCCCTTTATAAGAAGAAAAGAAAGACAGAAATAAATTGAACCATATTGAAAATAGAAACAAAATACTAACATAATGTCCTTTGGCAAGACATTGATCTACATTTGCCACTCTCCACCCAGGTGTTAAATGGTTACCGGTAGGAAGGAATTAATGATGTGAGCGTCGAAATCGGCAGCTTAGCATAGCCGGGTAATATGAGGACCTTGCAAGGTCGATACATGCGCTATATAAAAATCCAATATTATTATTATTATTATCATTATGGAAATAAAAACCAACCGCCTCCCCCCCCCCCCCCACCCACTTGACTTCCTTTTACAATATAAACGTGATTCAGCTAAGCTTTTTCATTAAGTAATGATTATACAGTCAAACCTGTCTATAGCGACGCCCAAGGGAAACACAAAAAGTGGCCTTTTTAGACAGGTGGTCTTTGTAGACAGGTTCCTTAGGTACATGTTTCAATGAGAAACCATTTTCAAGGGAAACAACAAATGTGGTCTTTGTAGACAGGTGGTCACTAAAGCAAGTTTGACCGTACTATAATGCCGCAACCAGTGGCGTAGTTATACCTAGAGCATGTACCCATGTGTCTTCCATTGAAAAAAAAGTAAATTATTTCCCCAAAGAGGGCATAAAGGCTGGGCAAGAAATTTAAACACGAGATGAATTGTCCCCCTCACCCAAAAGTATTGTTCTCTCGTATTTATTTCACCCACCTTGTATTAACAGTGCCTACTATAAGATCAGTGCTTTCAATAAGTAGACTAATTCTATTCCACTGATCCTTAGTACCATTTCAATTGACCAATTTCTTAGTTCCTGTATTTTTCCGAGAAAAATTTCCTTAGATATTATATTCCTTTTATTTTGCCTAAAGAGGATTATTTCTATTTGAGTCATAATAAGAACATATCTTCACACCCCTTTTCTTACTCGGCTGGATGATTGTAGATGGTCCCAGTTGTCATTGACTCAGTCATTGTTTTGCCTTCGACCTTTGAGCTTCCAGAGGCAATGCAAGTTTGAGCACCTCCTCTATGATGAACTGTTCCAGGTTCTGTAAAATGAAAGAAGGGTGTTATCTAAAACCTAATCAAGTTATGTCCTATGAAGGGGAATATAAACAGAAATTTGGACAGGCTAGTTTTCTTTTGAGAAAAACAAATTGTCCTGAATTTTTTTATATTTTCAGGACACATTACAGTACTAAAAATTAGAATTCGGGATTATCGTACCTTGATGTTATCATGTAAAAGAATCATGTCTGAATGAAAAGCTTCGGCGCCTTTAATAAGTTTGTCTAAATTATATTGGAGGACATGATAAACACAAGTCACCTGCAAATCAACAAAATACAAGAAAAGTAAAACTGAAATAGTGGGGTAGCAGGTGTGTTTCGGTGTATTGGGATATTAAGTGCTTTACTATCCTTAGAATCTTGGAGAAACAAATTATTGTCCATTAAACCTCTATAAATTTACAGTATAGGTAAGAATGGGCAATTATATGAACATTTATAATTACATTGATGTATTCAAACACATTGAAACTGATTTTTTCCCTCAAAAATCAGTCTCAAACAAATCTTGCAGAATAACGGCCTCTTATTTCGTTCATTATCATGTACTACTTAAATTTGCCCCCCCCCCCCCCCCTCCTTCATCGAACCCATTCTGTGATATTAACCTGCTGGTGCCAAGACGTTACTCGTGTTTGATGTCTCTTTCACGTCCAGCCTTAGTCTGAGTTTGACTCGAGCGGCTTTCTCCAGTTCTGGAGTAACAAGGAGTTCTGTCAAGCCTCGCGAGAGTGTGCCGTCTCTAAAGGCTCGAAGAAAGGCATCATGATCGGGTCCGAGTTTAACACGAACGAAGAAGTGCACAGAGTCAAACCGAACCTCCGTGAGAGAAGCGTGACCTTGTTTCCTGAACAGGGATACTAATTCAAGGCACATTTTTTGGTTCTTTTCCCATTTTCCCGGGTTGTGACAATTTGAAAACACTTTCTGAAGGCGCTGCAGAATCCTAGGATCCGTTTCACTAGCACCAGCCCCATCTTCTCCTGATGTCACGGGTTCATGTATAGGCTCAATGTTAGCTTCCACTTCCATTCCTGAAACAGATAGGATTCATTCATTATGACCTCGTATTTAACTATGAACACAATGCAAAAACAAAAGTTTTAGACTTCTTTTTCTTGAAGCTTCATTAAGAACATAAATGAATTATTAATACTCTAAATCGTTACTTATTCTTATATGTTTAAGATCAAGAAAGAAAGAAATTTCTCACGTATCAAACAATGAATGGCGACAAAACATTACTTTTTGTAAACTAAAGTTTTTGTTAAAAAAAAGAAAGACAAAACTACTTTGATATCTTCTTGATATAATTATTATAAAATCAATTATATTAAAATTAATAAAAAACTGAAATTCATCATGAATCTTAATCTTCATGTGAAAAAAATGATGCTAGACATGAATTCACCCTGGTAACTGGTAGATCCATCACAGTCATCCTTTTGATCCTGGACGCTTTTCGATACATGATGATGAATGTCTCCAATGTGGACTGTGTCTGCATTCCCAACATTGATTGTGTCAATGTTGCCGGTTACAGTTATGGTCTTTGATTCCTCATCATACACAAAATTTGGTGCTAAATGAAATTTAAGTATGAAGAGAACCAGTGTGACAATATTTTTTTTAAACAAATGATAATAATAGATCACATTTATAACGCTTCTAATACATTGTTTCTAGGCGCTATCCTTACACGATATAAAGCCGGGACGACAGCACCACAATTACACAATATTTTTCAGTACAAAATTACAGTACAAATTAACCGCCTTTGGATAATGAAAATCTTCTCCTATATCAAAAGGCTGCTGTACAGTGCCTCATTTTACCAAGCACAATAAAAACAATTAAGGCCACTGAAAAAAAAAAAAGTATAAAAGGGCATCTGGGCGCTCTTTATTCCCCAATGTCTTATTTTGTTGATGCTCCCGTTGTAGCCGGCCCTATAAAAAGACTAATTTCATGACATTCTGTTTGAATAGTATGTTTGAAACTTTAAATTTATTGAGTGACATTTCCATTTGCATTGATTCTATTCCTTTGAAAAAGGTGAATTTTGCTTTTAAAAAATTGAGTATATATATTGACTGTAATTCGAAATGGGATACTCATGTGAACATTATTATTTGTAAAGTATCTAGATGTATTGGTATCTTTTTCAAAATGAAATACTGCCTTTCAGATCATGCTCTGTTCTAATTTTATAATTATTATAATTTGTAATACTACATTTATCATATTATGTCAGTGTGTTTGGTAACTGGTAAACTGAAAATGAACATCTTATTCAAATTACAGAAAAGAGTACTGTGTATTTGTACCAGTAGCTATTATCTTGCTCATTCCGCTCCTCTTTTTATCAAGCGCAAAACCTTGAATATATTTGATTTATACCAGTATCATACAGCAGTGCTAGGGTTCCTTTATTTATCATATTCTTCTTCCAAATACTATTTCGAACATGTTCCCTACGAATCTCAGTATTCATAATTATAACACTAGAAATCGGACCAAATTTCATCGTTGTAAAATTATGTTTATGTATGAAGAAAAATCTCCTCGGTGTAATCTCCCGGTGATTTGGAATTCATTACCAAAATATATTCCCCTTTGCAATAACCAAAGATTATTAAAAAAATATCTGAAAATATATTATTTGTCCAAATACTGACATAAAAAATGACCATATTTTACACTATGCTGTTCCTCTGGCTTATTTCTTTATCCAATGTTGTTTTTAATTTGTTTACATGTATATCAGTAACAGAATAAATTGAAAATACAAATGATATCTATACTTTTAAGAAACTTATTTTACAAGGCGTTTTGGCCTTATTTTAGTTCCCCTTTTCTCATTTTCTACTGGTTAATTTGGTCTCTTTGTTCACATGTATGATTGCATGCATTTTTTATTGTATAATATTGTAATGATCTATTGTTTTTATATGAAGATGGAAATAAATGAACAAATGAATGGAAATATATAACAATGAGGTTTTTGTGGTATAATTTCAATGGATCACTACATGCACAATGAGCCTAGGCAGTTTTATCTGAAAAAGGCAGAAGTGGTTTGTTTCGGGGGTTAAAAATGGCATTCTATTATTACGCAGGATTTTATGGTTTGCACCTTTTTTCCATATTTATTTCATGCCATTGGCACTTAAAAAAACTCATCATCGTTTTGCCTTCTTTTTATTCACCATCGTCACCCTCATCCTAAACTTTTTATCATCATTTACCAATATAATTTTGGTAACAGTTCAAACAGGGCGTCGCTAGTCCATTCGAATATCAAGGGGGAGGGGCGTATGCCTTGCCTAAATTTTTCGACAAGGTACCTGAACAAACTCAACCCCAAATATTAAATGCATACAAGCATTAAATGTTATAACTCGCCGACGGAAATCAATGGATTACTGTATCGCATTTTGAAATTTGCCGAAATATGTTTCATTCCTCAAGAAGGGGGGGAAAGGGGGTCATCAACTTTGTAAGAGCACATTTTTTGTTTTTTTTGTTTTTGTTGTTTTTGTTGTTGCTCCCGAATATTTGAAAATCGCGCCGGGCGCAAATTCGCTCAGTGGAAAGGGGGGGGGGGCGGCATTATTTTTTTTTTTTTGGCCGGGGGGCACGTCCCTGTTTTTCAGTACATTTTTGGCGAATTTGGGGCTGATTTTAACACTTTTTTGGCCGGGGGGGGGGGGGCACGTACCCCCTGTGCCCCCCTGGATCCGCCACTGCTCTAAAAGAGACCACTCTAGCTGAGACCCCGCTGAGTTGAAAATTTCGGTTGCTTTCTTCATCTCCCTGCAAAGTTGCTCGTTTCCCACACAATGTATTTTTGCTCAAAACTACACGCACTATTTGAGGAAAGAATTTTGTTTTTCGCAACACAATGGCTTTGCAACATTACCCATTATTGGGTTTCATTAGCCCCATTACTACAATTTTGAAATTGATATAGATTAATCTGGTAGTGGAAACGATGGAATAATCTTGAATCCTTTGTTACATATCTATCCCATAATAAACACAATGTGGCATGGTGAGATTATTATGGTATATAAAGAGAAAAAACTGGTTGATAATGTAATGATACACTTACTGTCATCTGCTCCTACCCCCTCCATATTCTTCTTCTTGGTTTTGTCTGTAAAAAAGAAGAAAAAAATAGAAATCCGTCATACTTTTATACACCCTAGTTATGAATGGTATAAAACCAACATGAATAAGAGCTGTTACGTTTATCTAATATATATGTATAGAACTCCCCAAAGGTTCACCTTTTAACTTTATGATCTCCCCGAGAAAGATCACACCATCAAACAATAAAAATGTATTATTAAATATCAGCTATTTGATATGGATAATCACAACAAATAATCAAGGTTCATATAATCGTTTGGGCACATAAAAATACACACAATATACACATGTCAAAGGGAGCGTCAATAATAAACACAACAATAACAGTGATCACTGGATAAAACGGGAGCAATTAATCTCCAGTGTGTTAAAAAAGCAGTACAATAATAAACGGGACTTTTTTTTATCAATCAGCAAAATTCGAGCACAAGAAGAACATCGCATAAATTAAAAAAAATATTTTAAAAATTTCGAAAAAGGTATATATATACCTTGCTCCATCAAATTATTACTTCTCATGGTTTTTGTAAAACCTTCCAGTCATTGAAGAACGAATTTGATATTGATCTCAATGATTTTTTCTTTCTAATTCAATGTATCTACAGTGTGAGTCAAAAAAAAGTTTACACCTAGAAAATTGCTAATCATTTTAAAAATCATCTATAAACAGTAAATTATTATACATCTTATAAAAGAGTGTTTTATCCCAAATCATTTGGTACCATTTTTGTGTAGTATGTGTTCACGCTTGGATGGTCAGGAGGCATTGTTTGCGAAAGTGCAAAATCGACTTGCGACAAAGTTGCTTATGTAATGTTTGAATAAAACAATTGGGATTTGGGTATTAATTCGGTCTTTGCAGATCTAAATAACATCCCTAACAAAATTAATCATGCCACACATATCAAATATCTAATATCAAATATTAACGAACATTTGTGCGCGTGCGTGTGGGTGTGTGCGTGACTTTGCCCTTTTCAAAAAGCATATGCAATGCATTTCATTTCAATTCATTCTCTCACTCTGCTAATCCCAACATAATAGGCATCACTTTGGCGCAAGTTGATTTTCGCACTCTCGCAAACAATGCCTCCTGTTCATCCAAGCGTGAACACATACCACACAAAAATGATACCAAATGATTAAGTTTGGGATAAAACACTCTTTCATAGGATGTATAATAATTTACTGTTCATAGATGACTTTAAAAATAATTAACATTTTTTCCAGGTGTAAACTTTTTTTGACTCACACGGTATAGTGCTGTCAAGAAGCGTAAAGATTTCAATATAGAAATTTCAGTGAAGAACTTAAAGAAGAAGAAAAAGAGAAAATCATTATTCCTGAATGTATTTGACTGATACCGGTTCTTAAGAGCAGACATTTTTACAAGATACTTATAAACGAAAAATATGACAGACCAGCAAGTACTTTTCGATTGCAAAATGGATTTGGTATATCCCAACAAGATAAATACAAAGCACACGAATTAATAGTTCAAACTTCAAAAGATACTACCAAAAAAAAAAAATCAGTTCAAGGTATTAAATAATATTTAATGGCACTGAATTATAAGCTCTATAAAATGAAATTGGTATCGTCCCCTTTATGCTCGTTCGGATGCTCTGAATATGAAACAGTCGAACACATGGTGTGGACCTGTAAAGTCACACAAATATTTTGGAATGATGTGAAGTTGTTTCTTGATATTATTGATTTCTCTTTCCTCGATGACAAGACGGTGATAACAGGGGTATCAGAAAAGTGTACAAACAAAATGATTTTAAATCACATTTAAGTTATAGCTACAAAAGTATATATATGAGCAAATGTAATAGCACATATCCTAGTGTGTCTTTATATAAAAGTGTTTTATCAAGATCATACAACGAAGAGTTATACATAGCAAGATAATATAGAAAAGTAAATGTACATGTCAAGAAGTGGGGTCCACTCGCGAATACATAATTCCAAAAGAACATTGTTCAGGTTTTTTTGTTTTCATTCATGAAATGTTTCCTTTTCTTTCCTTCCGCAATAATATAGTTCGTGTTTTGAACATGGTCCACTGCCTCGGCGGTCTCCGTATTATGTGTTTACATTCCCCTTTCAGTGTTTGGAGCGCGGGGCGGTGGATCCTTGTGTGTACCGGGGCTGCGCTCCCCGTGCGGGGTGTGACAGGCGGAGACCGTTCGGGCGGTGGACTAATCAATATTTATTTAAGCCCCGAAAATTAAATATTGATTTCCTGTATTATATTTTACAAGCTGTAATAAAATGCTTTCATGACTCTTTTGTCATCAATCATATCACAAATCTGTATTATATTATATCATATCATATTGTTTTGAGTACCAAATAAAATATTGCTTGGAAGAAAAAGAAAAAAATGTATACGCGCTGACGTATCAAAAGAATTGCATTGATTGGAATTGAAAATGTTTTTAAAAAATGATAAACTGTAGCAGCCCGAAAGATGAATTGCATATCGATTCACAATAAAATAGCAGTAAAATCACATGTGAGCTTACAAAAATAAACATTAATCTTAACAATTTGAAAACATAAAATAGTTCAAGTCAGTACATTATAAGATGGGTCATCCTAAGGATGTTGTTATGCAACACTGAGGGAGGGAGAAGAGAGAGAGATGGAGGGCGAGAAATAGAGAGATGGAGAGAGAGAAATTGAAAGAGAGAGAGAAAGAAAGAACGACGAACGCATGAGAAAGAGGAAGAGAGGGAAAGAGAGAGAGAGAGAAAGGAGAGAGATGAAAGAGTGTGAGAGATAGATAGATAGAGAGAGAGAGAGAGAGAGAGTGCGATGACAAAATGAAGAGAGAAAAAAAAAGTTTCAACAAGATCTACATTCAATAACGGCAGAAAGTAACCTATATGTAAACATAGATTGAAGACCATCTTTAAAATATCAATCCAAATTGAGGAGACACATATTCAACTCTTTTAAAATGGAAAGAGGGCGAACAGTGGAGAATAATCGAGTACAAAAAAATGATCAGTAAAACATATCAGTAAACAAAATATTACATTCTATATTTGGTGGTTTGAGTGTGAGAGAGAAAGCAATAGGTGAAGAGAGAGAGAAAGAGAGAGAGATAGACACACACTGACAATCATAAAGATAGAAAGAGAGAGAGAGAGAGAGAGATAGACACACACTAACAATCATAGAGTTAGAGAGAGAGAGAGAGAGAGAGAGAGAGAGAATATAGTTAGAGATTATACATCCCAATATAGATTTTCGATATAAAAAGTGTGAACGTGGGTTGAAACATTAATGAGGCCAAAGAATCAGTGTCAACAATAATTTAAAATTCCACATTGCGGAGAAAAAGTATTTTTAGTATGTAGCCGTATCAAGACAGTATTAGGCATTGGGCTATTTCTGTGGCGCTCTGTTTTGCACTTTATTTCTGTGTGCTTGCGTTTATTTCGCAAATTAATTCACATTTTAGTGGGCGGTAGGTAAACATTCGTGAAATCGTGAATAGTACCCTGGACAAAATCCAGGCACACAATTTAGACGGAGGTCTTGGAGAGATTACAACCAACAATACTAATATTATTAACAAACTAGACAGAACCGGTTTGAAACATGTATACAAAGCCAGACAGGCGGAGTGGAAAAATACCACGAAAGTGAAACTAGGTTCAGGGGGTCTCAGTCATGTAGAAATACTGTAAGCATGCGTGACCACACTTTTTCCAGACACCCCCTAAATGAGGATTTCGTCTGAAACCAAAATACACCCTAAATGAGGATTTCGCGTGTGTTTTTTCTGGAATTCAAACCCTAAACGGGTATTTCAAAAAAAGTGTACATTATTGTAATATTGTAATCCCTTGATGATTTTGAAATGCGATAGAAATTACCATTTAAGTTGGTGACAATGTAAAATAAATCAAATTGCGCTTCTGATGTAAAATTCACCAAAGAGAGATGAACAATGCCTTATTGAATTTGATAAGGACTGAGACCCCCGGATCGAATTAGGTCTATACCTATATAGTCGTCATTCTGAAAATGGGTAGCATGCAATATATAATTATACATGTACAAATCAATGCATAACACCGTCTTGTAAAACATTATAAATGCATAAGTAAGCTACAATTTCAGCAAAAGTTTAAAATCGTGACATGTTGTTCCTAATACTATTATCTTTTACATTTTATATACGTGTCTGTACCTTCAATCGGTTTTTTTTTCTAATCACAAATATGACGCTATAAAAATGCTGTGAGTCAATATTAGGGACTTTTAGATTTGCACGACGATAACGTGGACTGCTCGTGTGACACCCTTTTAAGGCAATGTGACGTCACTGCCAGTGCCTTAAAAGGATGTCATACGTCGCAGTCCACGTTCTCGTCGTGCAAATCTAAAAGTCCCTATTAGCATCAGCAGCAGCTGCTTGAATCTCAACCACACTTATACGTTGAAAAGATCTCGTCTTTGTTTGGAGATAAAATTATGGATAGAATGAAAGGTAAGAAAGCAAGAAGGAGCGGAATAAAAGGAAAGCTGTCTTAAGTGCAGCTGAAGAAAGATAACGGGTTTAGAGAAAGATAGAGTGGGTAGGGGGGAGAGGGAGAGAGAGAGAGAGAGAGAGAGAGCAATAGAAAGAGCAGAAGAAAATGTACTTATATAGGAAAGCGTTTCATCAGGATGGTTGTAATAATGATGTTCGTGTAGTCCCATATATATCTTTCTGTATACAGTGCTTGTAACTTTACCAAGACTGGGTCAAATTTCTTACACTTTTGATAATTCCAGAACCTTGCAGTACACACCAATACTAATTATATGCCAGATGATCAACCTTTTCTGATCGATTCCACAACATTTCTTTCACAATGCAATCGAATGACCAGAACTCAATTTTATCTTTAAGTAGAAAACGTAGTAACAATTAAAGAGAAATTAAGAGATATAATTTTGTGCTAGAAAATACTCACGTTTCATGGTCACTAAGGAAATATTGTGTCCATGTTGTGATCAGATCAACCACGTTTGTGTAAAGACAGTGGAAAGTCGACCCCCTTTCTGCATGTTCCGTGCCCAGCGATCAAATCAGATCAAGTAGGAGTAACGAAATGAGGAACTTCACAATATCTAGCATCATAAATTGGGCGTTGGCCTCGCCGGTGAGATTTAAGTCCAGTGCGCAATGCGTATATTGCAATCATGGAAGCCGATATTTATAAACATCAACCGTGCATTGTATTTGACAACTTCATATTGAATGATCCTTGGGGTAATTCATTTCATTTTACAATTCTAAATTAGTGGTATAAATTATGAATGATCTTTTTTTTAAACAAACCTCTCGTTCATTGTGAAAGAGAGAAAGAGGGAAGATAAATGTAAGGTGGTGTCTACATTTTATTTATTCTATTAAATCACAAAGGTTATCACATCATTTGTTATTTTAGTTAGCAGAGACCACTCATTCGGAGCATGCTAGAGGTATTCCCTCATGTTATAATGGAAGAGTCTGTGGTATTCCCCAGTCTGTGGGATTCCCCAGTATTCTTTTAATTTATACCCACCCATGTCATACTGACGAGGACAACATCAGACATGTCAGACCGATAACAGACTATACGATCAATTAGACTACCCCCGAATTATGGACAATTTGTTATTGGTTATCGGTGTGACTGGGGTTCATTTTATATTATAAAATGGGTTCAAGAATGTAGCCAATGAGAAGCGTCGAAATAGATCACGTGTGTGTGCGTGCATTAATGTTTGCACGGGGAGTGCATTTTGGTGAAAACAACCATTAATTTCTAGACTTTATACTCATATTGTAGATCCATCTTATAAAAGAAATAATACATGCTCGTGCATTAGATAATGCACTGCACTTGGTTAAGTCACAACGAGAAGGAAAATGTAACTCGACAATTCTCGTTCATCATCCTACTCCTGCGTGCAGTACTGCAGTGCATATTCAGTTTGATATGCACTCACAAACATTATTTGTATAGTGTAATGAAATGACTTTGAAGCTTTTGTTTGATGTCTGTCTGAATCGCATGCCTGTTTGAATGGTTAATCACGATCATACCTTCTCCGCATACACTGTCCATGTACCTTCTATTCAGTGGCGGATCCGGGGGGGGGGGGGGGCCGCCCCCCCCCCCCCCTGGGAAAAAAAATGTGTATTTTTACATTTTGTAACGTTACCTTTTTTTGGAGATGCCCCCCCCCCCCCCCCCATTACTTATTATTTCGGTTTCAAAAGACATATAAATATACATGATTCAAAGGTCCAAGGACCAAAACTGGTCGGGTGGTATTCTCGAAAGCGGCCTAAGTTAAACCTGGCCTAAAGTTAAACCGTGGTTTAGTTAGGCCAGGCTTAACTTAGGCCGCTGACCTAAGTCATTTTCATTTCTCGAAAGGTGGCCTAACTGATCCATGGTTTAAACCTGGCCTAACTTAGTCCATGGATTATTCACCATGGTTACAGTTTCTGCACATGCTCAGTATAAGCTGCGACGTCACAATGCACTAAGACAATGGGCTAAGACAATGGATGCATCACCTCGACAACTTGAGCAATATGACGTCCAGGGGCGGCGGAGCGACTTCCAAAGCGGGGGGCAGCACCAACAAAAAGGGCACTTGCTGGAATTGTATCATTGTTAAAAGGGAAATTATCAGAGGTTAAAAGGGTCACATATCGCACCTGAAAAGGGGCATTGAACATATTTTAAAAGGGGCACTTATGAGAATGAAAAAGAGGCACTTAAAAAAAAGGAAATGTGCATTTGTTGAAAGAAAAGGGGCACCGATAATTTTGTTAATAGGGGCACCTCTCAAATTTAAATAGGGCAATTATCAGAGGTGAAGGGGCACTTTTCAAAAGTGAAAAAGGGGCACTTCTCGTACCTGAAAAGGAGCACTTACTAGAGATTTAAAAGGGCACTTAAAACAATGGAAAATTGACACTTATTGCCAAGGAAAATGGAAACTTGTCAAAGGAAAAGGGGCGCATTTCAAAATTAAAGGGGCACTTATCAGAGGTGAAAAGGGGAAGGAGCACTTCTTACAAAGTTAAAAGGGCACTTACCTATATAAAAAGGGGCATTTGAAAAAGGGGGCACTGTACCACCCCCCCCCCCAAACTCTTTCTCCCTATCTCCATCTCTCTCTCTCGCTGGCTCTCTGTTCTCTCACTGTTCTATTTCCAGACTTTTTCCATGTATAATTCAATGAACCCAACAGTATGCACACTTAAAATCAAAAGATATGAAAGGAATATTGTATATAACATATCAACAAGTATGTTCAATTTATTTATTTTTCTTAAAACAGAAAAGATTGTAATTCACGATGAATACGATTATAAAATTGAAGGTCAAATATTAAGCTCCAATAGCCTCATAATCTGCTACTTGAAATTATTAGAATTCAAAGTTATGTATTTGTTACATTACTTTTTCCCATTTTTTAAAAACAAAGCATAGTCTACTTTTGAGCCGTCTTTCTTTTGCAGGGAATCTGTTATATCATGACTTGCACTATATTATAAAACACATTATAAAACATGATTTCTTAAATGACTCAAAAATCACAATTTTTCCAGTGAAACAATAATAATAATAATAATTACAGTGCTTATATAGCGCCTAACACTTACTTTGTCAGAAGTCTCTAAGCGCTCTACAATAATGCAGCATAATTACCCTGGCTTTAGCAGTGCAGCTGTTACAATGAACATCTGATGTACATAAAAACATCCTTATGAGTGATGGTTGCTTTGGGGTTCACACACACAACAAGGACATATCAGGCTTTTTATCAATGGTTGCTTGTTTATTACCATAGCTTCATGTTATGAGGATCATAATACAAAGGTTTTGATCCCCATGCAGTCACAGTTACAGCAGATAGAGTCTGGTTCATTGAAGAGGCTAAGTAGAACTTCATAGTCCTTGCAAGTATGGCTGTTGAATAAAAAGAGAAAAAAAATGAAAGGAAGCACATTGAAACCTATTTCTGTTAAACATTAAAAAGGTCTTGCATGTACATTGTGACCAAAGTAGACTTACATGCACATTGTGGTAAAAGTGGAGTGCATAATCAATTACTTGAAAGTATTGATGGAAAAATGTGAATGAACAAATGCCCTCCTTGAAGTACCTGGGCATACAAACAACAACTTATTCGTACAGCCTACCTGTCAGAAATTCAGCAGCTCAGTAGTTCTCCTTCCTCTCTCTGAATTTGTCTCAATTACCAGGGAATTTGCCTTCATTTATTTTACTGAAGAAGAACATCATCCTGAAACAAAAATAAAAATGTTTAGACCTCATTAAATATCAAAGATCTACTCCATTGATAATTGGTCTTAGTTATAGTGTCAATCATATTCTAACTTTAAAAACAAAATTAAGGCGCCTTTCATGTAGGCAGTGACTAGGCACCCCCTCCCCACTCAGTTACTAGTAATCATTGATTTACAGAATGACTACCGGTATCTCTTTTAAAGTCAAGAACAAACAAAAACATTCTTGCAGTACTATCTCATAAATGTGCTTGCACCCAGTTGTACTTGCCATGTCATGGCCTAAGAAAGCCCTAAGTAGTTCAAGTCTATAGCCAAGTTAGTCCCTTTCCTAAAATCAAGTCTAGAGGTCTACATCTTACTTAGATAACCAGCCGACAGTTGGCCTAACCTAGATGTAAACGCAGCCTTGGTTGTAAATTTTACAAGGCCCTAATCGTTAGAGCCCAACTTTTCCATTTTAGTTCAATCTAACATTAGACCAAAGATTGTCTAATTGTTTATGTTATCTCCCAAAATGAGCTTCGTGAAAGGGAAAAAAGTAAAATGAAAATTTACTGCACTGTACTTTACTGCAGTCTGTAGGTCGTTAAGTCTTATATGGTCTAGAATTGTTAGTGGTAGGTTTGAATTTTCTTCTGACCCAAAATTGAAAGTAGTTAATTAACTGTTGATTATTTGTGTCTTATTTTCAGAGATATATCCGCCCAAAAGTCAAGGCCAAGCTGTCACTGTCAGGAGTGACTGGTAGCCATGGCAATCGAGCTGAAAATATTAGCTCGTGCCGATGTAAAACGAATACAAGTTTGAGTGTAGTTTGCACCTACATTCATCAGACAAAACAATTTTAAATCACTTCATAATGTACTTGTAGACACATCTGCAGATTCATGAAATCAGCAGATCTTTTTAATAAAAATTGTATAAACATGATTTATCGAAAATAATATCGCTAGTGATATTCGTTTGTCTCGCAATGTGGTCAATAAGGAATCTAAAAGATCACGACGTTTCGTATGCTACTGCGATACTTCGTCAGGTGATAAAAACTACTGTAAGCAAGGGTCTTTTATACTCTACGGAAGGACCGGCGGAGCGGTCCATAATTCGATCGATAATTGGAACAATAACGCACAATGCCTATTGGTCGACGCACACGGTGATCGACCAATCACCAGGCCGCTGGATTCGGCCGCTGGTTCGGCTAATGCACCAGGCCCCTCTCTTGCATGCCTCGTGTTTGGAAGAGATACGTAGATGACACCTTCATCATAGTTCCCATCTCTGAAACAGATAAGCTGCTTAAACACATGAATAGCCTTGAACCAACCATCCAGTTCACATCAGAGATAGAGTGTGAAGGGAAGATAGCATTCTTAGACACTCTAGTTCATAGACACGACAACCATAGGCTCTCCACCTCAGTCTATAGGAAGCCTACCCACACAGACCAGTACATAGCATTTGACTCTCACCATCCCATATCGGTGAAGAGAGGTCTAGTGAAATGTCTATTTGACAGAGCTTCACGCATTGTGACAAGTCCACAACAGCCATGCAAAGAACGGACCCGTGTTCGCAGCGCCCTGAGTCTCAACGGTTACCCACGCCGTTTTATACACAATACCAAGAATAGATCGTCGGAACCCAGGGATCAGAAGGTATACAAGACTTTTACAGTCTTGCCGTACATTGATGGGGTCTCCCAACAACTCAAGCGCCGCCTAGAGAGCCATGGCATTCGAACGGTTTTCAGATCAGATACCACCCTACGTCAACAACTTACACGCTCCAAGGATCCAATTCCTCCACATAGACGGGACGGCATTGTGTACAACATCCCTTGTAAAGGATGTGATAGATCCTACATCGGTGAAACTGCCCGTCCGATAAAAGAAAGAATCACTGAGCATAAGAGGGACGTCAGACTCCGTCGAACTGACAACTCAGCCGTAGCCGAACATGCTTGGGATAACCAGCATCAACCAGACTGGGACGGGGTTCAGTGCCTTTCCCAGGAACGGCATTGGTATACACGGAGGGTGAAAGAAGCTATCAATATCCGTCTCAATCCTAATAATTTCAACAGAGACAACGGGATCGATATCCCCAAATTTTGGATGCGGACGATACGCCGCCATGACACTCGCCGTCCTGCCAGCCAACACCGGTCGATTCCATTCAGCAGACGGTCCGATCCAGCGGCCCGTTGATTGGTTGAGTACCGTATGCGTCGGCCAATAGGCCTGGGGCGGTATTCTGAACATTGTTGTAATTTTGTGTTATCTTTTGTTGTATCTTCCAGAGATAACACAGCGCTAATATTGTTGTAAGTTGGTATTCTGAACATTGTTTTATCCCTGTGTTATCTCCTGAAGGACCGCCTCTATCATATCTTTGACCATTGATGACACGCCCATTTTTATGGACCCTACCAATCAAAATCTATTTTATATAAGCATGATAAGTAGGTCAACCAATAGGAATACTTTATGCCATATCTGAAGATGCGCCTAGCGCATACTAATCTTGGGCGTAATTAGTTATTTGAGCACTTATTACGCGCGTCATCATTATGCGCTGTTGAATGTGGATCATGAAGACAAATCACGCTTTCACTACATTGGTTAAGATGAGAGCATTAAAATCGTCATATCCTAGCATGTAATATCTTAGAAAGTTCTCATCTGTGATGTTTCCGGTCAACACGCAATCTTTTTCTAACTCGTCTATTGGCACGAAGTTGGTTCTGGGCAAAAAATATTGCCGCCATTATATCACCACGAAAGATACAACAACCCCCTACCTGTTGTAAATATTGTTGTAAATACCATGCAAGATAAGATAAGATAAAAGATACAACAACTTTCAGAATACCAATTATCTCGACATATTATCTCCCGTGCGCATATGCAAATAAGGATTAAATGCCACTTTATTAATAATACGCACAATTACAAGCGCACCAGAGTATGAGCGCAGGCGCGGCCAATAAGATGAGAGAAAAGATACAACAAAAGATAACACAAAAGTTACAACAATGTTCAGAATACCAACTTTATCTTCCATGACTATTCTCGAAGGTGGTAGTGTTATTTTGTATGGATTAACATTAATTATATTTGTATTGTATATTTCACAGTGTTTAATTGACAAATTCAAACTGATTGTAAACTTCTCCAATACCCCAATGTGGGTGACATGAGAATAAATTGTCATTGTCATTGTCATTGTCATTGTCATTGGCCTAAAGATAAGCCAGGGCCCTGTCTTACAAAGAGTTGATATCAATCGCAACTTATTTGCGATTGATATCAATCGCAACTATGTACATAAGAGATAGGAGACATCAAACTTGCGATTGATTGGAGGACTTGCGATTGATTGGATCAATCGCAACTCTTTGTAAGACGGGGCCCAGGTTTAAATACGTCATAGTTCGGCCTAACTTCGCGTGACGTCACTTTTTAGTTAAATCGACTGTCCGCGGAGAGTGAACGGTAAGTTTTGCATTTGAATTTCTATATTTGATAACAATTTACACTCTTTTGTATGGATAAGCGCTCATGAAAGTTACACCAGCTAATAAAGTATTTTTCTTACTTTCATGTTGCTGTACTGGTGATAATCTAAAATGCTTGTAACTGAATAAATTTGGGGAAAACTTGGTAAATGTTCACAGTGTTGCAGACCAGTCCCATACGTGCAAATAATTGTCGGTTAACATTTTCGTTTCCTGAGATTGAGCAATTTCTTAACGGGTAATTTTTTTCTTGGCACTATTGTACTTTCGTACGCATGTACCACCTTAACACCAACTTAAAACTATCATTGCGAGACGTAGAAACTACTGTTATAGTGGATTTTCGAGACGCTGTTGCCTAAAAGTGGACTAGCACTAGGCCTAAATTTAGATCTAGCTGTCTCTTTCGTTCGTTAGCCTCTGATTTGGGTAGGGTCGGCTCCTCTTTTTCAGCCGACCCTACCCAAATCAGAGGCTAACGAACGAAAGAGACAGACATTTCGGTCTGGTATAACCTCTGCCTGAGCTGCAGTGCTAGTTGTGGCTGTTGGTGCGATAATTTTCTACAGGATGATGATGATTTTCATAACCAACCACCCCCCCCCCCCCCCTCCTCCAAGAAAAACATTTTTTTAAACAATATTACTAGACCTAGAATCTAGACTAGATCTAAATTTCATCAATAAGAGTCTAGTCTAGACAGGTCTAATAGAAATTGAAAGGAAATGGAAAGAAGCTTCCTTTTTTGACATACATTTGCTGATAATGTTACAGTAGTTTAGTCTAATAATACTATTTTATTAGGCCTAGTTATATGCTTTTCACATCTACCAAATATTGCTTAACCCCGGGAAATAGGTGGGGCTAAGGGGGGGTCTTAGCCCCACCAATTCCTTCCTTAGCCCCACCAATTACCCGGGGTAATTTTAGCCGGCTTTCTGTTCACATTACGTTTTGCCAAAGTGGGCTAACCCCACAAATAGTACGGTACTATCTGGCCATGCAAAATAGCAGGGTTAGCCGGGCAATTGCGGGGTTAGCCGGGCAATTGTGGTGCTAAGCTGCGTAGATGTGAACACAGAACAGCAAAAAAAATAGTATGGGGTTAAGGATAGTATGGGGTTAAGGATAGTCCGGGGTTAAGAAAAATAGATGTGAAAAGCATATTAGTAAACTTCAGAGAAAGAGAAATTGTAATTTCTTATCAAATATCAACATAATTAATTAATTTCATCTTGATTTTCTGCTATTTCAGGTTCTTTTCAATTGATGCATGGGGATGAAAAAAGAAGGCCTCTCCCAAGCTACGGTGTCCCGCCTTGAGAAGTCCATTTAAATAGCCATTGCCAGGAGATCGGACCAATACATCTCAATTCCTTCAACAAGAGAGGCAGTCCTGCAGAGTGCAGACCCAACATGAATTTTATAATTACTGCCATTTCCCTGGCATTAATATGGTCGGTGCTATTGATTGCACCCACATAGGCGTCTTCAAGCCAGTTGGCCCAACACCAGTTATTTCCTGAACAGGAAAAATAGATACTCCATTTTTTTTGGAAAGTCTGCTGGTGAGTAAAGCTGTAATTACTCCTAAATTTTGTAAACTAAATCATGTTTAATGCTAAATATATTACTCATTGCGGATATAGTATCGAAAATAATATCGCTAGTGATATTCGTTTGTCTCGCAATGTGGTCAATAAGGAATCTAAAAGATCACGACGTTTCGTATGCTACTGCGATACTTCGTCAGGTGATAAAAACTACTGTAAGCAAGGGTCTTTTATACTCTACGGGAGGACCGGCGGAGCGGTCCATAATTCGATCGATAATTGGAACAATAACGCACAATGCCTATTGGTCGACGCACACGGTGATCGACCAATCACCAGGCCGCTGGATTCGGCCGCTGGTTCGGCTAATGCATAAGTTGTGTGTTTATTATAAGTTTTGGTAAATAATTGTTTAGTCAGAATATGGTGCGCTTAGAGACACCAGTATTAAGCGTCTTATAAATATTGTTTATTATTATTATTATTATTAATAAAGATGAACAAAATAATACATTTCTATCAATACAATACCAAAATAAACTAAGAGAAAGTAGTGGTCAAGGTCGTCAAATTACTAAACTGTTATGCTGGCAGATAAACAGACAATAATAATGTTGAGTAACCAAACAATCAAACAATATATAGGGAAAAATATATTTTGAAAATAGGCAACGATAAAAGCCTTTAAACCTGAATTAACGTAATTACGTTTGAGTTGAAAGGGTTACCACACAGAAATATATATATTACAAATTGGAATCTACTTTAAAAAGCAGTTATACAATGCCATTATTAAAATATAATGTATACCAAATTGTGAATGTGTCAATTGAAATGATTCTGAGGAATAAGGAAAGAGGGAGGGAGGGAGAGAGAGAGAGAGAGAGAGAGAGAATCAAGGCTTATTAATTGTACGAACAAGAGAAGGAACAGCAGAATTTTGATACCGGCTATAGTCCTGCACCTAGGAATGACCAAACCAGGATTATTATTAAAATTGATCATTGTTTAACACTATGGACATGACGGACAAAGAAAAGGGACAAAATATACAGTTCCTCAGGTAGATAAAGGAACATCCCTTCACTGCTATTATGTAAAAAATGTGTAGAACAGGTGAATATGCATGTGACACCTGTTCTACACATTTCTACATAATAGCAGTGAAGGGATGTTCCTGTATATTTTGTCCTCTTTCTTTGTCCGTCATGTTCATAGTGTAAGTCATGGCTTACACAAGGTGCATTGGTTGAACTGAATATGTGTATAACATTCATGTAGGTCTGCAACTCGACAGTGTAAGGCTTTGTTGTTATATTTTGGACATTCTAACATTGTTTTTAATACTTTTTGAGTATTGAAAAAGGAGGGAGTGTTAGCTCTTTGGTCATGTTGGTAGAGAGAGACATGATTTGGTGGGCTTTGAGACAGGAGGTTCTTGTACACGTAAGACTCCATTTTGAATTTGGATGTGTCCTTTGCAGGACCTATATTAAGAGACACAGAAATAGCTGTTGAAGTTTGAACTTGAACTAAATATAGAACCAAATGCACATTCTCGAATTTTGCGTCCTTATTGCTTGACTTGTTACATGCCGTAGCCTCATGAATGGCCAAAAGTCGGGTCGATTTCACCTCATCCAACATTGAAATTTGTCAAAAGGATGTCATGAACTATATATGGTATTCAATTAGTTCCTCTTCAGTTTTGTTTATTTGCAATTTTTATTTCATTGCTCTAATTATGTTTTCTGGAACTGGAAAATTTCAAGAAAAGGGTGAAATTATCTTGAAATAAATTTAGCTCAACAGGGTCCTAGAAACTAAATACATTTTGGAAGACTAACGATGTCCAATAAACCCAGTTCAGTAATTTGTGGGAATATTGGCGGGGGTCCCCCTCATACCCCGCCTTCTCTAACCTTTGAAAATCTTACTATCGGTGCCATGGATGTTCTTAGCTTTGGAAGAAAACTGATGGATTTACATCAGGGTGGATGTATTGAAATTTGAAAAACATTTATTTATAATAAAAACGCATTTTGGCCATTATTGTAGGCCTACATTGTACGGATAACCCCTATTATGACGGATTTAGTCATAATTTCAATCCGAAACAGCAAAAACTTTCGGCATATAACATAATTCCGTAAAGAACAAGTTTTGGGCTTTAAAATGGTGTACATCGCTATTAGTTAAAATCAAGTTCAAGTTCAAGTTCAAGTTTTATTTTATCTTTCTTTCATAACACACTTTACAAATATGACATGAACAACAAGTTTAACATAATATGGCGTTACAATAGAAAGATGAGGTGACCTTGGTTGAAAGCAAGGCTTGTGGATTTAAGGTCCCTCATGAGTAGCTTATGAGTATGTCCTAAAAGAACTAACTCGTCAGATAAGAATACTGCATACATTTAAATGCTGACAAACTAAACTAACTAAACAACTGAGAAAATATAAACATAAATAAGTATAAAAAAATCTACTGTATACTTAATAATGGCTTGAAACAAGAGAAACAGGAAAAAAACTACGAGCAACTCGACTGAAACACAGACAAAACAAAAAAAGACGGACAGATGAATAGATGTGAGAAACAGTAGTAGAATTATGCTGACCTATATAGTAAATAATTTTCTTAAATATTGATCACAGCTATAAATCTAGACGATATCGACTCAAATAAAGTAACTTCAGTTTGCGCTTAAATACATAAATACTGACCGATTGCGCTATTCTTGGTTCAAGGGAATCCCAAAACCTAGGTCCAGTGGACCCCAAAGTAGTAAGGGCAAATTGCGTTCTAACAAGAGGCAAGTGATATGCTTGCGCCTGACGTGTGGAATAACTATGAACTTGGTTATTTTTCTTAAATATTCTAGCCAAGGCCACTGGCAGTAGACCTGGCTGCATTCAATTCATACATTAGAGCTCCTAGTTGTAAATGATAAATATCTTCAACTTTCAAAACACTACTATTATAAAAAAAGAACATCTGTATGCGCAAGATAGTGAGTATTACAAACAATTCGTATTACTCTTTTCTGTACCAGTAATAATTTATCCATTTGAGATTTGAACGAGTTGCCCCAAGCTAGCACACCATAGTGCAAATATGGCAAAATTAAAGTTGCGTACAGCATACGTAAAATATTCAGTGGGAACACAGATTTCAATTTATATATTACACCAGTATTTCTTGACAATAATTTACAAAGTTTACTAATATGGTCCTTCCAATTTAAATGTTCATCAATATGCAAGCCAATAAATTTAAATGTAGATACTCTTTCAATCTCAACACCATTGAACATTACATTTCCAGGCAATAATTTCAGGGAATTACGAAAGAGCATATAATTAGTTTTGTTAAGATTTAAAGACAACTTGTTTGCATGAATCCACAATGTCACATTGGTCAACTCAGAGTTTACAGTCTGCAAAAGAGTTTGTGGATTTCTGTGAGAGAAAAATACACTCGAGTCATCTGCAAATAAAATGAATGTTAACATTTTTGCGGAAAGTTGAAAATCGTTAATATACACAATAAACAAAAGCGGGCATAGAAGGGATCCCTGTGGTACCCCACAAGTGACGTCCCGCAAATCTGAATCAATTCCATTTAAAGAAACAAACTGTTTCCTATTTGTTAAGTAGCTTCTAAACCAATCTAATGCTATTCCCCTTACACCATAATGGCAGAGTTTATCTATTAAAATATAATGATTTACAGTATCAAACGCTTTAGAGTAGTCTAAGAAGACACCAACTGTATGCATGCGTGCATCTAAGGCACTGGATATCTTATCCACCAACTAGAATAGCATGAGTGGTAGTGTGTTTTTCACGGAAACCAAACTGAAAATTTGACAAAATTTTAGCATTCATCATGAATTTTATCGTCCGAGTATACATTAGCTTCTCAAGAATTTTAGAAAAGGAATTCAACAAAGAAATAGGACGATAATTATTCAAGATAAGGGCATCACCCTTTTTAAAAATGGGCACAACCTTTGCAATTTTCATTTTCATGGGAACAACACCAGTGGTCATTGATATATTAAATATATGTACGAGGGGTTGTAGGCCTACAATACCAACAATTACATTTTTTATCAACTCATTTGTTATAAAGTCAAAACCCGGACTTTTCTTATTCTTTAAAGAATGTACAATATCAAATAATTCTTCTACAGTCGTTGGCAATAAAAATAAACTATTATGATTAGGGTTTTCTAAAAAAGATTGAAATGTCAAACGATAGCTTTGAAAGTCTTTAAACTTAAAAACGAATTTGTGTACATTTCCTATTGTAATATGCGGATTAGAGCCTCAAGTTCAATAATAATATGAAGCGGTGAGACCCAGGCAAACAAAATAAGAAAGAGTTCTGTATATGAGAATAAAGAGCAACTTTTGAGCTTTAAAAGATGTAGGTCATTATCTACTTACAATGATATACGATAACTTTAAAAAGGCTCCACAGGATCGAGAGTGTAGTACATGTAGCTCCTTGCTGCTCCTATTGGCGTGCACAATTTTCCTTTCCCGTCGATTGGCCGTTTTGGAGACGCTGTACTACGACTGCAACTTCCTTATATGTGGCCGCTAGTTTCAAGAAGCGAGCATGCATGTTCAGTCTAAAAACAGAATGGAGGAGGTCACTCTAAATGATCTTTTATATCCAGAGTTACTTTCAAAGAGAACTCTTGTGGAAATTCTAGTGCAGGTAATTACAATAAATACTTAATTCGATGGGAATAATGTATTTGCATGTGATTTTAATGCGACTTTTAATTTGATTTTGGACGCGCAGTCCCACGTACCCGGAGTTATGTCATGACTCTTGTAATATTCTTTTCATCTGTAAAATTACGTGTGTGTATGTGTGAATAAAAATTGGGCGCTTGTTCAGAAGCCTATCCAAAATTTGACCCGTAACTCCGGCGTGGAGATACCCTAATAAAACATACCCGAAAAGAATTAAATAGCTATTCATCAGGATGTGTTCATTAAATGTCATGAATGTAGGGACTAGGGTGTCTGATCGCGCACCACCCGATGTTGTGTGCTAAAATCCCTCCCATAGAGATTGCACGCATCCCTATGTGGTCTACGCGCGTTGCGCGACCATGCAAAATTGGTCAATGATTTTATGAAAAAATTTGAAATTCAAACCTTTATAACAAATGATCCTGAACTTCTGAACTTCTGAAGTTGAAACTCAATAAATGAGGTGTAATATGAAAGAGCAGGTTTTTCTCCATATTTTTCGCGATAGGTAATGAAACTTACCTCAAATGGTAGGTCTAGCCTCAATGCCTCATGCAACACAAATCGAAAAAAAATTGGGGGCAACACTGCCTAAAATTCAAGGATTTAATTTTTTTCCTTGCAATTAATTATGCATGGCCAGCCGTCGGCTTCGAGAGCATCATCACTTCGCTTGCACTTGCATGCCGCATGGTGATGGGCGGACCGAGCAGATTGCGTACGCCTTGAGACTGGGCATGGTAACGGCGCGCTGTAACCGCTTTGCCCGGAAAATTACCAAAGCGCCCGGAAAACCCCGCGAACTGAGCGCCGGGAAGGCTGGCAGAGCTGATTTCATGATTGAACAGCCTCCGGACAAACGGGATTCGCTTTCATTCGCAATGTAGAGCCCCGTCGATATCGGTGTTAAATTGAAGGTTATAATCCCCCCTCACGGTGATACTTGAATTATCAATGTGCGAGGTAGAAAATTTTAGATATTAATACGAAATCTGACAGAATTCAGTGAAATATGGTACTTACAAGTGATTTTCTGGACCGATTTGGGGAATTTCACAAAGTTTATCGCACAGCAACTTGTCAAGAATGTTAGTACATGTTAGTGCATATAGATAAGTATGCCATACAATGTTAAAATCACCAGCAGTGTTTCGATTTGTGGAACAATTAGCATTACAAGAACGTCATATCAACGCTCGATAGAGCCTCTTGACGTCTGAGGCCGGTCGCAACTTTTGTACAGCAAAACGAATCAAAATAAAAGCGCCCTCTCGTGATGCGTGAGCGTGCCTACCATAGGGGCCACCCCCAGAATTCTAAAAATATCTTGGTCAAAACAACGATTGAAATGTTGTTTGCATCCTAGCTCCAAAATTTGCAACTTTCCTGAGCCGCGCCACCGCGGTTTAAGTAGGGCTAGACGTAAGGATAATATCCAGGTGCTTTTTTTTCTCGCTAGCCCCAAGGGATCATTTGGCCTAACAGTTTGAAAATACCCTTCCCACATTTTTGGAATCAGCTAATTAGGAAAGCGTGAGCTCCGCTCAGTCCAAACCATGGTTACATCGCGTAACAAATTTGTTTTCCTGGCATCTACTGGGATCTAATACTGTGTAGGTCTGGACACATGACAGTATTTTTCTATGCACATCACATTTTCACTTGGCGGCCCAAGGGGGGAGGGGGGGGGGGGTTAAACCCCCTAAACCGCCCAGATCCGCCCTTGCAACATCTTTGGTCTTCTTCTTCTTCTCAATATTGATTTACTGGTCGAGTTACATTATTTGATGGTCTTTTAGAATCACCAGATTTCAGAGGATTCACACTTTTCACAACGAAAAAGTTCTCCATGTTTCAGTCCTTGCGCAATCGTCTCCAGCTCACGCAGATATTGGGCGTCAGCGTGCACACCGGTACTACCGGCGCAGTATAGCCACTGCTGATGACCGCACTAGCTGCACTGCGAGCTTCCGTTATTTGTATCGGTAATACTCATAGAGATGGGAGAGAAAGCGCCATCTAAGTTCCATTTCATTGGTTTAAGGTTTGAAAATTTATACTCAATATTGTGTTAAAGTTATACCAGAAAAGATAATCTTTATTTTATAATTCCACGGAGGCGATTTTTTATTTTGCAATCGCCCCCATGAGCAACCTGACGGGGGCGATTATGGAGCTCACGGGGTCAAATCGCCCACCGCCCCCGTGTATTTTTAGCGCTGTTTGCGGGGGGGGGGGGGGCGCCTGTACTGTGTGCAGTTATCTACCGTAACGTCTCAGGGGCCCGTTTCATGAAACCAACTCCATGACAGTCATATCTTTGTCGCCGAACTACGGAGATGTCATGAAGTGGATAAACCGTTTCACAAAGCCATGACAAACATGATATCGATATATCGCGATACTAGCAGCTCAAGAACATAGTCTTGGTCACGATCCATTAGATTTATCCCGAATAACCCAAAACAAGTTTTGGGGCTAAAATTATTTTAAAGAAATATATACATACACATTCTCCTAAAATAAATAATAAATAGTGTCATTCTCAAATGTGGATCATCAAACGATTTGCATATTTCTGTAAAGATTCTTTTTTTACGATTTTCCTCACTACCGTCACTTCGTGAAAATAGGGACGATATGGTGTCCAGTGAGTGATTGCTGAGCTCCAGTGATTGTCATTCCTACGGCTGATGTGGACCGCCCAATTCCATTTCCTTCTTTTCACTGTTTCAAGAATGTCCTGGACTTTTGTCTGTTCCCTGATCCATTTGTTCGTTTTTCTGTATTTGTATGTGATGCTTAGAATACTTCTTTCCATGTTGTGTTGAGATGCTGCTAGCTTTCTTTCCATTTTTTATGTTAGTGTCCATGTTTCTGCAGCGTATGAGATTACTGGGATGATGCACTAGTTACATGTACATGTATATACTTTCTTTTTCAGGCATAAGGAAGTTTGCCTTTCATGATGGTGCTGTATCTACCGAAGGCTTGCCATACAGCTTTGATCCTTCTTCTTATTTTGATATCTTGATTTTTGTCTTGTAGAGAGAAACATTGCCCAAAGTAAATATACTTCTCTACTTGCTCCATTTTGGTACCGTTCACTTGGATTTGTTTTGGATCTTTGGCTGATCCTGCCATGACTTTAGTCTTCTTCATTTTCATTTTGAGACCTATTAGTCGGCTTGCATCGTTTAGTTCTTGCAGCATTATTTCGAGGTCGTCAGATATGATGACAATATCGTCTGCAAATCTTAAGTGGCTCATGTTTTCCCCGTTTATGTAGATTCCCTTTGATGACCAGTCTAATGTTTTGAAGATGCTCTCTAGGCAAGCAGTGAAGAATTTTGGTGAGCCGTTGTCTCCCTGTCTAACTCCCTTTCTTATCATGATTTTGTTGCTGGCCTTGTGCATTCTGACAGTGTTGTAGCAGTCTGAATAAATGTCTTTAAGGATTTTGATGTATACATTGTTGATTCCTTGGTCTTGAAGTGCCTTCAGTACTGCATAGGTTTCGACGGAATCAAATGTCTTTTCGAAGTCTACGAATGCTACGCATAGAGGGATGTTGTACTCTTGTCATTTTTCTTTCAGTTGATTAATGGTGTGGATGTGGTCCAACACACCTCGATACAAACTATTTCATTCACCTGAAAAGAATAACAGTATTTCAACAGTCATAATGCAAACTGCATATATTAAGTGTTGCTAGGTAGGGCAAGTCATAATGTTTGTCCTACCTGGCAACGACTAATGTTGCAGTTCGGATTCTATTAATTTTCTATTGAAATACTATTATTCTTATCAGGTGAATGAAATAGTTTGCATCAAGGCACTTCACAAAGACGTATCGTCGGTGGGGTGACAAAACCTTGTATCTCAATTTTTAGAGATTTTGATTTTTTTGCATAATTTTGTACCTAATGGCCTACGACACCACCTGATAAATCCATGGAACGCCTCCTGTCTCGGTTTTTTCACAAATTCCAAACAAAGGACGGTGTCACAGCACTAAATCTGTTGAGACAGGAAAGGTTTTTGCGCTCTCCTGAAAATTCATGATTTTTGAGATACAAGGTTTTGTCACCCCACCGACGGTATGTATTAAGGTATACTGCTGGCACTTTTTTTGTGAGGAGCATACGTCACATCCGTGCGTCAATTGAAATGTTTTGCTCGAAATAACCAGAAGCAAAAATCGCTCTTAATAGTACGCCCGTTAATATTTGGCAGTTTTAACCTTTGATTTATTTACAACATGCTATAATTTGTTTAAATTGGAGAAGACTCTGTCTTTAAGTACCCCCCCCCCCCCTTTAAAAAAAAATGAAATGGAAGCTCTTATTACCAATCATGTGAAAGAATATGTTTTGACTAATACGTGATGATACAAATTTTCCCGGGAAAACGCCTACTAATTGATATATTTGGTAAATTATTATATCTATCCGGACCGGTTAGATATCGTGCATGTGTCGCGTAGTCCCATATACATCTTTCTGTGTACAGTGCTTGTAACTTTACCAAGACTGGACCAAATTTCTTATCATTTAGATGATTCCAGAACCTTGCAGTACACACTAATACTTGCTAGATGATCAACATTTTCTGATCGATTCCACAACGTTTCTTTCACAATGCAATCGCATGACCAGAACTCAACTTAATCTTTAAACATACATGTACATCTGTCCATCAGTGTGATACAATTTACGTTTCAAAGTACAACATTACTCATTTTTACAATTAACATTATATAGGAGGGATACAGCGTAAGCATGAAGCTTGAAATGCTTGCAGCCCTCGATTAAACTAAACTATTATTAATTCAAAAAATAAATCTAAACTAAACTAACAGCCTATATATATGAAACATATTAGAGAGAGAATGACTTGCAATAAGGAGATAAAAGATGGAGAGAAAGATGGGAGAATAGAATTCCACTCCAGCAAAGCATAGAGAATCAATGCTAATGCGTATTGACCTCTAGCGCTGTACTACGTGCTAAGAGGCAGCAATTGCACACATGAATAGTCAATACACACATTGCACACAAATGCACACAATAAATACGATGTTGCTGATTGGCAAGTTTGACATTAGTCTCATGATTAGAATTTTAAAATTATTCTTTCGAACATCGGTAAGTTGAAAAAAATTGTATTTTACTGCTATTTAGGTGTCATCAATTGTCACTAAAGACCAATTTTGAGTGAAATCAGTTGAGTTTTGTACAGTGGTGTTTGAAATGTTAAAGAATCAATAGCACAGTTTTTAATACACAGCCAGGATAGTAATGCAGCTATGTGTGTAGAATTCCGAATACCAGACACCTGTTGACATTAGAAGACATGTTTATGACGCCAGGTCATAAAGAAGCGTATACCGTTTTATTATATATGATTGGTGTACTGTATTAGTTTAATGGTTATCATGGTTTAGTAGATTAGTCGCAATTCTTATTTCTACATAATTCATAATTTTTATTTTTATTTCAACATACAAATCTGTACTTTTTGTGGTATAAAGTTCACCTCTTGTGCTGAATTTATAATTATTTTTATGACAATAAACCAACCAATCAATCTTAACCACTCACAAAATGAAAAGATATTTAATTACTGGGTATTTTAGTTTGATTAGTTTCTAGCAAATTTGTTTTATATGGCATAACATTTTGTTCCTTTTCTTTGCTATGTATGATCTTTCAGAGGCACATCAAGCTAGATGGAGAACAGAAAGAAGACAAAGAAATCCTTGTTGAGATTTTCTTGAGGACGGTGACCCCGCAGCCTCAGAGACAACCCGGGTCAAATAGGAGAGGTCAAATCACAGCTAAGGTCATCAAGAAACTCAATATGCAGAGAGTTCGCTCTAAATCAGAGTCGGAGAAGAGCTTTTCCATTGGTATATCGGAGCAACAGAAGAGGTAAATGGATGCTGTACCAAGTCGTGAAAGACTTATTAGATATGTTACATGTCAGTCACATTTTAAAATGTATACATGTACATGTACATGTAGCTTACTCCAAACCAGTGGTTCTCAAAATATTTCCTTGACTGTCCAGATGTGATTTTCATGTAAGCTAAAAGGTCCAAAACAAAAAGGCAAATTCAATAATCTCTTACTTCCATATTGAAGTTTTTGATATTATCCATTTATGTCTATAAACGTAATTTAATTTCAAATGTTAAGACGGTCAAACATGGAAGTTCTAATTGTCTATTGTCTGTTGTCAATCCTGGCAAAGAGCCGCTTTGTATACATTGTGTGCATTTCTTGGACGCTGTACGCTGAATCTCAATGTAAACTAATGTACACAAATCCAGTTGTGAAAACTCAAAACCTTACCATGTCAAGCGTAAGTAAAAACCAGTAAAATTTTGCAAGCGCGAGGTGGAGTGTAGTTGATTTAAGATTGTTGCTCTACATGTTAGTGTCAGCCAGTTTTTCTCTCTCTCTCTCTCCCCCTCACTCTCTCCCTCTCTCTCTCTCTCTCTTTTGCAGACACATACACAGGAAATTTGCCTGCCCACCCCTCTTATTCTCTATCACTTTGTGGTTAGCCTATCCGATATGCGTCGGGCTTTATGGCAAATATACTGATCGCGTTATGGAGACTACCATCGGCACGGGCGTCAGCCCGAGCGCCTATCATCACTGGTGAACTCATCATTATTCATATTAATGTGTATCGTATGTGTGACGAGCGTATTCTCATGCATGATTCAGAAGACTAGCCTTATTTGGTGATCGATCACTTTGATTCAACCAATAAAATATCATCTCCATTTTCCTCATCGCTCATTGGCCTAGTTTGGTCCATGCGACATAAATATTCATGCAAGAGCTTTACAGGGGGTTCGTAGATTTTCTACGAACGAAACAATGAACATGAAAGAAAATAAAACTTTTCGCATGCACCAGTGATGATAGGCGCTCGGGCTGACGCCCGCGCCGGTGTCAGTCTCCATAACATGATTATTAGTACTTGTAAAGCCCGACGCATATCGGATAGGCTACTTTGTGGTATGCTTGGTCATATCCTCTGCATAAATTAAATCTCAATCAAACCTGATTAATCTGTTCTGTGTTTAAGATTAAATTGAATTTCATAACTTGCTCCACTGTACATAACTAATGATGATATAATCTTTATTTTTCTTGCTGTTCAATATAGGTCTCGGGCGAGTGGGTTACTCATGTCCACAGGTCTACCTTCAAGTGCTAGCAGCACCAGCCGATTAAAACCACCGCCTATTGTCATCAACCAGGGCAAATCTGTTGTTAAACTGAATCCTGGAAAGTCCCCAAGTAGTGACAAAGAATCGCCATCTTCCAGCAGTCCAACAACAGGTGTTAGAAAGTCAGTGATCAGTCCTTCGTCTTCTACCACACCCAAATCCACCAAATTGAAAGTCTATAACTCATCTGCCTCTACTGCAAAATCAAAAGAGACTCTTCCAAAATCTGGAGATAAAGGAGCAGCATCTTCCGGAAATGTGTCTCTGAAAAGACCGTCAACTATTGAAAATGGGGAGGTAAGGTAGCTTTGTGAAATCAATTCGCATGAATAGACACTTCTTGAATGCAAAATACATAGTTGTCGAAAATCATAATTATATCTCACATAGAGTTAGAACCATATGGGTAGGTTATGCAGCTGGATTAAACATGTCTTGTACTATTTCGTTTAGGCTTAATGTTACCTAGACTTTCATTGAAATATGTCAAACAAGAACTTATATTTAACAAACTTTACTGCAGTTCATTTTGTGCCACTTCATTTTGCTCAGCTTCCTAAATGAGTTTTCTCTTCAATAGTTCTCTAGTAGCTTAATACCAACATTTACTTGTAATCTGGTCATAAGGTATCCAGTTGCCTTTCACAGAAAACTTTAAATTGTTATTATAATTATTATTTATTTACTTTCTTTCTTTTATTTTTCTTTTCTTCTGTTATTTATGATGGAGTGATATCCGGCTGTTAAAAGAGTACCTTATTACCAATGGAAGTTCTTATCCTATAATCATACGAGAAATAGTGGCAAATTATCAGTAATTCTTCAGCATATTCTTTTCTTTCTCTTTTCTTCTTAGCCTTTAGTTAAATTACTCTAAATCACTGTATTCTTATTTTATTTTTCTCCTTTTCCAGATGGATACCTCTGATGATGCCTCTCCCAAGCCAAAGATCAAGAAGATTTCATGGCCGTAGCCCTTTCTCATCTCATTTATTGATGCCCTGGTTTTAATTAATTTTATATGTGTGTAATGACAGTACAAAGAAATCTTAAACAGTATTTTTACAAAATAGTTGTGTCATAGTGAAAATATGGCATTATTATTGACCTTATAATAGATATTTGTATGCCTCCGCAACAAAGTAGCCGGAGGCATTATGTTTTCGGGTTGTCCTTCTGTTCGTCCATACATCCCTTTCTTGTGACCGCGTTATGTCAAGAACTGATTGACGGAATACCATCAAACTCAAGACATGGTATGTATCTTGCTGAGCCAATGAACTGATTAGATTTTGGGGTCATGAGGTCAAAGTTCATGGGGCTCATGTATGCAAAAATAGCTTGTGAACGCATTATCAGAACCAACGAATGGATTAAAATCAAACTTGAATTTTAAAAATTGCTTCTGTTTTGGTTTATAAAACCGCTCTATGGCGGAGACATCATTTTTCGACTAATCGCAGATGAAGATCCATCTAGTTTTATTCATATATCGTTTTGATTCGTAACCCTATATGATAATCCGCTTGCATCATGAAGTATCTTGATTATATTATTTCTGTATAGTAATCAAGTATCCCCTCCCCCCCCCCCCCCCCCCCTTCTCTACTGTTAATTCTGCATCAGTATTTCCTTTATATCTCTTTTGGCAGGCAATTATTGTTAAGGAAAAGCTAAGTACCAACTACACTATCTTGCTCATAGTCGCCCAATTTAATTCCAGTTAAATCTGAAACCTTAGATATGATCGTTTCAATACAGGTTTGTGTTGGAATTTTACCCTTCCAAGGCTATCGAACAAGAACTAAAAATACACTTTCCTGTATCACCATTCAGGAAGCTCTATATTTTTTCTTTTAAAGTCCAGCTACAATATAATCTTAAAGGGATTGGGTATCTTTGTCTCAGATTCTAAACAAAATCCTGGATTTAGCTCATGCTGCAATCATAATTATAAACCTTTAGTTCAGTCAGAAATCCCATGACTTTTACAAGCAATCGCCTGTCTGATTATCAAGATATTTATGATTGGAAATCGAAATTTCAAAAGCAGTTTTCCCCAACGTTTTTTATAACACTACATTCTATTGGGGATATTGAGTACCAGGTATGGTAAAACCCAGTCACTCAAAGATTTTACTTTTTTGAGGCACTTCATGATCATTTTGAAGTGCAATTTGTTTAGGGTTTCAATATTACACCATACCACAGACACTGATAACACGTAGGCCATGCATCTCAGATTTGTAAAACGGGAAACATTGTTCAACTATGCCTTTAATACCATGTTATATGATTTAACCAGGAAGCTGTAAGGAATGGAGATCCCGTCCAAGAGGCCCCTTTGAAGTCATCCGTGGCACCGCGTCTTTTGTTTCCCCTACCGTAATCCCCTTTACCCTATATAGCCCGGCTTTAGAAGCCCCCCCCCCTTTACATTTTTTGCGATATCTTTTTAACGCAATAAAATCTGGCGCTGAAATTGTATGAGTTTTTTCTTTGACATCTCCCGCACATTTTAAGACCCTATTTTAAGACCCTATTTGCGAAAATCGGGGGTATGGTTTCGGAGATGTAGCACATATTTGTGACCAATGTCACACAAAAACGGCTCCAAAAATGGTTTCCGATGATCTTGTGTGTACAATGTATAGGTTTTACAAGAAGTGTTGTTAGAAGAATGTTATTTTCTGTTTTTCTACAGATAACATCCCCTTTGGCCATCATGAACTATTCTAGATAACAAAACAATGAAAAACAAAAGATTTAAAAACAAAGAAATACATAAGAAATTAGAATTTCAAGAAAAATTAGCATATTTTCATAATTAATTACAATTATAAGTATGGAATTTCAATACATGTCATTAATTTGACTACCCTATCTTTTAAATTATATGTCAAGCTACAAACATGCCAAATTTAATTGCATTTTCTCCATAAATAGGGGGGAAACTGGACAAAATGAGAATTTGTTGGAAAAATTTGCATTAGACATAAATTAAAATTAACCATATATATCATAAATTTTACTAAGCATTCTTGATTAGTACATGATAAGACACAAACACGCCTTGGACAAAATCGGTCCATAAATAGCCAAGATCATAGGGGGGGGGGGGGGGGGGTTAGAAGCCCCCCCCCCCCCCCCCGGGTTATGCAGTTTCAAAATAGCCCGGGCTATACAGTGTGAGTCAAAAAAAGTTTACACCTAGAAAATTGCTAATTATTTTAAAGATCATCTATGAACAGTAAATTATTATACATCTAATGAAAGAGTGTTTTATCCCAAATCATTTGGTATCATTTTTGTGTGGTATGTGATCACGCTTGAATGAACACGAGGCATTGTTTGCGAGAGTGCAAAAATCGACTTGCGCCAAAGTTGCTTATCTGATGTTTAAATAAAACAATTGGGATTTGGGTATTAAATCGTTTTTTGCAGATCCAAATAACATCCCTAACAAAATTAATCATGCCACACATATCAAATATCGAGTATCAAACATCAACGAACATTTTTGCGCGTGCGTGTGTGTGCGTGTGTGTGTGTGCGTGTGTGACTTTGCTTCTGCAAAAAGCATATGCAATGCATTTCATTTGATACATTCAATTCATTCTCTCACACCGCTAATCCCAACATATTACATGCTGTGGGCATCACTTTGGCGCAAGTCGATTTTTGCACTCTGGCAAACAATGCCACCTGTTCATCCAAGCGTGAACACATACTACACAAAAATGATACCAAATTATTTGTAATAAAGCTATCTTTCATAAAATGTATAATAATTTACTGTTCATAGATAATTTTTTTAAATAATTAGCAATTTTCTAGGTGTAAACTTTTTTTTGACTCACATGGTAAAGGGTTAATCCCTCTCCGAAACCGTACAGCTCCCTAGTAGCACTAAGTCCTCCCTTTCCACCCACAGCCCATTCCAGCGAGCACGGCGGCTTTTGCTTTGCTGGTCCGTACTTGGGGTGAAAAGTGGTGATGAATTGACAACTTACACTCATCCAGCAAATGCGCAAATATATAACACAATTTCATTTAGTTCTTGAGGAAGATAAACCTTTGGACTACCTTCCCAACTATGTACAAATTTCAGAAATTTTCGGAAAACATCAATAATTGGATGAGAAAATCATGATAATAAAAACCTTACATACGCTCTAACTCACAGTTTCCTTGGGTCGATTTGCTGGTTGAAATGGCTATGTCTTCAGTAAAGCTATCCGAGATCGGAAAAAGCATTTCATAACCAATAGAAATATGCATTGGTCATATGTTATGAATTCTGTATTTGATATGTTATAGCTAAATACATCTGCACTGATCATGACCTAATTTTGTCGGTGCCATGCATGATTTCTAAGCTCGATGCCTGCATATTTTTACGACCGAGTTAATAGAGAATTTAGGGAAGCAGACGGTGTTGCATAACATTTCCTAATATTTGTAATGCCAGAGGGGAACTGTGCATTGAGAAGGACAGCTGTTGATGGATTTGTAAGCTGGAGAGGGTTACATTCTTTTTTTGTTATGCAAGTAAATCTTGAATATTTTTCCCTTAGAAAATTCTTTCGAGATGGTATCTCCAAACAATACAGCTTCCTGATTTAACGTACCTTGGTTCAATTGCATGATTCTTAGTCAAGAGGTAGATGATTTCAATCCTTGCTCTCTACCAACAGACCTGTTACTAACATATTCAAATTTATGGACGTTTCTTTTCAGGGGACCTAGTGACCAGTTATTCCATTAACCTGTTATTAATGAATGATCTACAATACTTGGAATCCAGTCTGCATACATTACTTGATGATATGTCGGGCAAGCCTTGGACAAGCTTATCAAGCACAACCTTTATTTAAAAAGGATGCATACAATTTGAATATGTTAGTAAACCGGTCTATTTGTGATAGCAAGAACTTCTTGTAGGGTAATGATTGTCAAAGCACTTTTGAAGCATATAGATTTGTATGTTACATCAGAATATAATGCGCTTTACAAAAGGAGAATATGGTCAACTGTATGGTTATTATTGGGAGTGTTCAGCAATTAACAAAAATACGCTTTACACCCCTATAATCACTATGAATATGACAGACAAAGAAAGCGGACAAAATATACAGTTCCTCAGGTAGACAAAGGAACGTCCCTTCACTGCTATTATGTATAAAGGTGAATATGCATGTGACTTCTGTTCTACACATTTTTACATAATAGCAGTGAAGGGATGTTCCTTTGTCTACCTAAGGAACTGTATATTTTGTCCGCTTTCTTTGTCTGTCATGTTCATAGTGAATAGGGCTTGTTAAATGAATGGATATGTACATGTATGTTGGTGTAATTTATATCTAAAGACATCTCTCACGGCAAATAGAATACATGTATTTAAAGGATATTTTGAAAACCCCTGTATTTATTTCCCTCCTTGCTATTCTCAGTTGTCTGATGATTCACAAAATACATGTATTTAATGCTCAAACATATGCTCAGAATAAGGAAGGTCTTTTTCTTCATACAGTAATTGTCTGTTATGGAGGGGGGGGGGGGGGAGTATTCTGTGAAAATATCAATTTTATATACACCCAGCCAGTGTATACTGGCTCAGGCTGGGTGTATATACATCTGTAGATGTTCTATTTACAGTGGGTCACGGTTCATACAAACACATGTACATGTCTTGGTAGTGCAATATATACTCATTTATTGCATACATGTATACACCTTGCAGGCAGAAAACATAATTTGGACACCAAATCATTAAACATTATTTGGAAAATACCCCCCTGCCAGATATTAGAGAGAATTCAAATTTGTTTAATTTCTTTTTCTTCTCATAACTACAGGTAATAGTTTTTATTAAGAATAACTATCAAAGTAGTATATGAATGGAACAAACTTTTGTCGCACTCATTTAAACAAAGATAAAATATGAGCTCCAAAGGTCATATATGGCTGCAGCTCGTAAAAGTATGAGTAAATAAATTTGTTCCATCGCCCATGTTTACCTTCTTCCACTGCAAGAAAGATGACTTATTTGCATTTAATTTTATAAATTGTTACTCTAATGTCTCATGATAAAAAAGAGAGAGAGACAGAGGGCTACTACACTCCAAAATATTCCCGACATTCATGTTTACTGTCTGTGCAAAGCTATCGAAAATTGTTTTATTTCCAAGGGGTAAATAGAGGGAAATGTGGTCACTAACGGTTAAAATGGTTATGAATCAAAGATGTTATGTAGTAAAAATTGGAATGTACAAAAAGTATGTTATTGCTTTTGAACACTATTTTTAATATGTGAAACCATGAGAAGATCCAGAGAATTGTGTCTTTAAAATTTGAAATAAATTTATTTTATGAATGAGAAGAGAAAGGCATGACTACTGAACTATCATTAAAAGTAATTTGTGTACCCTTGATCTTCTTTTCCACTGTTTTCATTGAAATTTTGCCTCACGTTGATTTTTTGTTTGATTTGGCATCTTTTGTTTCTGTGCATCCTTTTTTTCTTCAATTTCCCTTGTGACAATACAGTTCTATGTTTGTTGTATTTATTGTCTATTATTTCTATTTGGGTTTATTGTGTAGTATATAATCGTCACATGTATTGAAATTAGGTAGGTTTATGTTTGAAGTTAGAATTTCCTAGACCATAATTACAATATTTAGGGAGGTCAATAGGCAACCAAATGTTTATAATGCAAGATACATGTACTTGAATGAACATTGTCAGTGATAAAATTTCCCCAATTTTGAGAGCATTTAAGTAGAATGATTTGAAGGAAACGTTGGTACAGATATTATTCATTTCAGAGATAAAGTCCGCCCCCCCCCCCCCCCCCCCATTTGAAGTCAGAGTAGCAGTGGGTGAGAGAGAATTGAAAGTGATCGTGAGAAGAGGATTGCAATTATGTTTGAGAAGTTGGTTTTGTTTATTGATTAATTGATGTTGTGGTGCTGCTGGAGTAGATGAGAATCAATGATGAGGGGTGTCAAGCATGCGAGGTAAGATGTATTAATGGAGAACAGGGGGACCAAGGAGATGTACCTGGTGTTGGCATGGTAACGAAGGACTTTTGGAGAGGGTGGTGGATCAGTGTGAAAATAGGGTGGGTCTCTTTAGTGTTTGGATCCGTGATTCCGTTCCGTGTGTCGTATATCCACCTGTCGGAAGGGGAGATTGAATGTACCATGTTATTGTAATTACCAAAATAATTGTAGGACTCTTCTCGAGTGACGATACAGCCATTTTAAGTTAATTTAACCTTTGTTAGGCAAAGCACTTCCAATTTTGTTGTTGTTTGGGTTTTAAAGATCAAATTCTTTGACAGTATTCTTTTACAATGGCAAAAATGTGTGAGTATATGGTAATTGGCTAACATAACTTTAAAAAGTGGCCGCTTCAGCTTGTCTAATTGACTTGGAAAAGAAAGACCTGTACATAATATAGACCATCTGCTCATAGAGACCGTTTTCTCGTTTCCCTTGAGCGGTCTGCCGTCTTTCTGTACAGGTTTAAATGCATCTTGATTTTCCTCTTCTATTCCACTGTCCCACTTTACATTAAAAATGTCAGTTTGACCTCTGACCCTCCCCCCCCCCCGCCCTCCCCCCCCCCCCCCCCCCCTCTCTCTCTCTCTCCTTTTCTTTTTTCCGATCATTTTCCAACAAGTTAATTGTGAACAATACAGTTATCTATCTTTTATGATCAGTTCAATAAATCAAATGTTAATTTTAAAAAAGGAGGGAAGGGGGGGGGGGGGGGCTTTTAATTAGGGATAGTGCAGCATCATGTGAAGTGGTGGGGCATGGAAGGAACACCCCCCCCCCCCCTGAACAAATTCACCCTATTATAACCTGCTTTTTGGTTGTTCGTTTGTTTTTCTTTTTTGGCGTTGTTCATGGGCATTTTTGAGTCACGAGTCGACCCCCCCCCCCCCCTCAGAGAAACCTAAATCCACTATAGGACCCCCCCCCCCCCACAAAGAAAGGGCCATTTAATTAATTCGAGATGTTTGTGCCCTAAGGCTGATTACACTGGTCCGAGCATGAGGAGTTCATGGGTCTGATACCTACCATTGTATCACCAACAAATCAATCTTCAATCAATCATCGCCCTTTGTGATTTGACCGCACGAGGACATCACATTGATTTTCTCTTTCACATGAGAACTCCGGGGAGATATGTGACTTTGTTCTACAGTGCCAAGTTTGCAAATAATACCCATTTGTATGTCTATGTCTACATCAACATGATTATCTATATCATCTTGTCTTCTCCGTTCTTGGTCTGCCTTTTCTTTCCTGTTCGCTCTTTAAACGTTAGATACTTTAAAGCCTGTATGCACTACTTGTAGCTACTTGCGCCCTCTACATCTATATAGCAAACAATGCCTAAGCGGTACCCGTTGGTCCCCCATGATACCCTTTTTCTTATTTCGATTGAGAGCTGATTTGGTGAGATAACCACCTAGCTGTCAGTGACCGTGCAGGGAGGTCTAATCCCTTCCGGCCAAACTAGTGCAGAGAGGCTTTAAGGAAATGTTAGCTTAATACCTCTTGCAATTTCAATGCAATATACCATTTTGTAGTTTTTTTCATTCAGTCGAAAATTCCACTCAGGCCATATTAAGACATCGCGCATAATGCTATGGTCACATTACCAAAAAGTAGCCTGCTCGGCGGCCGAGCGGCGAGTTTTTAACCAATTCTGCCCGGCGGCTGCCCGGCCAACGAGCGGCGGCCGCCCAGGCACCGCTCGTTTTTAGGGCATCGCTCGGTCGCCGCTGAAGTTTTAGCGCAGAGTTAAAATTTGGGCGGCGCCTGCTCACTTTTCACTCGCCGCCCAAAATACGCTCGGTGCCTGGGCGGTTGCCGCCCGGGCTCCGACCTAATTGCTGGGCGATGCCTAAATTCCAGTAGCGACCGAGCAGGCTACTGATCGGTCGGTCGCTGCTCAGATTTGTGACCATAGCTTTAGCGGCTTATATTGGTAAAAGAAGATATAGGGCGGTATTTTACATGTACGTTCCCCCGAATGAGAAAAAATATGAACACAGCGTGAACAGCAGCGTTGTCTTCTCCCTTCTATTCTTTTCTTTTCTTTTCTTTTCTTTTCTTTTCTTTTCTTTTCTTTTCTTTTCTTTTCTTTTCTTTTCTTTTCTTTTCTTTTCTTTTCTATTTCACTTTCTTTTCTTTTTAAAATAAATCTGTTATTCTTTTACTTTCTTTTCGTTTCTTATCTGTTCTCATTTCTTCTTTTCTATTACTCTTTCTATTTTATTTTCCTTCCCTTTTCATTTTTCCTTCTCTTGTTCAATTAAACAAAATATCCTTTTAATCTTCTTCATAGGCTAATCTCTTCATAATCGGCTATGTCAAGAATTATGTTTATATTGTTTACCTTTCTTTTTTATCTTTACTATAATCATTCAAATTGCATTTCTTTTTATATCGGGTCTCTTTATCACTTAATGAATACACTACTCAATGATTTGCTTTTTAACTGCCAATAAGAAAACATAATTACAATATACTGTTATACCTGCAAATTACTTCAGTGTATACATATTTATGTTGCAAGCATAATGAATTTATATTAGAGCTCACAAGAATGCTCCCTTAGTCGGGAGAGAAGACCTGCTGGTCATAATAATCTTGAATTGCTTTTTCTCTTCCAGGCAGCTGGGGGGAACACCTTTGCGAATGGATAAGTATTCATTGTGTTCTTTTAATTTGTTACAATTACGTTTTCACTCTATGTTTATTATATGCATGACTTGTATGAAATTTCCAAATTAATAATAATAGTTGTTTTGATCAATCTCTCTTATCAATATTGTTGGGGATAAGGAAATATTGAGATGCGACTGTATACGGGACCCTATTTCCTCAATCCGACCGACCCACCCCCCCCCCCCCCCCCTTCTGCCGCTCCTTGGCTGGTATATTTCTGCCGCTCCTTGGCTGGTATATTGAATGTCACGGGAACAATCACCGATCACGGTCTATTGATACAATAGTGTATCGATCAATTATCCCTAATGACCTTACATGGTATGGAGGAAACATGGCGTGTTTTATTGTTAGCAACAAAATAAAAGAAGATCAGACACGCGCCGAGTGCTTCCTTGTAGAAGGGTGTCTGGTAGAGGTTACATAATGAACGAATATCAGTTAGTCTATAGCATGAAATATCAGACCATACTACTGACATTGCCCTTATGGGGGCGACGTCTTTAACAAAACTACAATTTAATTGGAGAGATATGCACTCCTTGTTACTTCACCAAAATTAAATATTTTTAAAAACTTCCCCTGACGCTCAAACAGCATTAAATATTCGTGCCTCCGATCACATCCATCATGAGGACCGCAAAATATGATTGTGTAGGCCCATTTCCATTATAAGAAAAATATTTTTTGAAGCCCGGGAGGGTCAATATGAGAACAATTTGGTATGCAACTGGCATATTGATATGCCTTTTCATATTTTGTTATTTAAAGGTCTACGGTAATAATGTAGATTTTCTTTGTTGCTTTAAAACAAAATAAAATTGACATATTTTCGTTCCTATGTTGTTTTATAAGAGTACGAATTGGGATTGATTATCATGAGAAACATTTCCATAACTGTGTCTGTGACCAAGCCTAATCTATGTTACTTGCCCGACGCCTGACCGATGTTGGTTAAATCAATGTCCATTCTTCTCAGACCACGTTCATGTATCGGTCACTCTTGGATACCTCTAACATTTCATCTGGTCAAGGTGTTTATTGGTCAAGTGTCCATTGAGACGAAGAGAAACAATCATTCCAAACATAATCTTAGTTTGTAAGGGTTATGCTCTCTTCATGTTCTCAGCTCATGCATATCCAGTTGGAAGTTTACGCTGATTGTATTCAATTTTGATACTAATTTGTGATACAAACCAGTTGAAGGTAAGTCTATAATTACTTTTTAAAATTATGTTTATGTTTTTATGTGGCTAATTTGTTTGCTTGAATAAATGATATAATCGACTTAGTTATTTTTCATTAAAAGATAAAGAAACATATAAATAAAAGAAGATGATATTTCTCTGGGCTACAGATATCACGCACAAATCGAATGCAACAACTTTGGTTTACATAAATTTGTTTAATTTCTCTCTCTCTCTCTCTCCTACTCTTGTATACTACGATGAAGCAAAACCGGTCTCAGCCTCGTCTTGGAGACCTTGTGTTAGAAAATGAATGTAATAAAAGTTTTCCCCTCCTAATAGGTAGTCTTCTTATTGTATTGTTATCATTGTTAATTATTATCATTATTATGTAATAGATGTTAATCAGTTCTTTACAACATGTCGATAGCATAATGCAACGAGGTACAATACACTCTGAGGAAAAAAATGGTTTAATATATTATAAACAAAACTAATTCCCGAGCTTGTCACATATCTAGCATTGACTGACTTTAAGTTATTAGTTATCACGTTTGAAATAACAGCTCACATTTCAAGCACCTTTAATCCTTAACCACTAACAAACTATTTTTCAACACCTTCGAAAGAGCAGTATAGTTTGACAAGTATTACAAACTTTTCAGAATCATTTTTTCATCTTTCTTAGTAAAATTAATATTAGTGAAATTAATGATTTTGGTGTGGTACACAATAATTATTGGCCCATATGACTCAGTATTGATATTTTCAAATTATCAGATTTATTGCGATATACTTCAATTCAGTCTAAAAGTTTAACTTTCTATGTGTATAGTGGTAAATAATTTTCGTTTATAGATATGCATGAAAACACTTTAATTACGTTACTTGAGGAAACTAAAGAAGCTATAACCAAACGAGAATCATTATTACGTATACATGGGTATTTTATTTCTGTCATCACCAAAATGTATCCATGTTTTGTATCATATTTCTGTTCTTTTTCAATTTTGTCTGAGCCTTTTTTTATTCACATGTGAGCAAACCAAATATCCATGTTGAATGACATTGGACAAATAAATATAGCGAATTGAATTTGTATTTTTTATTAGAGAGTAAGCCTAATGAGACACTAGAATTCAATTTTTTCCTCAAAGTTAAACAAAATGAATATCCTTAGTAACAACGAACAACATTGCCTCCACTCATTTTTAACGATATGAGAAAAAAGTATATATTTGAGACTAGGTGAATTTAGTGAAGCAAAATGTAACAGATATGCATCGTTATTTCATTTGCCTCTTAGATCAGAGCAGCTTCATCGGCCAATACTTGGAATAACGCTTTACGAAAGGATAACATCGAAAGGGACCATTATTTAGGATATACATTCAAAGAAGTAAAAAAAGATGGGGTGCGGTACAAGCAAGGACCTGACGGTCACAGGTGAGTTTCGTCGTGAGATTATTATTATTATCATTACTTTGTATTATCATTATTAATGTTATTATTATTTTTATTTTTTGGGGAAGGGGGGGGGGGGGATACAGCTTTGTCTGAAAAGGGGGAGGGCGTAGTAAAGCAAACAAGCAAAACAAAAACCAAAAAAATGGCAAAACAACATCAGAAATTCTACCAGATCTCCAATATTGGATCGAAGGGGTAGGGGAGGGGGGGGGGGATCTCGAGCATATGATTTCTGGAATTCTTTCTTCCTAGGCTCGGGGGGGGGGGGGGGGGGGGAGGGGCGTAGTGGAATTATTCTAACAAAATAATAGCCAAATTATAGATTCGAACTTCCCCAATATATGCAAGATTATAATTGCAGTGTAATGTAGGCATACATTTTCGAATCTTCATATGAAAATTTCTCATTATTGGTTACCACCCCCACCCCAACCCCTCCACCACATTCAGCAATCGTCTCGATGCAGCATTGATCTAATTATCTATTTCCTCATTCTCTTGTCATGCCTGTAGAAAACTCAAATGGAACCTCTTATCGTCCAGCAAACAAAGACATAAATAGCAAGGATGAAAAGAACGTTGATCACAAGGAAACAGCTACATCGTCTAAACCAAAAGAGGTCAAGAAAAAAACAAAAGCCAAGAAGAAGTTGAATGAGCTCAATACAAGAGGATATGAAAATAGAGCAGCTCCCGTAGTAGCAGAAAAATCACAACCAGAGCATCAAAGTAAAGAAGCAGAAACAACTCAAGAGGTAAAGAAAGAAGAGCCAGCACCAAAAGTAGAGGAGTCAGTACCTGAACCGGAGCCGGCAAAATCCTCTGCAGAGGCACCGACAACAGAGGCGACACCAATAGAAACAAAAGCAGCGCCTACAGTAGAACAGGCACCAACAAAACAAGAGGCGGAAGAAACTACCGAGCAAGCACCGCCAGCTGAAGAAACTCTTACAGCAACCGAAAAGACACCCGCTGCTCCCGAAGAGAAACCCGCTACCACCGAAGAGCCAGTAGCTACCGCAGAGAAAACAGCTGTCACTGAGGAAAAGCCAGCAGCTTCTGATGAGACGCCAGCAGCCACTGAAGAGAAGCCATCAGCCTCTGATGAGACGCCTGCAACCACTGAAGAGAAGCCAGCAGCCTCCGATGAGACGCCAGCAGCCACTGAAGACAAGCCAACAGCCACTGAAGAGAAGCCAGCTGCCACCGAAGAAACACCAGCAGCCACTGAAGAGAAGCCAGCAGCCTCCGATGAGACGCCAGCAGCCACTGAAGAGAAGCCAGCTGCCACCGAAGAAACACCAGCAGCCACTGAAGAGAAGCCAGCAGCCACTGAAGAGAATCCAGTAGCCTCCGATGAGACGCCAGCAGCCACTGAAGACAAGCCAGCAGCCACTGAAGAGAAGCCAGCAGCCACTGAAGAGAAGCCAGCAGCCTCCGATGAGACGCCAGCAGCCACTGAAGAGAAGCCAGCTGTCACCGACGAAACGCCAGCAGCCACTGAAGAGAAGCCAGCAGCCTCCGATGAGACACCAGCAGCCACTGAAGAGAAGCCAGCTCCCACCGATGAGACGCCAGCAACCACTGAAGATAAGCCATCAGCGGCCGAAGAGAAGCCAGCTGCCACCGACGAAACGCCAGCAGCTACTGAAGAGAAGCCATCAACCGCCGATGAGAAGCCGGCAGCCGCAGAAGAGATGCCAGCAGCCGCCGAAGATACACCTCCTGCTGGCGAAGATACACCAGATGGCGCCAAAGATTCACCAGCATCCACCGAAGATACACCAGAAACCCCCGAAGATAAACCTGCCACCGCAGAAGATAGACCAGCAACCACCGACGAGAAGCCAGCAGCCATCGAAGAAACGCAAGCAGTAACTGAAGAGAAGCCATCAGCGACCGAAGAGAAGCCAGCTGCCACCAACGAAACGCCAGCAGCCACTGAAGAGAAGCCTTCGACCGCCGATGAGAAGGCAGCAGCCACTGATGATAAGCCAGCAGCCGCTGAAGAGACGCCAGCGGCCATTGATGATAAGCCAGCAGCGGCCGAGGAGACGCCAGCAGCGGCTGAAGAGACGCCAGCAGCCGCAGAAGAGAAACCTACTGACACGGAAGATACACCTGCTGTCCAAAAAAGCGCACCATCAACCGCCGAAGATACACCTCCTGCTGGCGAAGATACATCAGATGGCGCCAAAGATTCACCTGCAACCACCGAAGATAAACCAGAAACCGCAGAAGATAAACCAGCAACCACAGAAGATTCACCTGCAACCACCGAAAATACACCAGCAACCACCGAAGATACACCAGAAACCGCTGAAGATAAACCAGCAACCACAGAAGATACACCAGCAATCACCGAAAATACACCAGCAACCGCTGAAGAAAAACCAGCAACTACCGATGATAAGCCAGCAACCACCGAAGATAAGCCAGCAACCACCGAAGATAAGCCAGCAGCTACCGATGATACACCAGCAACCACAGAAGATAAGCCAGCAGCCACCGAAGATAAGCCAGCAACTACCGAAGCAGCAACAGCCACCACCGAAGATAAATCAACAGCCACCGAAGATACACCAGCAACCACCGAAGGAGCTCCTGTTACAAAGGAAGAAACACCAGCCTCTGCAGAAGCTCCAAACTCCGAGGAAAAAACAGCAACCGAAGAAACACCCGGCATCGAACAAGCACCGGTCGCCGAAGAAGCACCTGCCTCAACAGAAACACCCGCAATCGACGAAACACCTCCCGCTACAGAAACACCATCTGCTTAAGTATCAAAGCATGTGGCAGAGGAGAGTGATACCCCAACATGTAAAGAGGACTGAACAGCTAGCAGCAGAGGTACATGAATGGCTAGATATAGGTTTAACCGGTCAACTCCAAGCAACTTACAAAAGTCTATTTCAACCTTTCTGGGAGATTAAAAAACAACAACACTGCTTTGTATTGTTTGAAACAATACTGTCATGTGACCTTTTTGAGTGTGCATGTTGTAGTGCGTCGTCGTGTGCACTCTCTGTAAGTGGCCTTAAGGGCCAAAGTGACAATTGGAAATTACCATCTCGATGTCCCATTGACTTTTTTTACCATTATGCGTCGAAGGCATCACCACTCTTCTACGTCAGGCAAAATGACGCATCGTTTGTAACAGGCGTTACATTTTTTAGTTGATACCTGCCATGTTGGCAGAAATATGTTTTGAATACCAGACTGAAAGGCCCGAATTCACAAAGGAGGTTTGTCGACAAACCTCGGTTTGTCGTCAAACCTTCTTTTGTTTCGACAAACATCTTTTTGTTATTTACAAACCAGGTTTGTAAAAAACGCGTCAAAACGCGTCATATGACGTACATAAACCTCGGTTTGTCGACAAACCTCCTTTGTGAATTCGGGCCTACGTGATCAACTTCTGTACTCCATGCATGATGTACGTGTACGAAGCATCATCTTTCATAATTTGTATCCGTTATTGGAAATGGATTATATGTTGTCACTGCGATGAAAATATTTGTCCATAAATAAGCAATAAATGTAAATACTTACGTCATACAATTATTTAATATGTTTATGAGTTAACACCTACGAATGTTTAAATAACCATTTGTATACATGCTGCTATCGCACGTATTGTTATACAATGCAAATTGGAAATTAAGGTGATTCGAAATCCGTTAATTTTTGTTGACAAGTTGGTACAACCTACCTTTGCAAACAATTTGTTTTCGATGTTGGATATGCTGAACAGGCAAACTTGAGAAAGTATATAGAAGGATATAGCACAGGATTTTCTGTGTTATTTAGTTTGGTTGATGACAACCATAGCAATTGATATTAATCTTTGAATCGTTATCCATTTGTACAGAAACATTTTATTTCAGAAAAATATATATGTTAAATTATCATAAACAAGTTTAAATTGGTTTTGTGTTGCGATCTTCCTGATTGGTGAGTGATTCACAAATATTTCAAGTGGTTGATAGGTAGAACGATTGATTGCCTGATTGATTGATTGCCTGATTGCTTGACTGATTGATTGCCTGAGTGATTGACTAATTGCTTGACTGATTGATTGCCTGATTGATTGAATGACTGATTGTTTGACTAATTGCTTAACTGATTGCTTGACTGATTGATTGCCAAATTGTTTGATTGATTGATTATTAGTTGATTATTGGTTGACTGAAAGATTAGATAATGAATAATTACTTAATACATGAATGAGTTGATTGACTGAATGACTGATTGTTTGACCAAGCTTCTTTGATTGATTGATTGATTAGATTCGGAGATTTATAAAAACCAATTAATACAATTGTCAGCGCGAAAATTCAGTAACTGAGTGTTTGATTGCTAAATTGATTGATCAAATGAATGAATGAATTTAATCTCATATAGGCCTAGCTCTACAGCCACTTTCACTAACACCATGACCACTCTACCAAACCTACTAAACTAAATATTTACTACCCTAACTATCTCTTCTGTCACACCTGCTACTCGACCCCGATGATCTTTACTCACCTCCCTCTACTCGCTACCTTTACCTCCGCTTTTACCGCTGCATATGTTTTGTCCACTGATCTTTTCGAAAGGAGAAAACAGTGGTTGAGCCACATTGAAGAGTTATGATGATAACGCCCCCACCGTGGACAAATATATATTTTTGTTTCTGTCTTTCGCTGCCGGTCATTATCTTTTCTCTTAATTAACTCTTCCTTTTGGATTTCCTATCATCTTTTGTTGTCCAATATCTCTTTTTCATTTGTGTGTGTTTCTTTCCTTTATATTTTGTTGTTATTGGGCCTTCTCAAAACCTCCCTTTTTCCTTCTTAATATTTTTTCTGTTAGTTATTTTCTCATTGTTTCATTTAAATTTTAATTCAACTTTTCTTGATCATAATTGCATTATTATGAATATTTTTCTTCTTCGTTTGCCACTATTTGGGGGTTAATTTCGTCTCTTAGGGTCCCTACAGTTGGATATCTCAATGTGATTTATCACCTTGTAGATCACAAGTCAATGCCTGTTTGGGACTGAAGATAAAATAATTCGTTATGGCGTGTCGGTTCTGATTTGAAATATCTTGCTTCAAAGTTTATTTATACCCTGTGCTCGCGGCGTGACGCCAATATGCAGTACTATATTTAGAACTATGTATGGGAGGGACACAGAGTCAATCGTGTCGAAATTTTGCTTCTCTGTCATTTGGAACCACTTCTCTTTCTCACTCTCTCTCTCTCTATTTCTTTCTTTCTCTCTCTTTCTCTCTCTCTCTCTATTTCTTTCACTCTCTCACTCTCTTACCCATTTTCTCTCCCTCTCCCTCACTCTCTTTCTTTCTCGCTCTCCCTCTCTCTCTCTCACTCACTCTCACCCGCTTCCTCTCCCTCACTCTTTCTCTCCTTCTCTCTCTCTTTCTCTCTCTCTCTCTCTCTCTCTCTCTCTCTCTCTCACACACTCTCTTTCTCTCCTTCTCTCTCACTTTCTCTCTCTCCTCTTCTCTTATCTTCTCTTCTCGTCTTCTCTCCCTCGTTCTCTTTACTCCCCTTATCCCCCTTTCTCTCCATTCTATCTCCCTCCCGCCTCTTCTCTCACAAGTCTCAGACCCAAAATAGTACCTTTCTTTTTATTAGAATCATATTCATGACTTAACATTAATTTCAAGGAAAACAATTACCTCTTTCCACTTTTAGTATTCGAAAACGTTTTTCATCTCATTGATCTGAATTAGTTTGCTTTCGGAATTCGGATTATACTAAGATATTAATTAAAATTAATGCATATTAATTTGGATTGAATATCTTTTCATTTTACTGAATATTTACGTTTAATATGATTTGTTGGGGGGTATCCTTTATACTTTTGTTTTGTGAAAAGAAATAGTGATATACCTGATCGTGAAGAAGTTTTCCCCACTGATTTGATTTACTATATAACAAGATATTACAAGGTATGAACGAAGTGATGGTTAACAAAAAAGGGCTAATCAATTACAGAAATTTCATTTTACAATTCTGCCTTCAGCATTTTCCGATCAGGGAGAAACTAATTCCAGATTTGTTCTAGCGTGACTAATACGTGAGGTGGGATGGGCGGATGACCGAATGACTCTCTGAGATGGTTGCATTATGCTTGTATCTTAGCATTCATAATTATACCACTGAATGCTACTCATTAGTACATCGTAGTGGTAACAGTTGTTTGCCGTGTGGACGAAAAAAAAATGGGGAAAAAATCCTGTCTGACAGCTAATAATTTACTCGAAAATATAGACACAAATCATCCCTAAAAAGTTGAGGATTATCTTTGATCATGTATTTAGAGTCAGATCGACCCTGTAATATAATGTTCATTAGTTGGTCATAAAAAGAGACATTCAGTTGTTTTAAGAAAGGATGAATCATTTTAACCGTCCACTATACTATAGATGACAAAGACTATGATTAAGACTATAATATATGAATCTTGTTGTCATAATTGTTCTTACAATACGACAATATTCAGCATTAAAATCATATGAATAAAGATCACCTGACAGTTTAATTATTTGTCTACCCTTCTTTCAAGCTCGTGGCTTCTAAACGGTTATTTCACTCTTTCATATTCCTTTGTTCGCGGATTAACGTTCCTTAAACTGTGAACATAGGAAATGAAATAATGATGGATGAGACAAACGAGTCATTAGGGACTTTTAGATTGAGTGGACGAGAACACGACGAACGCCGACTGATTATGCGTGTCAACGTACTCAACTGCCCATGTTGACTACAATAGACAATTTTCGTAATGTAACCAAAGTTAGTGCACAAGTCTTTGTGAAGTGCCTCAATACAAATTATTTCATTCACCTGATAAGAAGAACAGTAATTCAATAGTCAGAATGCAAACTGCATATATCAAGTGTTGCTAGGTAGGTCAAGCCATAATAGTTGTCCAACCTGGCAACAACTAATGTATGCAGTTTGGATTATGTCTATTGAAATACTATTATTCTTACCAGGTGAATGAAATAATTTGTATAGGCACTTCACAAAGAGTTATGCATTAAATTTGGTTACATTACGAAAAATGGCCTATTAGAAATCTTTTAGATTGCACTCGACGATATACATGCATGCATGAAGTAACACTATGAACATGATGGACAAAGAAAGAGGACAAAATATATAGTTCCTCATTCTACCCTCAACAATTGCTGTGGTAGACAAAAGAATATCCCTTCACTGCTATTATGTAAAAATGTGTAGAACAGGTGAATATGCATGTGACACCTGTTCTACACATTTTTACATAAAAGCAGGGAAGGGATGTTCCTTTGTCTACCTGAGGAACTGTATATTTTATGCGCACGCGGCATATACTAGTACCGTACTAGATTTAGGAAAATCAAGGTTGACGCATTCTCGATCGCCGACTGAGACGACGTGACGCATGCGCAGTGCCTTAAAATGAAGTCACACGTTGCAGTCAAAGCTGTCGACGTGCAAATCTAAAAGTCCCTAATATTCCAGACTAATCTATCATGTCGGTAAAGTCATGCTTACCTTATGATTTAATTTTGCAGCTGATTTGACATTTACTGTCATTTTCAATTCAATTGTTTTATTTATATTCTCATGGGGGCAATATGTTTCCGAATTATGAAAATATTTACAAATATTAGTTATACACCAAAATACATCAAATACATCCAAATGCAACACAAAACACAAATTTCAGCCAATATGTTTCTACGTATATCATGTTATTTACGTTGTGAGCACCCTTTTCTCTTTATTAAACAAACGTGCCTGACTAGCTCTATAATCTTGCTCTATTTAAATCCCTCCAGAGTGTGGCCTAGTTCATGATTCCAAGAAGTTCATGAAACATGTCAACCGAAGCAATCTCTACTGTCATAATTGTGACGTCACTATGTATGATTAATGAGTAGGATGATCACTGTTGTCGTAACGTTACAGAAATGAAGCGATGCTTAGCATTATGCGTTCCATTGTGGGAGGATGTGCTCCAACCTTTCATTACTTTCGGAAAGGATGATTATGAAAGTGATGACAGAGATGAAGAGGAGGACCAGGGGGGCCTTTCACAAAACTTGTCATCAGTGACAAAAGACAGCTTTTGTTATAAGCTACTGAAATCCTTGCTTCTGATTGGTTATCAGCAGATTTTTTTACTGATTTTTGTCATTTAGCATTAAAAAAAGGCTTTGTGAAACGGTCCCCAGAAGACGGGTGAATAAAATCGACAGAAGAAGGTATGACAAAAAGAAGCCTAAAGAAAAAACGATGCAGTGCAGTGAATAACAAGTAGCAATTTTCGACATCAAAATTACTGCTTTAAGCTGGGAGGTGACAGATTGTGACTGTTCGCTTAGAAAAAATAAGTTCATTATAATAAATCGAAGAATATTCAATGACTTACAATCAAACAGCAAGGGGGCATATCAAATAAAGTGTCTGGAGAATAGAATTACAAGATTTTTAAAAACTCATTAAAAATAGACCAGAACGGACAATTACTTTTGATACAAGAAATGAGTAATGACTTTGATTGGATCACAAATATAAGAGAAAAGAAGACGATGCTGATTAAATGACAAGAGATGTATTTTATCTTATATGATTCCGATTACATAAGAACTAATAACCAGAGATAGTTTTTCATCCATAGTGGAAATCTGACCTTTTTATCGACTTGAAGCCCAGATCGAAAAAATATATGACTTCTGTAAACAAAAATGCGGTTTCAATCTAACTTTAATATTATTCATATTGTCATTATTTCCTGTTTTAACATGCTTTATTATCATATTTTGCAAGACCGCCAACCCCAGATCAAAAGAAACAACAACAAAATACAGAAACATGGTGCTGCGAAAGTCCAAACCATAATAAGACTATTTTTCTGTTTTTCCTGGGAGATATGACTGTTGTCCAACAGGTAAACGTAGATACCACAAGCAAAAGTGAAAACACAATTTCTTGACCCAAATTCTCAAACGTTTCTCTTTATTTCCCATTTTTCCTACCTTCTAGCCATTTTGTAATATGCTGATTAATCCTCGCCGAAACAATTTTTTATCTCTAGCTACAAGATCAAAAACATTCCCGACACACCTTGGGCTAAATGCCTTTCAGCATACTCTGAATAACAATTAGGGAAAGGTTTTCCATGGTGATTAGGAGCTTTTCTACGTGGAAATGATATCACCGATAATTGAAATTCTTTCATTCACTAAAAGGTTTGATTGAAATTTTTTCTTTTTCCCTCCAAGAATGGGTAATGGAAATTGCTATTGGACAGCGAGGCTGCATGTTGTCTCCACACTGCCCCCCCCCCTCCACGTCATTTAAAAAGACAAATTCGAAAGTTTATTTATAGACAAATACCTAATATACAATTTGCATTATCAAGAAAAAACAATCATAAGGTATTAAATTTGAAAACTACAATATTGAGAACGAAAGAAAGAATGTACAACAAAATAAACAAAAATAGGGAAACCGACGGCTGGATAGCCCATTTAAAGTTGGTCTTCCATGGGGACCAGAAAGATAAGAAGAAGAGGAAGTAGTAGAAAAATGTCCCCTGTATTCTTACCCTTCTTTTTTTTTCTGTCGCCTTTTACTATTTACCTCCATTTTTTCCTCTCTTTTTTTTCCCCCCAAAAATCTATAATTTCTCAGCTATATAATTGTTCTATTTTTTGATTTTCTAAGCATACTTTTTTCATGTAAAGCTACGGTCACAAAGATTCGTACGAACGATGCGTTCGTACGAATCTCCCTGTTTTTGTATTGTCTTCCCGAATTTCCATTGTCTGAAAATCGTTCGTACGGCGTTCGTAGCAGTTCGTAATGGCATTTGTGACCGAGGCTTTATATTGTATAACAGCATCTGAGGAACTAACAATTCAACAAGCTCTGCTTCTAGTTAATTCCTCTTTTCTCCTACTTTTTCTATTATATTTGTCGGTTCATTGCATATCTTTGTAACATAATTATTCATTGTATTATGGTTTGCATGAGAAATAAAATCATTTGAATCATTCCAAAAGGTACATTAAATTTTAGGAGAAATAATTATGATACGGTTATCTTCAACCATTCCGCGTTTAACAGATTTGTAAATGTCAAGCTATAGTGTAGGATCATAATCTTGTATCTGACAGAGATATAATTATGGAGATATTTTTGTTGGTTATAATTATGTTGACTTTATCTAAAAGGAGAATCAGATGTATATCAAGCAAAGAAAATCATACGAGGCTGACATACGCTATTTCTCTAACAAGCTGTTTGTTTGTTTGTTTATTTATTTTATTTTAGCACGGTGGCATACTTCAGTCAATGTATGCTGTGCAAGAAACATACATTATAAATTAACATGGTTTACATACAAAGTTAAATAAAACATACACTTATATATATATATATATATATATATATATATATATATATGTTAATAGGTTAGAAGGCGAGAAATCCAAACAAGCCCTGATTTAGAAAAAGAAAACGAACAGAGAAAAAAAAATAGATGTTTATTTTTGACCATTTATTTTGACCGTTTGATAAGAACTACAAAAGAAGTCACACTTGTACAAACATTGCTTTTTAGTGGACCCCTCCATTTCCAATATGTATTTCTACATTTGGTGTAAACAAATTGTATAATAATATTGATTTGTAATGTTTTGTTGGAAACATAAATAAATTGAATTGAATTATGGCAAAATATATCATCTTTAGATTGATAAAAAAACTCCTTTGCTGTGAATGGAAAGGGCGAATCATAAATAAACAGGGGTTTGTTTCACAAAGATCCTAAGTTGAACTTATCTCTGAGTTGGACTTAACAATTATGGGAAGCCATTAGCATCATTGAAAACGTTTTGTAAAAAGTATTTTAAAAGGCATTAAATGTTGATTCAAATCATTCATATTTTCTATTATCTTGGGAGATTTCATGTTCTTGACGTGGAATTTATGAAAAGTCTAAAATACTTGAATTTTGCCTTTGAATGTATTTCATTATAAGGCTACACATGGCTCTCCATAATATTTAAGTCCAACTTAGAGTTAAGTAGGACTTAGAATCTTTGTGAAACACCCCCCTGGTCCTTGCAAACAAGTCCCTGGGATTTTATCAATCCGATTTTGGAAGGAGTCATAAATCAGATTTATATCGAGAGCGATCAAGGGGTAATTGAGCTAATTATATTCGACGATTGCATCCTGTTATCATCGCCTCAGACCTTAGCCAGGAACATTTGCCCGTCAACCAACAAATTCTAATCGAATTTGGGAGTAGAAATTAGATTCTGGAATGATTTCTTGCACGGCGAGGAAGAAATATACAGGTACATGGAGACATACCCATTGGCGTATTTGAAAAGTGAAAGTACAATCAAAAGGACAATGACCTTTTGATCTTCAAATAGTATTGACACAATAAAAGGACTTAAAGGATAATAACAAGAACAGCAATACTCTTGGAACATTTGATGACAATTCATTTTTTACTGTGAAAGACTCTTAAACCTTCAAGGATGAAACGTCTCATACCCTTCATATATAATATATATGAAGGGTATGAGACATTCATTTTACATTATCTATATTATTTCAACCCTTTCGATTGGCGCTTGTATAAAGCAAGATGATTATTACCCCAAACGAATTTAAATAAAGGTTACCGGGTTATGGCACCCTTCTAAAAGAATATGTTTTTTTTCTTCTAAATATTGATCATTATGAAAGAATGCTAAACTGATGCACTGATAACTTGGAAGCTTCAAAAGTAATATTGTTATGATATTGCTTTATAACAAAGATAATTCGTCTACATTTATTTATCGTAAAAAAAAAAGGAAAGGCATCCGAATAGGATTGGTAGACAGTGTACGAGATGCACGACCGATTCTCATCTCAAATGAAGGTTACCTTTTTTTAGAGAGAAAGAGATATAGTGAGAGAGAGAGAGAGAGAGGGGAGTTGTGAAGAGAGAGAGAGAGACAGAGAGAGAGAGAGAGAGAGAAAAAAAAAGAGTGAGAGATATGTATAGAGAGAAGATAGAAGAATGAGATAGATTTGAAGTGTGACGAGAGAGGAGAGAGAAGAGAGAGAGAGATGTGAAGAGAGAAGAGAGAGAGAGAGAGAAAGAGAGAGAGAGAGAGAGATGTGAAGAGAGAGAATTTAATTTTAGCTCGAGAATCGAGGACACACTGCACGTCTCGCTTGGACGGGTCTTTAGCCCGAATCTCTGGCTATGCGACCATCTGTCGACAGGCATCATCTCCTCGGATGAAGGAGGGGTAGAAATACTATTATTTCAATTTGATTCCTCTTCAATTAGTAAGGAGGTTGAAAGATAGGGCTGTCAATTGGATATGATTAGAGCGATACTCATGAGTGATTTATATATTAACAGTGTATTGTAAGTGGTTGGAATAAGTTCTCTATATAGCTCACTCATCGTGTTCAAAGAGAGCGTACAGCACCCCCTCCCATCACCATCACCACCACCACCAATGTTCACCCCCTTCTCCGATCCCACTGAGAGAGCATGACTTTGTAACAGACCTATCTTCCGAATCACGTCTTCTTATGAAAGTAATTACAATACTAAATGGATTTTTTTTTTAATCGCCTATCATCATACGGACAAATAGTTCCTCTTCTCGACCCCTCTCCATGTCCCCTCTCCTCCACTCCCTCCCTCCCTCGCCGCTTCTTGCGGTTTTCTACAGATCAAGTGTTGAAACCAACGATTTGAAACGGCCTGTATTCGAAGCTATTCAAACTGCAATATAAAGTTTATACTTTTGTACTGTTGTCTTTTATGACTTTTGTAGCTATGGTGCTATAAATACACATTCATACCCATCACGTTCTTCAAAGAAATTTGTAACACGAATAGCTTACATCTTATTTAATTTGGCGCACAATATCTTCTCGGGTGACCATACAATAAGAGACGAGAGTTAGAAAACGATACTTTGTCGTATTACCTTCGTCATTTCGTTTCAGAATGGTCGCTTTTACAGCGCTGTATAGAAATCAATCCAAATCCGCCATATAATACACGGTTATAAACAACTCTATGCTCGAAGTGCTTTGTAAACGGTGCCCTCTCGTATTCGCCTTTTTTCATGCCTTGCCCTCGGTCGTAAACAGCGACACTCATAAAAACGACCCTGGTATACGGGTGATGACTTTTGCTTCCCATTTCTTTTATCGTTCATTTTCTTTTCTGTCGATTTATTTATAGAAACAATCCAATTTAGAAGCACTCTCAATAAATTGAACATTTTCTCTGCCATTTCCTAATGTCATAACACAGTTCGACCTGAGCGGTGGAAAAGAGCCTAATTCACGTGCGGTTCTTTGCAAGTCCGTATTTTTCAATCACTTTTAATGACCTGCTGGAAAAGGTCGCAAGGATAAAAGCGCGACACTTCCGAAAATTCGCAAATGTTGTATAAACTAGGGGAGGAGATGACCGTAGAAAAGCCATCCTTCCTAATTTAGAACTGATGGGCTTTTCTTTTTAGAAAAACGAAACATTTCCCACACATTCCCTGAGAAGGCGTTATCGTATACACATAAGTAAAAGTCGAATAATCAATCCTAGATGTACAAAAAATGACGCTTTATGTCGTCAAAAGCAGAAAAGTTGAAACTTGATTTAGAGTAGTTTGCACATATGTAAAAGCTTAAAGATATCAAATTTGTTTGCAGTTAGGTGAATGATGTTTCTTCGCATCAAATCCTGAAATAGTGCTTTAAATATTTAACCTAATTTTTGCTTTGTGACAAATTTAAAGTTACTTATTCAGAATAGGATAAAACCAGTGTGTATCGCCGTCGAGATTGCATGGCACCTCTTATAAACCACTGTGTATCGCCGTCGAGATTGCATGGCACCTCTTATAAAGCAACATTCATGAAATATAAAAACACTTGATAGCCAAAGGGTTATCAGGAGGAAAGCACAAAGGTATCGGGGTGTTCTGAATTAATTACTATAACATAGATTTTGCCTCTTCGCATGATGTAAAAGAGTGGAAATCTAATTCAATAGTTCCAAACAATATCTTGCATGTACCCTAATATGCTCGTACAATATTCGCGAACTGAATGCAATATATCTAATATACACTGTAGCAATCAAGGGCAGCCAATATTATTTAAATATCATTACTCAAATTAAATTTGACGCTCTTTAACTATACAAGTTGAAAATTTTAGTCAGAATAATGTATGATCAAAAGTGTATTTATTTATTTCAAAATGGGATTTTGAATGTTACATTGGTAAATTGTAGGGCGACATTGCCATTTTCTGTAAATGTATTTTAAGTCTTTAAAAGAAAAAAATGTAAACCCCCCCCCTTCTCTCTCTCTCTCTCTCTCTCTCTCTCTCTCTCTCTCTTTCTATGTCACTCGCTCTCTCTCTCTCCCTCTCTCTCTCTCTTTCTCTCTTTCTCTCTGTTATCTCTATCTCCCTCTCCATTCGCTCTCTATCTCTGAAGTCTTAAGTTCAGCAATGAGAATTTGAAGTTGAGGGGATGTGGGTGGAGAGGTTGTGGGGAGGGGTTTGGGCGTTTTAACAAATATTGCTAGGTAATCACGTGAAAATAATTATTAAAAATAAATAAATAATTAGGACCACAAGGCATGCAAACTTTGGGATGGGTCCCAGCTGACGTCTATAGGGGAGAGGGGGTAGGGGAGGCAGTGACGGTGATGTGGTAAAGAAACTGGAGAGGATAGCTGACATCAGTCTTCAGCTAGCTGTATCCGATCGTATTTAAAGAAGAGAGAATACATTCTAATATTATGGGTTTAATTAACCCCTAGCTGGTGGTCAACAAGGTAATGCGAGCTTGCGCAAAGAGTTTCATTCAGTTATATATTTCTTTTGTTAGTCGTTAGGGTACCTATTGATCCCAAGTATATTGGATACAATAGTCTCAAGAACAGTCCGGACTACCGAGGCACGACTGCCTTCTTACCTCTATCACTCCCAGTGCACTCAACAACAACAACAACAAAAAAGACAATCTTTCTCCGATATTAGACGATGTGCTTATATACACTGTCGCTCATAACGGTGGAATATTTTTTTTCCTCCCAATTCATGGAATTATTTTAAAAATAATTTAAAAATACTAGATCTAGATAATAGTATACGTTCTCAGATTTTATTGAATTATAATTTGCCAATGTGTGTTTTGCGTGACTGCTAAAGCATGTATATGCTACTATGTTTATCAACTAGGGGACCTATGCCCTTAAGTCATAAATGACAGTAATGAGGATTAATGCCCCACAAAAGGGCACTAATATAGCACATCGGCACGGTATTGATCCTGGGGTCTCACAGTTACGAGGCCATTGCTTTGTCACTAAACCATGACTGTACGCAGCGGGGGCTAGGGTAGGGGGCAGTTTCCATAAATATATAAAAAAACAGAAAATGCAATAAATTTTCAATAATTTATTGCATTCTACCCCGGTCCCCAACATAAAAAAATCTTTTGTGTGCCCATGCCTTGAGCCATAATGCATGGCCGTCCAGAGGATTTTTTATTGGGACAATAACAAAAAAATTCCACCTTTATGAGCGACAGTGTAGCTTGTCACGCAATGGATTATAGATGAAGGTCGAGCTATCATTATGTCAGGCTCAACGTTACATCCAAGGCTAATTCAGCAAGAAAATTTGATCTCTGTTCTGTATTGCTCTTGACATTCTTGAGCTATTACCAGTGGCATATCCCGTCTTAGACAAATCTGGCGTACTGTATGTCCCTTCTTCCCTTTTTTATACATGTATCATTGAATTTTGCGCTACAGCCCATATCTATGGTGGCTCTGAAGGGACATCGCGAATAGACTAAATCGCGAAAAATTGGCGATAAAATTCACGATTTCGTCAATTTTATCGCCAATTTTTCACGACGAAATTCACGAAATTCACGATATCGTGAACTTTATCGTGAACTTTTCACGATAAAATTGACGATATCGTATTTTTTATCGTGAAAAGTATGCGATAAAGTTCACGATAAAATTGACGATATCGTATATTTTATCGTGAATTATTTTCTCCTGGCCTGGGCGGTTCGTAAACAAAACCAGTCCTAGGTCTATAGCTAGCTTGATTGAAGACGATTATTATGACGAGACGTTTTTACGATGATCGATTTCTGTGAAAATGGTAGGTTTAACTTCATATTAGATCTATGCTCTATTTGTATTTTATTTTTGACAAGATAGGGATAAAAGTAATTGCACAGCGGAAAAATTATCCGGTATGCAATTAATGGTCTAGAGATGCACTCAATGCATTTTCCCATACATTCATTTCCATGTTGTAATATCCTGATATATAGGTCTAACGTTAGACCTAGTAATAGTATTGAGTAATGTAATTGATCTAGATCTAGGCCTACTTTTATTAGTAGGCCTACGAACTAGCACACTCAATTTCTCAAACTGAGTCAACAAAGACTGACAGAGTGATTGCAATAGCACACTCGTACTCGTCGACTAGACGCAAACAACTGAGCTGAGCTGAGCTGATTCAATTCGATGTAGGCAAGCACCAGATCTATAAATCTACAAATCATGATAGATAAATACAAGGGATCGTTTAACAATGTTAAGTCTGACTCTGAGATGCAATCATGCATGGCCCTAGATCTATGTGTTATTTATAATATTATTATGTCTGTGATACAGTGTAATATCATTATTTTATGTCATGATTATACTAAGGGGCGCTGGTCCGAGAATGAGGATCGTCTGCATAAACAAGGATATCCTAGTCGTAAAAACGGACAAATTGCGTTCGCGAACGTCTTTTTTTTATCGGCACTCTGCGGGTTTCAGGTTCCCTGCGCGGGCATCGGGGCATGCCAAAAAACAGATTCCTTGTAAGAAAATAACCCCAGTCTCCTTGGCACTTGTTCAGAAACGTATCTAAAATTTGACCCGTAACTCCGGCGTGGAGATACCCTACTATAACATACCCAAATTAAAGTAAATATTCATTAAATGTCCAAATAAGATCATGAGTTAAAAGTCGTTATGTTTATTACCTGTTTCGTGTCAATTTTTTTGTCATTTTTGGAGTATTTTTTTGAAAAACAATGATATTACTATACTGTTATATACACCTTTTCTCAGGTTTCACGGCAAACCGCTGCACAATACAAGTGCATATCGATGGTGAGTTGCGGGCGGCGCACGCCTGTGTGAAGTTATCTACCATAATGAGGATACAAGACATTACTTCACACAGGCGCGCATCTGCCCACAACCCACCATCGGTTTGCACTTGTATTGTGCAGCGGTTTGCCGTGAAAAAGTGTAGGTATACTGATATCATCGTTTTTCCGAAAAATACTCCAAAAATAACAAGAAAATTGACACGAACAGGTAATAAACATAACAACTTTTAACTCACAATTTTTATTTGGACATTTAATGAATATTTACTTCATTTTGGGTATGTTTTAGTAGGGTATCTCCATGCCAGAGTTACGGGTCAAATTTTTGATAGGTTTCTAAACAAGCGCCATCTTCTTTTATGGGTTGTCCGTCTTCTCGAGGATTTATCGCCCCTTACATGTATGTGAAAGTCTCTGTACAAACTTAAGTCAATGTAAAATGCATCAATAAAAACATCGCGGAATCCGTTTTTCGCATCACCAACGCGCGGATTGGAAATTGGAAACGTCTGCGAAAATGCAGATGATCCTTATTCTTTTACCAGCTTCCCTACTGAATATTGAAGCCCTAAACAAATTTCGCTTCAAAATGATCATGAAGTGGCTCAAAAAAGTAATAATCTTTGAGTGACCGGTTTTACTATACTTATTTTCCTGAATAGACTAGGCTTAGGCCCTAGTTTATAAAAACCGTTAAGAAAACGCAAAGTTTAATTTCGATTTCCAATCATAAATAACTTGATAATCAGACAGACGATTTGTTTGTAAAAGTCACGGGATTCCTGACTGACCTTACAGAGGCTAAGCTAAAGGTTTAAAGGTTTACAATTATGATTGCAGCATGAGCTAAATCCATGATTTTGTTTCAGAATCTGAGGCAATGTTACCGAGTCACTTTAAGTTAGATCTATATTACTATTAGGTATTTACTAGTCTATTTAGTGAATTTCGGCTAGCACCCAGGCCAGGGGCCCGTTTCTCGAAACCGTCATAAGTCTAACTTCTTGACCAAATCAGCTTTAGTAAGCTACTTGTCCGCTACATGTTTAACTAAGACCTCTTTGCCAAGATTAAGGACAACATCCTGACTAAGTACTACCGTATGTATTTATGACGCCTCTGACACGGTTATATATCTGTCATAAACTTGATAAAAACATAAGACTCGTAACTTTTTAGTTGATGGGCAGCGAACTCGTAGAGTCCTACGATGCATGAAGTCTAACCGTAAACGCTAAAGGGTAATCCAATCACAGTGTGATTATCTTACAAAAAATCATCTCTTGCTTGGAGTAAAAAAAAGTGTTATGATGTTTTTCTTTTTGTTTTATAATGTGCAAAGTTTATCACTAGATTTTGTTTGCATATGTTTCTTTTATTATTCATTCAACAGATTACCTGGTTGGCATTCATGCAAGCAAGCCCTACAACTTGTAGTACAACTGCCATGTATCAACACTCCATACAAACCAGCTCAGGATGATGGGAACTAAGCTGAATGTATCCTTATTGAGTGTATGCGTTTAAATGATAACAAAATAAAAATTATCTTAGATAATGATGGGTTATAGATTGCTAAGCTGCTGTTACAGACACTGATGTTGTTTCCCTTCATATCCCTCGCATTCCCTCTCTTTAACAACCCCTGGGGGCTGGCCTAAGATGTTGTTTTCTTTATGAAGGAGTGTTACTACAGTCGAACGGCTTTTTAAAATTTTTTTTAATTGTCCTTGCTAAAAACCTAGTTGATACATATGATAATATAGTTGGGAGAATTCCGGAATTAAGCAGATCATTTTTTCAAATTTTGATCATTAATGATAGCCTGTTTTCACTCAAACTTTCAGATTATCTTTAAATGTATATCGAGCATTGAAGTCACTACCTTATCACCATTTTCTCTCATCTGAACAATGTTAACAAGAACCTTAAATGAAGCTTGCACAAGAAATACTTTTATTTGTAAAGGTATGAACTAGAAATGTCCAATAGACACCAGTTTAAATATAAAAAGGACTACTTTATTTTTAAGACCTGTTAGAATTGTCAATGGAGAATTGGGCAGTTACCCTTTTTGTTTAAAAGTTGAAATGCAGTGTACATACCACATGTATGCTCATCTAAAGGTCTGTTAAAATGAGATCTGCTTACTATTCATAAGGACCGCTATTCATAAGGACCACTATTCATAATTTGAGAAAAGGGTCATTGTTCATTAGGGTCATTATTCATACATGTAAGAACCGCTATTCATAATCGAATAGGAGGGTTGCTTTTCATAATGTGAGAAGAGGGTGGCTATTCATGATGCGGAATGAGGGTCGCTATTCAAAATACGAGAAAAGGGTCATTATTCATAAGGACCGCTTTCATAAAAACCGCTATTCATAAGGACCACTATTCATAATTTGAGAAAAGGGTCACTATACATTAGGGTCATTATTCATACATGTAAGAACCGCTATTCATAATCAAAGAAGGGGGTCGCTATTCATAATACGAGAAGAGGGTGGCTATTCATAATACGAGAAGAGGGTGGCTATTCATAATACAATAAGAGGGTTCGCTATTCATAATACAGAAAGGGTCGCTATTCATAGAAATTAAATAAGCAAACAAAATTATATTAAAGGTAATACAAAGTTTTGGTATGGGGTCATGAATTTGGTTCAAATGAACATATTGGAAGCATATGCGATCCTACAGTATTCAGTGATCGTTGTCGCGGTTGAAATCAAGTTTAAAGAAGAAATTGTAAATAATTAACTCTTTATGTTGTATAGCTCCCTCTAAAGGTCAAGATATTAATTTAGCATTAAAACAATGTTTCTTGACTAAAATCGACCGATTGGCTATTCCCGTTTGGAAATTATATATCACAACTGCATATTCTGAGATGTTCATTTTAGCAGCTACCATTGGATGGCCGTATAGGCATTGATATTCAAATTTTCTCGAAAGCAGAAGTGTTTAGGGGCTAAATTTTCTAGTGCTTGTAATGCATCCCTAGGGCATCCAAATATATCAACATTTTCAAGAATCGCTATCCGGCCATTTTCAAAATTCCCAAAACTTTGTATTACCTTTAAGAAAGGGGGGAGGGGGGGGGGGGGGAATTACACCGGTGAATAGGATTATATGTGTGTTGGGTTTTACTGTATTTTTTGTCACCACAGGAGCGGGGCAGATTCATAAGCTACATGAAGGTAATGGGGATGTCTCTATATAATCATCAAAGATAAAAGGTACATTATACTTTAAAAAAAGACATACCGGTAATACAGGGTACGCCATCGTTCGCATAACGCCTAATGGTCACAATATCATATCTTAATGGCTTAAAATCTTGAAAATCTAACTTCCTTACTTATATGGAAAATATATCTTGCTATATTGTGTATAATTTATGAAAGGATGGTATATAACCAGGCGTGGATCCAGGGGGGGGGGGGGCCAGCAGGCCTTGCCCCCCCCCCCCCCCCCCCCCCCCAAAAAAAAAAAAAAAAAAAGAGAGAGAGAGAGAGAGAAGGAAAAGAAGGGAAAGAGGGGAGAAAGGGAAAGAAAGAAGAGGAAGAAGAGTTGCAATTTTCCCGCCAACAAGTTGTAGTTCAGGGGGGGGGCAAAAAGCCCTTGCCTCCCCCCTTTCCCCCACTCCCTAAAACAGGGGGAAAGAAGGGAAAGGGAAATAGGAGAGCTAAAAGGAACAAAAAAGAGGAAGAAAAAAAGAAGGGGAGAACAGTTACGATTTTTCCCGCCAATAAGGTGTAGATCAGGGGGGGGGGGGGGCTTGGTTTATTTCTAATTCGATAGCGGTGATTTACAAATGCTGCTGAAATGACATAATTTTCAGAGATTTTTTCCTCAATGTTTAGTAAATTATACTTTTTTATGCGTTTGTTGGAAAATGGCGAATTCATGAAGAAAGAAAGAAAGAATAGTGAATTAAATGCCTAAAAGCCTTGAGCTTCGGGGGCTCCACCCATCGACCCCACCAGGGCCCTAAGGCAGGCCCCTGCATGCTTATGTGACCGTTATAAAATGCCTAAAACCCCTGAACTTCTGGAGGCTCCGTCCCGTGGACCCCACGCCAATTCATGTCCTGCCAGTGTCACAAATAAGGTATCAAAATATGCTCATCTGACCGGAATTAATTGCCTGAAACCCCTGAGCTTCCGGGGGCACCGCCCCCTGGATCCCACGCCAATTCATGACCTGTCAGTGTCACAAATAGGGTATAAAAGTATGCTCATCGATGGTAATTTAATGTATAAAACTCCTGAGCTTCTAGGGGCTCCACCCCTTGACCCCCGCAGGGGCTTCCCCAAGACCCAACGCCAATTTATGCAATGCTCTACCTAATCGTACATACCTACCCCCCCCCAGATCTTTTTTGTCTATCCCCTTGACGAAAATTGTTGGTAATATGTACTTGTCCTAAGGGAATGCTGCAGGGAGGGTGGGCCGAATGGCGCAGCGTGGTCGGACTGATTGGGGTAGGGGTGATGTACATTATTGTAGCACGCCTTTTTTCTTTATTTCTTCAAAAAAAATTGTTTTTAATAAATGTTTTCGACAAATATTCAAGGCCATGTATCACCCCCCCATCGCTACGCCACAGCCATGGGAGTGGGGGTGTCCCTATTTCAAAATTCCCCTTTCTTGTTATTATTTTGTTTGCTTATATAATTTTTATGAATAACGACCCTCATTCCGTATTATGAATAGCGACCCTCTTCCCGTATTATGAATAGCAACCTTCTTCCCGTATTATGAATAGTGATCCTCATTCCGCATTATGAATCGAGCAAGGTTACCATTTCTATAATATTGGCATCAAGAGAACTGTACTGGTACATTGGTATGCTTACGAGTCTTAATGTTCTTTTAATCAGGAACAATGTCACAGACCTAAATGTATGACCTTTGAAATATTTCAAGTCATACATATTTTCAAGTCATTGTAAATGTGCAATTCATTTGATTTCAACCCTAAAAGTGTTCTGCAATACTTCAGTTTATGTGTAAACCATTGGTAGGATCTTAACACATGAGTAACTAGTATTCCAAAGCTAACCACTTGATATAATAGATGTTAAAACAGTTATTTAGTGTATATGTGGATGCTTTTCTAAGTTTAAACAAAAATTGTTTTGCTCCTTGATTTCACAAATTCTATAACGCACAGTACTTTACCAGATTGCCTCTTACGGTAGCAGGGTATTCATGGAGCATTATCGAGATGGCATCAGGAAGAGAGGTATGAACTATGAAACAATTTTTTTATACGTGATGTTTTTGTATTTTTTATAATTTTATTCATGGATGTACCTAACCCGAAATATAAATCTTTCAAAAACCTGGAACATTTCTTAATAACATAAAACCAACCTTCATGTATCATTGCTTTGAATGGCATGCTTATAAAATATCTGATAATGCTATTGCATAATTTTAAATCATCTGATGGGGGCTCCTGTTTATGTATCATTATATGATTGTTTTGCACATGTAAGCGTTGCTGGGTGGAATATTATTATAGTATATATTTAATTGTATTTAGGGTTTAAACTGTGATATATTTATCTTTCCCTTTATAGTGTTCGGCAGGTGAAGCGCCACTGCCCAGAATCATCTGAGCAGGACATTGCCCGAGCTATTTGTCCGATGCCCTCTCGCCTTATCCTTGCTGATCACACTGTCCAACACTGCAATGTCATCAAGCTGCTCGGAGTGTTTATGCAGTCCAATATCAAATTGTGTCCTTGTAATGCCCTTATTTAACTGTTAAGCAGCTCAATAAATAGTGTACATTCAGAGCTTCTTACTAAAGGTATTACAAAGTTTTGGTAAGGGGTCTTGAATCTGGTTCAAATAAACATATTGGAAGCATATACTATCCTACAATAATCAGTGATCGTTGTCGCGGTTGAAATCGATTCTAAAGTTATGAAATTGTAAATAATTACCTTTTTATGTTGTATAGCTCCCTCTCAAAGTCAATTTATTAATTAAGCTATAAAACAATGTTTCTTGACTAAAATCGACCAATTAGCTATTCCGGTTTGGAAATTATATATCACAACTACATATTCTAAGATTGTTATGGTCGCAGTTACCATTGTAAGGTTAATTGTTCAATTTTTCTTTGAAAAAATACATCAGTACAACAGAATTTAATCAAATTTGGCAGGGATTATTCATGAGAAATTATAGGTTGTTGAGGTATCTTGCCCCTCAACGGAACCCCCGAAAATGTCCATACATGTATATAGCAATTTCTTTACTTTGACTCTAAAACTTAATGCTGGCACTCAATAAAATTTGACATTTGAGAGGGGATCTGAATTTGTTTGTATTGATTACCTTGCCCCTCATGAGGACTCAGGGGCAGTGCTCCCCTAAGGGTGTCTTGTACGTAGTGTTGCCAGATGTTTATGCATGAGGGGGGGGGGGGGGGTATATTAAAAAAATAATCATCTGTGGTACATTTTCGATGTAGGTACCCAAGGGCACAAGTGATAATATAGTAATATAATATAGTAAGTGATGTGGCCACTAATTTTACAGGCTCTGTTAAACACAAGGTACATTGATCTCTTGTTATACATGTATGTTGTAATGAAGGTATTGAAATGATATTGATATGTAATTATGGTTCAAGGGGAAAAAATATTTGCGTTCATTCCAAAGTTTGAAAAATTGAAAAAGTGAGAAAAAAGTGTATAGCAAATACTGACTAAAGACTGTAACAAACTGTTAGGCTCTGGAGGGCCCTAGAGTGCAGCGTTTAGACAAATAAAAGTGCAAAATTCTTCCCGCATAATATTATTTGAAGTGTACAGTAAATATTCTAGAAAAGTGAAGTGTGAAAAAGGTATATTGCTTGTTTTTATACTATTCTTTTGCTAATTAAAGTATGTAATTTGTTAATACAACAAAACTTCAAAAACCTGTGAGGGGATGGTCACTTCCGTAACCTCTACCCCTCTCGTTCTCTTTGCTCCCTCGCCTTGGTCTTATGATGAGGGGGGGGGGGGGGGGGCTTGGGGTCAGTTGCCCCCCTAATAAAATTCAAACTTGATTTATTTCGAACTCGATACCAGTGATTTACAAATGTTGCTGAAATGGCATGGTTTTTCCCTTAGCTTCTGGGGGCTCTGCCCCCTGGACCCCACCAAGGGCCCTATGGCTGGCCCCTGTTTGCTCATCTGACCGTGATTGAATGCGTAAAACCCTGAGCTTCCGGGGGGTCTGCCCCCTGGACCCCACCAGGGGCTCTAAGACGATCCCCTGGATGCTCATCTGACCGTTATTAAATGCCTAAAACCCCTGAGCTTCATGGGCCTACGCCCCTGGACCACACCCCAATTGACGCTCCACTTGTTATGCTCGCTTTGCTCTACCTAATAAAATACTTTAGCCTCCCCCTCTATGATAAACGTTCCACGAGGCCTGCATGTACAATGTTAGAGTGGGGATGCAGATTTTTTTTCCCCCCCCCCCCCCCCCCCCCAACGTTTTTGTACAATATACGCCACTGCTCCCCCGTCCCTCGCATTTCGTCCCCCCCGGTCATGAAAAGAAATCGCCACCCCTGCAAATAAGCATTACCGCCAATTATGTTATTAAATGTACTTCTTCTGTTTTGTCTTTCACACTAAATAGATGGGCATTTTTAAGCACATTTTTTAAATGTTCTTGAAAATCTATTACAAAAGCTGTGTGTATCAACTACAGATCTATTTTCCTATGTTCATACTTGGTTATACAGTTTATATTAAAATAACCTAACAAAATGTTACCATAATCATGTTTGGTGTTGGTTATTACTTCATGTGTCAACAAACACTACACGTTTCAAGTGTAATCAGTTTTTGAGAGGTTTCAAGAAATGTAAAGTGTTAGCAGCCCAAATTTTGTGGCAAAAATTAACACACACTTCTGCAAATATTTGTAAAACAAATATGTTTGAAGATGAATATTGATGACAGAATGCCCTATTTGAGTTTACTGTTGTAGGCAGAAAACCCCACATTTAGTTTCTTAAATTTTGCAGCAGTTTTTGTTTCAATATCACTTTATTAACAATCATGATTAGAGTACATACAGTTGTATAGATACTACAAGTAGAAAAGAGAAGAAGCCCAGGTCATGTTTTATTATTAACAATGCAGGGCTAATACTTCATATTATTCATACTGAAATTCGTGATGCATAATGTAGACAAATATTAACGGACACGTTTAACATATCGTCTGTTTGGGGTCACAAGGGCCCTGACTCCATGTCAAAGACATACAGATCAATGCCACTGTGGCTCCAAACAGACAATGTTACATGCATTCAAAATGAATATATAGAATTTAGAAACAATATATGTGACTGATATGTGTAAATTACATTATAGAGAGAGAAACAAATTAATTTTATCTGAACTCTACATTCATAAAAAAGCTGTAGAACAAGTATGAATGATGAATCAAGCATAACAAGAAACGGGACCAAGATGAATGATAGGAAGCAGAAGGAGAAGAAGAAAAAAAGAATGAGAGAGGAAAAGGAGTAGGGGTAGGAGAGAGAAAGAGGGGCAGAAGAAGAAAGAGAAGAAGAAAAATAGACAGAAAGAGAATAAAAAGAAGGGAGAAAAGAGAAGAAAAGGAGGGGATCAAGAAACAGGAAGAAAAAGAGTAAGAATGTGGAATATGCATTTTTTAAGACTACAGAAGGCTGTGGCCCTCCCAACATGGCTTATCCTTAGAGCAGTATATTGAAAAGGAAGAAGTTACTGCAATCTTTGATACGGTGTAAAATACGTTCAGAAATTATACAGACGTGTCCTTGTAACAAACACAATCAAACAAGATCAAATAATTGGATCAAATTACCATACAAAATAAGTGCTTCAGAGCATGTTTATGGCTTTTTAAAATGATGTTGCTGCATAATTGGCAAGAACTGGATTAGGAGTTGAATGATCATGATCAGTGATCGTAACTTGGTCAACATCCCAATTAATTCCTAATTTAATTCTTCCTTTTCTTTCTACTGTGATTCACGAGAGACCAGACAGCTATAGTAAAAAATAGTGGACACAAGATATATGATTTAAACCATGAGCGTTTATTCAAATCCGTGCTAAAATCTAGCCGGGATATTCCAATAACAATTAAGGTAGTCTATTTATAAAGCGAAAGACTGCCGCTTTTCAAATTACACTACATTATCATCAAACTTGTCAAATGCGTTGATGTTATTGTCAATGATGATCGATGAACCGACGATGTCAAAGAAACAATTAGGGTCTATTCTGTCGATGACGACAAAGGTAGAGTTTCTGATGATTTCAAAGAAACAAGATTTGACGATGTGGAAAAGAAGACCCAAGTTTCTGACGATGTCGAAGAAACAAAAAGAGACGATGTGGAAAAGCATAGCAAAGTTTCTGACGATGTGGAAGGTAAGCGTAAATCCTGACCTTCAAACAAAGAACTGAAATTGACGGTGTAAATATACAAACTGGGGTTTGTATACTGTCAAACAGAAAGATGGCGTGGTCTTCATACACAGAAACGATGTCGATGATGGCGAAAGTAAAGTTATCATGATGATTATGAACGAAGAAACGAATGGTCGATGTCAAAGGTAGAGTTCTGATGATGAATGAAGACGGAAGGTCAATGTTGACGATAAAAAAGGAAAATGGCGACCTTCAAACAACCAAAATAAGGTTTTCAGCACAAAAGTGATGATGCAGGCAAGTCGGTCAAACTGTTGCTTTATTGATATATTGCCGAAACAACACAATACAAAAGAAATATCACTGGATACTGAATGGTGCCAAATAAGCAAAGGTCCTCCCGTTACCACTTTCTCCCATTGCCAAACAGTACTGTTGATCGATTAAATCCAATTGCGTCACATCTATTTCATGCTTGTAGTCAGTAGCTCCTGCAAAAATAACATAAAGAATACATTTTTGATTACCGGTACACAGAGAAACAGAATTTAGACAATTATTTGGCATAGAGATTTTCAGGATTGAATACAAGTTTGATTTTGCTCCAGAAGTTTAGATCTATCACTGCATCAGTGTCACAAATTATCAATTATCTCCAAGCTCTGATACAGTTTTACATATTGTTAGTGTTACCACGGTTAACAGTCCGTGTCTGCATGCATGGGCCTGGCCATGTACAATTTTTAGTTTATTTCTTAAATAAATATCTTTCAAGCCCTAGCTGCTCTGCAGTTGCAGTACCATCACTCTGGAAACAATATCCGACCTAGGCCACACATAGCAGCATTAGTGTACTTTTTTGTATTACCTCTATGAAAATTCAAATCGCGAGTCTACTGTCAAACTTGCCGATCATATCAGTCACTTCGTACTCATTGTGTTCACAAGTGTGTAATTGTGTGCGATCGATTGCCCTCTCAGCACGTATGCAGCGCTATAGAGGTCAATACGCATTAGCATTGTCTACTCGAGTGACCTAGGCTAGGCCCTTGCTTAATGAATAATTCATGTTGTTGCAAGCATTGAAAAAAATATTAAAAATAAAATGTCTGCCAATGCAATAATCACTGGAGCCAGGCCCATAAGGCCATAGGCCTAGAGCCTACGACTAAATCATCTTCAATACAATTCATACAATCATGCATTATGCTGCTACCTATTACTTATTAGTATTAGTTCTACATCGACTCTGTCAGTCTTTGTTGACTCAGTTTGAGAAATTGAGTGTGCTAGTACGTAGGCCTACTAATAAAAGTAGGCCTAGACAATTACATTACTCAATAGACAGATAGATATTACAACATGGAAATGAATGTATGGGAAAATGCATTGCCATTGAGTGCATCTAGGTCTAGACCATTAATTGCATACCGGGTAATTTTTCCGCTGTGCAATTACTTTTATCCCTATCTTGTCAAAGATAAAATACAAATAGAGCATAATATGAAGTTAAACCTACCATTTTCACAGAAATCATCGTAAAAACGTCTCGTCATAATAATCGTCTTCAATCAAGCTAGCTAGGGCTGGTTTTGTTTACGAACCGCCCAGGCCAGGAGAAAATAATTCACGATAAAATATACGATATCGTCAATTTTATCGTGAACTTTATCGTATACTTTTCACGATAAAATATACGATATCGTCAATTTTATCGTGAAAAGTTCACGATAAAGTTCACGATATCGTGAATTTCGTGAATTTCGTCGTGAAAAATTGGCGATAAAATTGACGAAATCGTGAATTTTATCGCATTTTTTTCACGATTTAGTCTATTCGCGATGTCCCTTCAGGGCCACCATACATATCACTATGTAGCACTAAAAAGCTCTATAGCCTAGTATGTGGAGTAAGCCTATTTGGCATGTCGGTCATTATCTTTATCTATAAAACATTCAAAAATGTGCTGCGGGGACGAACCCCAGACCATTTTTTGTTCAGGGCGAGGGGGGGGGGGGGGGGGGGGGGGTTGTAATTCTGATCTGTTATTCTTGTATATTGTTGTACATGTATGTTCGAAGCTTGACGAATACAAATCAATCATTCAATCAATCATGTCCACTCCTCCCCCTTTCCTTCGGGTCGCTGCCCCCTGCAACAGAGAAAACGAAGGTAAAAGTCAAAAGGTTGATAACGCCCTCTGTCGGATCATGTCGACTTTTTCATTTCAAATCAATGGCAAAACCTACATTGAAATAATAACTAATTAGTTCTAATGGGTGTATCTCATTGAGCGGTGGATGCTTGCGAACGTAGCGAATTTGGAGTTTTGCCAGGGTTCGTAAAAGGTTGCAAAAGGTTCGTAAAAGTTTGCAATAAAGTTCGCAAACAGTTTTCACTGTTGCAAACATTATTTCTTTGCGAATTTATTTTTCCGCTAACAGTTGCAAGCGTTTGCAAAATAATCGTAAAGTTTTTAAACGGTTGTAAGACGGTATCGCTGAAGTTCCTTTTGATTCGCCATTGCCAGCGACTACGTTACCATATGATTGTTATATAAAATCGACCCATTGAGTACCCGGAGTTTAATAGCAAAAGGTCCTAAACATTCACAAATAGTGGCAAAGGATTAACAAATAGCTGTTAATCTTCGCAGAAACTGTGGCTACTAACACTTTCGCAAACATTCGCTCAAATGCTGCTAATTGTCGCTAAACATCGCTAAACGTCGCTAAATGTCGCAGAGGCGAACCCTGATTTTCGCCAACATTCGTCAGAAAAGTTGGCGAATCCTCAATCGCAACGTTCGTAAGCATTCGCCGCTCAGTAAATAGCTTAAAACTACCTAACTGAATGAAATTAGTCGGTAGCAATGAATGCTAACTAGCTTTATTTCAGTTTTAAAGTCCGACCAAGACCATTATGAAAATTTCGTCCACTTCCATGGATCGTCGAATGTCAACCTTTTTATACCCTTTTTAAATGTAAAAACTTCGGTTACCATGGTTACTAAAGGAGTATAGGAATCATAATAATTTATTCGTAATTATCTTAACCGTAGTGCCACTGAGAAAATTACTCAAGCTTTAATTTCTTCTCGCTTGGATTTTGGTAATGGCCTTTTGTTTAGTTCGCCTCACAACCTACTCACAAAATTACAAATATTAAAGAATGCTGCTGCTCGTGTCGTGACCCTGTCCAACAAATACAGTCACATCACACCAGTCCTCAAATCACTCCATTGGTTGCCCGTAGAAAAACGTGTTGTTTTCAAGATTATTTTGCTATTATTTCACTGTATACATGGCTCTGCTCCGCAGTACAACATCGGCTTGATTAAGCATTACTTTCCTTCTAGACAGCTACGTTCTCAAAACTCTGACTTACTTGTTACTCCTAGGGCCCGGTCCTAGGGTTAAAACAAAGTGGGGGGAGCGAACCTTCGCTCATGCTGGGCCTTCATTATGGAATACTCTCCCTCAATGGATTAAGAATAGCCAGTTCTGCTGAAGTGTTAAAAAACAATCTTAAGAAATATCTGTTTAATTTAGCTTATAATTGATTACCATAACCTTTCATGTCTGTACCTTTCCTATCGCACTTTGTTTAAATGTATCATGTATGTATTTTATCTTTTGCACAAGCTGCGCCTTGAGCATTTGACTGTCAAGTGGATTTGGTGCCTTATAAATCTTATGTATTATTATTATTATTATAAAATAATTTTTAAAATGTTTATTTAACTTTTTTTTTTTGTGTGTGTTTTGTTTTCTTTTTTCTTCAATTTGTGTTAAATATGCCTATACTTACGTTCAATAAAGAGGATGAACTCAGCTTAAAGATAACCTTGAGTTCTGGTAAAAAAAGAAAATTAATTCTCACAGAATCTAACGAAACTTACACTGAATGTTCAAGATTACAAATAAATGTCATGTGCCAAACAATTTTGGAAGAAAATGTATACTGGCTGAGTAATGAGCATATAAAGATAAAGAAATCAGGGTACTAGCCCCGACACCATGTGTGTTGTCCCATATACATCTTTCTGTGTAAGTGATTGTTACTTTACCAAGACTCTGCCAAATTTATGATGATTTTGATGACTCCAGAACCTTGCATTACACACCATTACTTACATGCTATATGATCAACTTTTCTGATCCATTCCACACCTTTTCTTTCACAATGCAATCGCATTACCAGAACTCAAGTTTATCTGTAATTTTTCATACATCAATGAAATGGAGAAACCCATAATCACTGTGTGGGTTAATTTACTCGACATTTTTCTTTTCTCTAGGCTTATGTATTGATATCTTTCTTATTATTATTTATTATTTTTCAATCTTATTTTATTTATTTATTCCTTTAGTCATATCACACTTGTTCGCATTTTCTTACCTTAATTTTTCCCACGCAGGAACCCTTTTGTGTTCTTGAGTAGGGTACATGTAGATAAATCTGTTCGTGCTAATTCGGGCAGACAACATGTCGTCAATGGTTTAGGCGGGAGGCTGTGATTTAAATTGGAAGCGCTCCGAATAAGCCATTTCCACTACTCTAGCTAAGCAATGGCGTCACTATACCATTTTTAAACCGCCGGTGGGGGGGGCATAGTCGTCTCTAACCAAATGATTTCTCGACAAGTTTGATGATCAATTATCAACAAAGGCTAAAACAAAACAACCACATTTCTTACTAGATTAACGCTTGTCAATTCTCCTCAATGAAAAACAATCTTGATTTTGCCGTCATGGAGACTTAAGTCCCTTGACAGAAATAATTACGAAATGAAAGAAGAAAAAAAAAATCAGATAATTCATTTTGGACATACAGATGGCTATTGCACTAGAAATGTATAGAAATGTTACGTAATAATAAACTGAAACAGAATGGGGTTCATATGGGTTGTCATATTATAGCGACTCTACACGGTGCGAACGGTACCTCCCTGTAGCGACACCCCTTCGGCCATGTTCATCAGAGAGCGACCATAAGAGGATGCGGGTAGGGGTTGACTAGGTAATTAAAATGCAATGATGGATCGACAGTCAGATAGATAGAGCTGAGAGATTGCAAGGGAGGGGTGGAGGAGGCTAATAAAAAAGGAGCTTTTACTCGTATTGCTTTTGTGGTCGTTGTCTTTGATTTCAGACCCTGTTCCAAAGTGCTCCGCAGCTGATGGCTGGCATTTCAACAACCTGATGATTATTGTCACCATCTATAATCAATATCATCATCATGTTCAAATGATATAAAGGCTTGGTAAGGGTTAACCGGGATATACCATTTCGGAAAGTGGAGAGGCTAGAAAGGACACACAACCCCCTCCCCCAAGTAAATAGATAAATAGGTTAATTGATTGATGGGAATGATGACAATCAAATGGTGAAAAAGGTGTTGAAAAGAAAGATACAAAAAGAGAAGGAAAAGTAGAGAGAGAGAGAGAGAGAGAGATGGAGAGAGAGATGGAGAAAGAGAGAAAGAGATGGAGAAAAAGAGAGATATGGAGAGAGAGAGAGAGAGAGAGAGAGAATAAAAGGAAAATAAACAGAACGCGATATGATCCTCTCCCACGCCCTTCCCTTACTTTTAATACCGCCTTGTTTATTCGCATTTCTTCTATCGAGTATAAGACCGACGCCCCTCTGCATCCACATCACGCCACTCATTTAAATGTATGAAAACACAATAGCGCTTAGTATAGAGACTTCGGTGGTTAGCGCTTTATAAGTAACGTTTTTATCATTATTATTATTTACAATTGAATGCAAGCCCATCCATACTAGTCTCCGAAGGGGCCTTTATATACGACAAACGTGAGCGTGAAAGATTTGTCCAAACCATAGAGATCCATTCATTACAAATAATTATGTATTGTTCAAATAGATGATTACATTATTTGAAAGTCACTTGGAGAATGTTTTCTCGCTCCCTTGACAACCAGTCATACAGTATTTTCACTCTCTTGTCTTCTTCTTCTTTATTACGAGAAAATAACTGTAAAGTCATTCAACTTTCTCTTCGAAAAATCGTTTTGCCTCTCATCCTATTCAATGTCATAATCAATAATTCCTAGCTTATGTACGAGCCCTTGTCTTTACATGTAAAATCATTAATTTGACTTGATGTAAATGTTATTAATTTATTTGTTTTTATATGATGTATAGGTATAGTGTATGTCCTAAATAACACAATTCTAATCGTTTTCAAGTTAATCATTATTATTTGATGGAGATGGACCATCACTCTACAGCGTCATTTCTGATTCAATCAAGGAAATATTGAAAAGAAATGTTATCTTTCTTTGAAATAAATTAAGTATACTAAGGTCCTCACTTGAATGCTGCTCGCCATCTTTGCACGAGGTTTCGAGACACGACCCCAGCGTCTGAATATTGAGACTAGGCGAGCAAGGCTTTCTCCGTCGCTCTGCCCATCTACGAAACGAATCGAGCATCGGACGAGGTGATCGGTGCGGAGCCTCTTAACTCTCCTGATTTTCAAAGATTGGAGTTTCTTCCCTGAATTCAGTTATCATCTTTTCATCTACTGCCTATTCACGAGCTACGCAAAGTCTACCCTAGTCACAGGTGTTCAGATTATTGACTCCTGACAAGCGTCGAGAGGACCTAAATGATTGTATGGTATCTGCAATCTACAAACATATTTTTTAAACAGAGAAGATCATACCGATAACATTGAAAGTGCTCTTGGCTTTGTTTTACCTACTTTCCTACTGGAAATTTATTTGTTGGAATCACGTTGAGAGAATCACGTAGGAAGCGTAGATTCAAAGTCATTTGTACCGGACAAAGGTAGGTAAGTTGATTGCTTATTTAATCAGACATGTCCTTGAAAAAACATCAATATTGATTTGATTATTGATTGAATATTACCATGTCGAAATGAGAGTTTTAGTTGTCAATTAGTTAGATTAGATTAGAGTAATGCTAAATATATTACTATTTGCGGATGTAGTATCGAAAATAATATCGCTAGTAGTGATATTCGTTTGTCTCGCAATGTGGTCAATAAGGAATCTAAGAATCTACAAACACGCTTGCTTACATTAGTTTTTATCACCTGACGAAGTGTTGCAGCGGCGCACGAAACGTCGTGATCTTTTAGATTCCTTATTGACCACATTGCGAGACAAACGAATATCACTACTAGCGATATTATTTTCGATAGATTAGAGTTGATGTACAATGTATGTCTTCAGCTTTTAACAAAACACAAAAAACATGAATCCGTGATAGCGATATGATAGCAAAGTTCACATCTTCTTTAGATAACGTGAAAACTCTTAAAACTGGACAAAAAAGGAGTAATTTTAATTCCAACATGATCGCAAAAACTTTTGAAAAATCAAACCAGGGTAATTTCAATTAGCCTTCTCCATCATCCATTGTAATGTGTAAACATTACGTAAACGTATTACGTAATCTGAACATGATTGGTTATGCAATAGAGCATCTAGATTACCTTCATGTTGATTCTCGAAAGTATTTGCGATCGAGTTTTTTTTCTTCTTTTTATTCAACCAACTTTAGGCAATCCTATGCCCAATCACAATATCTTTTTACGACAAGTTTAGCAAAATCGACTGGAATGGGCAAATAATTACTTAAAAGAGACATAACTACCCTCATGCTGGGCCTCTGAATCCAATCAATTGCACAGCATACTCCAATTTATGCCTCATTCGGTAGACCTATATCAGACAATTTTTCTGTTTCACATGACGAAAAAAATGTTGGGACTTACGCCATTTATGTCTGTGTCCGAAGATATATATTATTGAGGATTAATGTCTAACAAATAGTGGTTCTCCGGTACTGATTTCAACCCGTGCATTTGTGAATGTGATTCTCGAATATTATGATTCTTTTGTTTATTTCTATCAAAGAAGTTAACTTTTTCTCTGACTGTTTTTTCTTTGTTTGGATTCATAAATAACATGTTTATCGTTGTTATTTTTGTCACTTGAAACACAAAGTGAGACCAATTTCCCCGGTTTCAAGGCAACGAGAAATAAGAAAAATATGGATACGCCAATGGTGTGATGAGTCCATTATTTTATCAGGTCATTATCGTATGATAAAGTAGTGCCATCATTGAATTACACTGGTTTGGAACGAAAGTATTATCTTGAAAATCACATTATTTCCGTCTTAAGTAACACGTGATAGTGAAACATCCTTAGGCAAACTGATTAAACTAAATCTTCGTATCATCTCCTAATGTTTTGAATCATCTAAACAAAAGGATCGATTTACAGATAATTTTGGCACAACTTGAAGCTAAAAATATAGGATTCAGTCATATTTCATTTCGATTTCTTTGAGATGAGGGTCACGATTTGATACTTTTCCCCGGTGGGCAAGGTTCGGATTGAGTTCAATACAGAATGAAGAATGGAAACCTTGACACAATTTCTTCAGATTTGACACGTTTCCCGAGAAGAGCATGTGATATTGATAGAGATATTTTGGTAATCCATAACTCTAAGATTGAGGCATGTGTAATCGAGAATCACCACGCAGGCCTTGAAAGCTGCTAGGGAGCGTGCAATTAATCTCAAATAACGATGCTAATTTCTTATTATCCTCTCTCATTTCGATGTACGGAGGTTTCTTTTCCTTATTAAGTCATGACGTTTCACTTAGTATATAAAACCTATCATGCCTGGGTACGTACATGTACATGTAATACAAAGCCTGGTTATTGACGGTAGGATTGACGCAATCATGATTTTTGAAAATACGTGAAAAGGTGCAAACTTGAAATCATTGAGAGAAAAATAGACTAACGGGGGAATTTAAGGGGGAAAAGTCTGACAAGGGGTTGTTTTCTTCTTATTCTGTCGTAATTTACAAGTTAAAGTAAATACAACGTTTTAGTGTCGGGTCATGAATTTGGTTCAATTGAACATATTGGAAGCATATGCGATTTTACAATATTCAATGATCGTTGTCGCTGTTGAAATCGAGTCTAAAGTGATGAAATTGTAAACAATAAGCTCCTTATGTTGTATAGCTCCCTCTCAAGACTGATATTACTTTCGCTTTAAAACAATGTTTCTTGACTACAATCAACCGATTTGCTAATCCCGTTTGAAAATTGTATATCAGAACTGCATATTCTGAGATTTTTCATGGTCACAGCTACTACGGAAGAGCCTTAGGCGCTTTTTGAAATATTTGAAATTTACCGGGAGCACCGGTAAATTTTGATTTTTCAATTTGCTCGAAAGCGGAAGCATTTTAGGGGCTAAATTTTCTAGTGCTGATAACACACCCACAGGGGCATCAAATTTTGTCAAAATGTTAGAGAATTATTATCCATCCAATTTTCAAAATTTCTCAAAACTTTGCATTACCTTTAATCCATTTTAGAAGAAAAGCATAAGGCAACTTTCAGTTTTAGTATCTTTCAATTCCTCAAGTCAAACTAACTGAAATACTGCATATTTTCTTGGTAATTCAGTTTCTTGGAGGGGGGGGGGTTAATATTGCAGCGTAGATATTTCCGGTCGTAAGGATTTGTGTTTGTACCTTAATTACACGAGTAACATAAATTTAGAATTAAAAACGATCGTTTTAGAGTGATAAAAAATATCATTTGGATGAAGTTAATCAACGATTCTGATGAAGACAGTTGCATTGAATGATCAATGTAATCACAGCATGTTAATAGGGGAGGGTGTCGTTGGGCAGGGTGTGAAGTAGAAATTGTATCTAATGAACAATTTAATTAAATTTGTCTGTGTAACTGCATTTTATATACGTAGATCACTCAGATATATTTACGTCTGGGGGCAGATCTTTAACGCCACCATCAGAACGATAACTTTCAAACCGCGGTCGGCCGTCAGAGCCAGTTCATAGGAGCGCTGACCGCTAGACCAACTCACATACATCTCTCTGATTGACACCTCAATTTGGCGCGCTTTTGTTATCATAGTTTCCCATGCAGACGACTTGTTTAGTAAGCGTTCAAAGAGGGCGTCAAGGGCGAAATCGATTGCAAGATGTGAGACAAGCGGACATATCAATTAACCGTGATTAAACGTCATGTAATGAAATGGCGCGAAACATCCGATACGTGGAAGATAATCTCGATTAGCTCGTCAAAAGAGAGAGAGAGAGAAGGGTGGACGTCTAATCGAGTCAGTCCCATTAGAAACCATCCTATCCACCCGTCAAGTGACCCTTAAGATTCAACCGATAAATATAAGATGACCGCTACAGGCTCACTAATTGCCTGTTACCACGGTAACCATGGATGTTAATCGAGCATTGGATATGTTTGCATGAACTTTTGTGAAGAGGCAGGAGACATGAACCCCTCCCGGGAGCACTTCCAAGTGCTTAATGGAAGTGGTATTTAATAGCAGAAACATCACACCCTTTATCGTGTTTAATCAACGGCGCATAAGAGGGGTTAGGCAGCGACCAAAACTTGAAGGGAAAGTACAACCATAATTTAACAAATCAGATAAATGCAGTCCCCCTTTTCCATTTGAACCTTGTATGCCGCCCACTGATATCTTCAAAAAAACGTGGACATCAAAGTATGCCGCCCCTGATTTATAAATAAAACGAAATAGTGCCTTAAATATGGTATCATTTTTGAAATACATGGATCTCTGTAAGCTCCTTCGTTGAACCTCTTTTGACTCAATCAAGGACGTGTAGGAGATGCACCACTGACTTTAGTCCTTCAGTAGATAACACTTCCGATCGCTCTGAATGTAAACATGTAAATAACAAAGCGAGTGATCTTTCATTCTGGCGTTACCTCCTGATAGGGTTGTATGATATTTCAGCGCATTACTTTCTTCACATATGAAATGAGCATTGACCTTTAAGGTCTGAAGTGCAAGTGACGGGCTTACAACCGTGCGACTAGGAAGTTATCCTTCGCCTTTCATCACGTCAAGGCCAATATCTAAAATCTAGGAAACATTGGCGTGAAAGCATTCACTGGTCGCACCATTATTACCTTTGGTTTGACTTATACGAAGCCGCCAAACTCTGCTGTACCATAATAGTAAAGTGAGAATTCACTGCTTGTGTATGTACATGTATCGTGAACTCAACTCATAGTGCTTCATCCAGGTGTTCAATGGAGATTGTGGATGTTTGATTCGAGTGAAATTATTTTGTAGGTAATTGTTTTGTTGTTCTTGTTCTCGGATAGCTGACATTTTCTCACACAAAATAAAACACAATTCGACGAAAAGCCAATTATTTATTCATCTTTTACACAGTCTCGAAAATATTGTTGTATTTGTGTATATATTACATCTACCGTTTTATGGCGAATGAATAAGAAATGAAGTGAAATGAAATGCATTTGTGTGCTTAAGAAGCACTAGCAATGCTGGATTCCCTCCACGAAAATAGAAACCCACGTATAACATTAATAACCTTTTAAGACTTTCAAGAAAAGAAAAGAAAATTCCATGACATTTTAAATACCCGCTTGTATTGCCCCTGGAAATCATGCGTGGATTATGCTAAACGTCATTATCATGTTCGATCGTTTCAAGAGGTAAATACATAATGTTATTGAAATTGCCCTCGACTTGATCTCTTATGCTAGGAGTCCACTGGGCCAGCGCCAGTTGGTGCCAGTTCGCGCCAAAGATTATGTGGCGCCGAATTAATGTCCGCTCGGCATGTGTCGCCAAGTGGAATAAACTGGGTGCCATATGGCGTGCGCCAAATGCCACCCGGCTTGCTCCAAAATGTTGCGCCAGTTTGCGCCAGTTCGCGCCATTACACGGCCATTTGATTCCAAAATTCACCCTGTTGGCGCCATTCGCGCCAATAGACGACTACTTTGCGCCACTTGGTGATTAGTTTGTGCCAAAGGTCGCCAAATTGGTTTGAACTTGCCGCCGCTTGGCGCTACTTGCCGACTATATAAATACCGGCCATCGGCTACCTGGTTCAGACCCTCCTCAACTGCTGTATGAACAACATCTCTACTAAATATTTACAATTTTGATATGTCTGAGGCTTTTGATAATGTTTGAGTGATGATGCTGCTCCATCAGAAGATGATGAGAGATGCTGAGGTGGCCACTGCCTATTTGGCCATGTGGCGCGAAATATCATTGGCGCAACTTGGCGCGCGCCATCACATTCCAGTGGATTCCATTAGGCGGATTGTTTGCGCCAAAGGGCGATATGTTCGCGCCATTTGGTGCCACTTGGCGGACACTTGGCGCTGATTGCTCGATGCAAGTGGCGCCACGAAAATTTCAAACATTTTGAAATTTTCTTGCCGCCACATTCAAATTTGGTGCCGTTACGGGCCACCACGAGCCAGTTGGGAGGCAGTTTGAGCCACTACACGCCACTAGGCACCTTATTGGCGACACTAGGCGCCACAGTAAATTGCATTGGCGCAAACTGGCACCAACTGGCGCTGGCCCAGTGGACTCCTAGCATTACGAGTCATTGCGATCCCGTTTATTGCTTTTTGGCCGGTTTTGACTCATATTACACATATCAAAGGTATCACTTCGAGTCCTGTATGATACGGACAAAGCACAATTATCATTTAATTGTATTTTTATTCATTTAGAAAATATCCGTCTCTATATATCTAATGAGTTTACCTTTCTTGGACCTACAGTGTATACCCTAAGGATCTATGTACTAGTTTGTGTGAAATGAAAACCATTTTGATATAATTATGCAAGTTTAAAATAGACTTGAAATCCTTCCTTCGATTTCCATGGCAACTATTGTCTAGCAGCAAAATACTGAATACATGAATTTCATTTGGAATTTCATCCGTACAGACGTCGACTCGTTGCATTTTTATTCATTTAGAGAATACCCGTTTCTATATCTAATGAGTATACATTTCTGGGAACAATACCCATAGGATTTATGTAGTCGTGTCTGTCAAAGTAGAAACCAATTTTTGATATTTATGATGGTAATAAACAGATTCTTTTTTATCTCGTGTAATTTTTTCGGCCTATTTGATTGATGAATACAGTGTGATAAATGGCAGAACGTTTCATTGAAGGGTGTCAAGGGAAATTATATTGTTTTTCATAACATCCCAGCTTGTAATTCTATAAATATGAAATACAAAAATCAAAGAATATCTGTGAACAAAAAAGCATTAGATTTTCGTCTTGCGCCCATCAAAGATAATCTTAAAATATTATAATAGGCCAAGGCCCGTAATATATTATGCTTTTCTTTATTATTTCTTCCTATGGTCCTTTGCATTTCCGAATGATTTCGGTGTATTTCACTGTTGTAATCATGCAACCATTTATTTATTTTTGCTATGGATGCTTTTATTGTTGTTTTTATGTATTTACTAATAGAAATATATACGTAATTTTGACAGATGAATCAGTAACCGCAAATATATAGTTGCAGTTTTTCTCCTTCAGGACAGTAGTCAAGATCATAAACACATCCAAGAAATCATCATTATGTTTCAATAGATAACAAATTTATTTTTTTAACCGTGTTTTCGAATGTGTTGCGACAATGGAACATTAGCTTTGGAAAGACACCGTCCCACTTAAAATAAATTAGCCCCTAGCTACAATTTTATCAAAACATGATGTCATCGACCCCCGTCCCAGCTACTGCAATAATATTTTCTTGTGTTTTATCTGCAAAATGATATTTTTCTGCTCGAATAAAGTATGTCCATTGTGGCGTAAACACCCGAAGCTTCTAATGCTTACCGCTTTATATTTCTTCCTCTCCGCTTTTCGTTTACTCGCAAGCATAGAATAAACTGAACAAACCATTTGAACAGAGATGTAGAGAGAGAGAACGGAGGATGATTATGAAGGAACATTCAGGCAATAAGGACCAACGCACTTACAGACTTTGGAATGAAAGCTAAACGCAAAGCGAAACATCATATAAACAAAATCATAATTACTGTAACGGGAATTAATATGTTTTCGATAAGGGAAATTTTACAGTTATGTTTTTCTTTGATTTAAAGATGATATTGCTTATATTCCTAGTAGTCACTCCTGCTGTATTGGATTTTCTCTTATGAGGCCTCTTTTACTATACAGCGGAAATAATTTGCTATGAACATGATGAAGATCGGGAATCAGTTGTTTATACGTTTTTTTAAAACAAATATAATTGCATCATTATACTTACTTCAAGCGATAATTTATCAACCTAGTCATTTCGGGTTACGAAAATCCGACATCTGGTTTGTTTTTGTTACATTATCTTCCCTTGACATTCTTTTTTTCCCTTGTCAATTCCATGCCAATGGACGAGAGACGTGTAATGTTTAATAAGAAAACATAGCTCTTGGGCTCGAGCTCACAAACTAAAGAAATGTCACAACTTTGTTCATACTCGCACAAGTTAGTGATGGTCAACATTTACTCAGTTCTTATCTACGTTAACACTAGCAATACTGATTCTGGCATCGAAGACATTCTTTTAGATGATTTTTCCTATTTGTATTAATGTCTTTATCATTTTGTATAATGTTATAAAAACGACTTGCAAATACCCGCCTTCTTGTTATTGAGTATACTTCTTTTTATCATCCATATTTTAAAGGAAAATATTACACCATAAAGATGAAATACGCATACCTGTGTAATACACTGAGTTTCTATAATACCGCTGTCTTTTTAAGCATTTGTTTTTCATTTTTTTCTTTCATTGTGCTGCTTTGAAAGTAAATGAAATCACGACTGACTCATGAATATAACCCTATCATTCTTTTGCCACTCATTTCTAAAAGTAAGATCGATTGAATTTCACTATACACATACACTACAGTAGTGTGGGCTTTGTAAGCATGATAAAGAAGATTGTTTCGTCTGGTTCAATCAATAAGAAGCTTACACTACAAAGGCCTCCACAAATCCTTTCTAATCCCATTAGAAACATAATTAGGTTAATACGGTTAACTGTATGAATGTGAACATAGTATGGACGGATATGATCACATCATTAATGTAATGCATCTCAAGTACATGCCTTGGCGGATGTTTTAATAGCATTTCAAGGCCTCCTCCGATCAGGAGTGGAATATTCCCGAGAGCTGAATAATAATAGATGGAAGGAGTATGGTAATGTAAATATGATGAAGACTTGATCATGGCCGTATCACTGATGTCCCAAAGTACCGGAGGAAAAGGAAGAAGAAGGAGTAGAGGAAACGATGTTGAAGTTGATTTTTTCACATCCTGTCGAGATACAAGCGGTGACCATAGGCCCAGGGGCAGGGCGGGGAAGGGGGGAGGGGCTGAACCCACCGATAATTACCATTATTCATGCAACCATCGCGTCACATTATGATGACGAGGGTTTTGTATGTTTGTTCATTTTTTGTTGATCATTTTCATATCTCTCCTGGTATATTGTGACGACGAAATCACACTATCAATGATCATGACAATATACTTACATTTTTCCCGCTAACTTCGCTCACTTGCAAAATGTATTGTTAAATAAGTATCCAGGAAGTGAATGACATTACTTGAATAAGAGTTATGACAGCAGATTACCGCCCGTCATTTCATCTTACCTCTTGTGTCTGTTGGTGTAAAATATTAAACGTCTGTATCAATGTCACTATTACATGTATACATACAATTATCAAATGCGACCTCCTTTCTTCGCATAATCAAGATCATATGTTTTGGACTTGAATTCAATTTGCGAACGGCCTGTGGGATCAAACTTTATAGTGAACATGCAAATGAGGCGACTGGGAAGCGAACCCTAGTCTGCCTAAATGAAGACCAGAACGTTTGTATACCTGACTAGACCAAAGTCTGATTGATAGGAATGGAAACATAGTGGTGTGTGCAGGATTGGATGAATGTAGTCCAATTCATTTTATGTCATGTCAGTGGTGGTCGCAACTACTTTTGAAAAATCAACCAAAGGCAATTGCAATAGCCTCGTGCGTCCCCTTCTGGAGTGGGCGAACATGACAGTGACGTATAATCCGAACATGATTTCTACGGGATATACATTAGGAAATTAATATTGCCTCAAGTTCATTTAAAAAAAAAATGAGCGTGACAATGTTTTAATGAGTGTCTTTGAGCTTCAGATGATAGATAGATGATAGATAAATGGATTTTATTAAGATCTTCGTGTCTGGCAGTTAAAAACTGAAATGAACATGAATTACAATACAAATTTCCAAAGAACATTCACATAATATTATGATATACCAATAGGTCACTTCCGCAATGCACTCAAATGCAGTCGAATGGAAATACCAACGACCTTTCACACTCGCCCGCCGAGGGACACTGCACTCCAATAGCCAGAACGCGGACCGCATACATCAGCCGCCGCTAGATCGGGCAAGCTATAATGCTCGTCCAGCCCAGCAACGACTAATGCACGCAATCCGCACCCCGACCACTAAAACACAGTAAGCCTCGGTAGGCGAATGCGATCATTCATCTCCAGGCACTTCACAAACACATGCATTTAATCTGAATACATTAGAGAATGGTATTGCTTAAAACATTACAAATATAAATCTGTGGGAATTTATTTTTTAAACAAAAAGTTAAAAAGTGTATAGTTCATAAATATAAATACATGTATAGTTCATAAATACATATATATATATGTATAGGGGATAAATACATTATATTCTTCATTTCAATGTGCTGTATATTGCACAAATAATTCTTATTTCTTACTTCCAATAGAGAATATGAATATTAAGATATATAAAAATACAAAATTGTGCAAAAATAATCGTTGTCAAATTTGTCACAACGTGAAAAATAATGCGTTGGAGCAAAGAAACTGAATAATTTTCACGGTTTACATTCTTTACCCAGTTCAACTCATCGTGTTGTATATTGCACAAATTGTAATTTCTTATGAATACGAATTTAAGTCCCTGTAAATGCACCAAGAGAAACTTGAATATTGAGTTGTGAAAAATACAAACTTATGCTAAAGTAATTGTCTATTCTGTCATTACGGGTTAAAAAGTTTAAATCAGACTATAACTAATACATATATAACAATGTGTTCATGTCAATTATTGGCTGACTTGAACATTTTAAACAAGAAGCGATAAAATTAGAGTCAAGGCTTAGATCAAAATCCCCCCAGAAATGGAAGAGGATTACTTAAAATTGAAGTTTGAGGTCGCTATGCAGATCACTTATGGAAGGAGATAGAAAGACACATTAAAATATAAAGCCAAGGGGAAAGGAGCTACTAAATGAAGATGTAGGATAAAGAATGGAGTGAGAGGCAGACAGAGAGTGAAATGAGACAGGGAGAGGGAGGGAGGGAGGGAGGGAGAGAGAGAGATAGAGGCAGAGAGACAGAAAGACACAAAAAAGTAGAGAGATAGAGAAAGAGAGAGAGAGAGAGAGAGGCAGAGACACACAGACAGGGAAGATTTAGATTGAGAGAGAGTTAGAGCGAGGGATGGATGGATAAAAGCAAACGAACAAAGAGAGGCAGGAAAGCGGAGGAGGAACGTGACTAATAGAGAAAAAGCCATTATCATTTTTAATAGACCGCTACCACAAAGTAATTATGGAGATATATCTTTTCTATTTTCCTAAGAACTCATGAATGCAAATGGATTTTTGATCCCCATTCCTTGAGGATGCTACGAATAGCTTACCATCATCAGCTGGACTCACGATTTATCTCTCATGATGATAATACCTAAATCTTCAAATCAGCTGCGAAACGAAATTTTGATGAATGTCATCTCATCAGTCTTGTCTCGCACATAGAAGACATTTTAAGGAAAATAATAATATCACAAGCCATAAACTGTGTGGTGGTGGTTATTTTTACTTGACTGCTAAGAAAGCATAAGTAAGCAACCAGACGGCCGACGGCTCTAGGTCCTCTACGAGGGACCTGGTGTAATGAGGATTAATGCCTTACCAAAGGGCACTAGCGCATCGACTTGGTTTCGAACCCGGGTCACCGGATCACGAGACCACTGCTCTACCGACTGAGCTATCGCGCCTCCTAAATCGGTGAAATTGAGTCAAGTCTTTCAATATCATAGGATAGAGTCCGGAATCCAAGGAACTGTGTAATACTTTAACCGTTGTAACTATATTGTAGTAAGACTTTATAATAACCCCCCTACCCCGCTAAATAATCCATTGTTTAGTTTGCATAATGTTTTGTCTGAGTCCTAAAGTTTAGTTTACTTTTAGTGATAGGACTGATATACTGAATTAGTTATACAATAACTGATGCGATATCTCGTATTAACATAGGCCTATATATTAATACTATTAATTCAGACAAAAAATGATAATAATTATTATAATAATATTGATAATAATTAACACATTAATAAAGGTGATGCTAATAATAAGAATAATATTATTAATAATATTATTGACAATGAAAGCAATAATGATAATGATAACAATTAATATTTTATAGCGCACATATCTACCACGCAAGGTGCTCAAGGTGACCTAATTTCACCCTACAAATACACTTGGGCGGAGTGTGGCAAATGCAGATAATTATTGCTAAATGTATTGTGCCACGGCGGGACTCGAACCACGGACCACGTGATCCATAGTCTGGAGACAATCTACTCGACCACGACTTCTCTTATCTGTTCATCACACGCCATTATGTTCTTCCTTATTTAAACTGAAGTTTACTGAGATAAAGATTTCATATTTGCTATCCAGTGGCATTTTTAGAATGATGTCTTGGCTGGTGACTTAGACGTTTGTCCGCTCTGTAAACCCCGAAATCAATTGACAGTTTCATCTTGATTCTTGCTAAAGGCTGCAGACGGTTTTTTGGTAGATCATTTTTCATTGTCAGATCCTCCGGGTCAACGAACTGCTGTTGTCTCTCTTCCCTGTCATTTCGTCTTTGAAATTTCATCCAGAGCTATCTGACCGAGTAATCTTTTTTTCTTTGACACATAATACCTCCTACTTCTTGGTTATTAATTCCTTCCGGGTTGAAGCGTTATCCCTCGGCCCTGCCTGATAAAGAGTTGCGATTGATAAAAAACCGATCGCAAGTCCTCCAACCAAACTCGTATGCACAGAGTTTCAAATGATATCAAACACAAGATAATATCGATCGATTCGAATCAACTGCAGCTTCAATAAGACAGCTCCGTACTTCATCAGAAAGAAATATGATTTTTCTTCTTCTTCTTCTTCTTCTTTTGCTTCTTCTTCAAACTCGATTATGTCCGCCATTGGCAATACTGATCCATCAAACACTTCACCATGTCTCCGTATTACCCATGGATATAGTTTCACTTTCAGTCCTCCATAATTTTCCCCCTCCTCTGATCAGCCTAGAGTTGTCATGTCTCCTTCATACTTCAAGTAACCATAAACACATACTGATTTTATTGATTTCCCCTTCATTTTGGCAGGCTCCGTTCCTCATACTATCCACCGATCGCTACGGGTGCCCTGTATATACATGTATGAGTGGATGACAACCAGGCTCACCGTTGAAGATTTTCGGTAACAACATAACGCTGTTGGTTAAGCCTCTATAGTTTCCATCACATACCCACAAAGAACTGTATATTTAGTAATTTAATATGTTTCTTCCAATAATAGAACAGGAACTAAAGATATATGAATTAAATCAAGACACAAAGACCGAATCGTTCTTTGTCGTTCTATGTCTTGCGACCCCCTCCCCTTCCAAAAAGGGAGAAGAGGAAGAGGAATCCAAGGTGTTACTTTGTGTCTTAATCGCCCATGTAAGCTAACAAGTGTAATATGTGTAATGGAATAATTATTTATCATTATGTCTGATCGACGCTGTCGTTGGGTCATCAATTTAATTCAATCATCAAGCCATCTGCTTCAAGTCAGAAGGGCATTACCTCTATGTGAATGATTATAGTTAACGCCCTCTGGCTCTCAGAATGCCGCGTAAATAAATTTAATCTTGAAAGTGCGACCGGAAATAACGGATGTGAATGGAAGAACAGAAGCAGAAGTGGAGGGTAGGATAGTAGCAAGTTACAGAGTGTCTGAAAATAGTTGACCTGAAATAATTCGTTGATAATTTTCACCCATATCCTTTGGGTGATTCAACCAGAAGAACATTTGATAATGATGAAGACCGCCCCTTCAGCAGACTGAACGCTTCACTCTTTTGGGTTGACGGATGTCTTACTGAGGCCATGTCTGGCTTCACTGACCACCTCTACTCTGGAAGCGTTGACAGATGCCATCTTTTATCGACCATTTATATGCAATGGGGATGATCTCCCTGTACCAAATTGCAAATGTCCTGGAATATTCATAATGATTTCGAGAATATAAACATGAAATCCAGTGTATAGTTAATAATAATAATAAAATTAATAGCCTAATAGTCCACTCCAAATGTTATTAAACCGAAACGGAAATTCTTTTCGCCCATTTGATCGTGAGCCCGGCCGCCACTGAGCAGCGCCAGATCGACGTTGCTCTATCCCTTATTGTTGAACGTCAAACAAGGTAGCAACAACTCCCATCTTTTAACGTCTTTTGGTATGACGCGGCCGGGGTTCGAACCCACGACCTCCCGGTTGTGAGACGGACGCTCTATACAGTTTCTAGAAGGGTTAAGTAGCTACTCATGACCGGAAACGTATAATATTGCGAGGGATTTCTATTAAGCGAAGCAAACCTTCTATCAATCAATCAACGATTGATTATGCTTATTTGTACTTATGGCAACGTAGACTTAATATAAAGGTTGAAGAATTCCCCCATATCATACAGTTATTCCTGTCTACCCCTCCAGCACCCCCGGACCCACCTTAGGTAGGGGTAATGGTAAACCCTCAACAGGTCAAAGGGCTTAGATGTCACCTTTCTACCAACACCAAGACTCTTCCCGACCGGTAACATAGGCTTAATCCTTTAAGAGATACTCCTTATCGATCTTCAAACTCACCTTAAGCATACTAAGTGGTAGTTGATCCTTTGATACCGGACAGCCTTTCGAAACCACTTTGATTTTCACTCGGGAGCCATTCCAATGTCCCATGTAACCCCCTTGCCTCGCTATCCTCTAGAACACATTGTGATCTAATGTATATAAGCGAATAGATCATTTTCCATTCACAACCCACCGACTAAGTGGCTTATGTTTGGTCACCTTTAGACTGCACAAGAACTCTCTCTATCGTCATGACTGAGATACATTTATTCAGGCGTCTCTATTTGCAGCTCAGTTCAGGCTAACTTAAACATGATCTGTTTCCAACTGGAAAAAAAAGATATATGTGATAATAAATGGATATACTGTGGTAAATGTACGGAACGCTTTGCAGTAGCAAAACAAGAACACATAATAACACTGCATAATACTTCATGCAATATTCATGTTATCTCAATTGTCAATGACCAAAACAAAATTATATCTCAAACGTTTATAGATTAATGATTATATTAATACAATTAACATTTATTTCATAATCAAAATAGTATACATACGGTGTAGATATATCGCAATATAGCATGCATATGGCCTATGACAATGGATTTGCCAAAGGCAGGGCATAACACAGTCATATACATAAAAAGACGATTAAACACGGAAACATAACACCTCTGTTAAGCGACCTCGATACTCTTTCGCTACTGTCTCATTCTATTTCTCTCATGTTTGAATGATAAATATTACATCAAGCGATGATGGGACATTCATGACACGTCTCTCTCATTCTTTCCATCTGTTTGTCTACATGTATATTGTCTGTTTCTACCATACACTAATTATCTGTTTCTGTTTCGTACCCCCTTCTATCTATCTCTCTCTCTATATATATTTCTCTCTATCTCTCAACCCCCCTCTCTCTCTCCCTCTCTCTCTCTCATTCTAACCTTTGCTGACATTGATGTATTTCATAACATCTCACCATATGAGTTCAAATATGCTATATAATGCAAAATCGACCTTTGCCCCTGTCCTCGTATCATCATACGTTTATACATTTTTAATGATATGACGACTTTAATATTATTTTCTTACGTAAAATTTAGCTAAACATTGTTGATTACAATTCTAAAAAAAGGCTCTGGATTCATCATCAACTGTCTTCTTTAGATATGAATATAGCATTTTTAAAGAAAAAGGGAGAACAAAGTACCTTGACACCGTTCAACCAATAACCATTCGTCCTGAAAGACGCACGTGACTGCTCGACAATAGACACCACGACGATGCCTTGTACATGTATACGAATTTTATTGTGATTACCGCTATTTAATATTTAATGAGAGTATATTGAGGCATAAAAACATGTCAATTATTAATTGCTCTCCTCGCTTCCGACATTGGTATACGCTATTAACTCTGTGCTACCATAATTATGTCTGTTGTTTCTGCAATCGTGTAAATTTCTTGTTCGAAGTATTTAACGTTATAGATGCTCGATCTTTACCATCAGTTCTTGGATGGATAAAATATCAACCTACGAATATCAACTGAAGCCAAAATAGTCAAGCCTTTGTGCTTTTCCAAATCATAATTATCGATGACTATATACTTTACAATACAATCACGATACAAATTGTAGGCATTATAATTGTACCTAGCTAGATAAGTTGTGACTGTAGCCTCTGTACTACCTATTTAGTGTTGTCAATCAAACGGAATTCACTTCAGATCACTTCTTAGTTCCTTCATTTCGTCTTTGATTGCAAGAAATCGGTACACTCTAAACGGGTGTATGCATGACGATTCGATCGCAGCTTCCCAAACATTTTCACAATTATACATACCAAGCCCAAGAAGCGGGAGATATTACGGGGTGTAACCGAGCTGGAAACCGGGTAACTCTGATAAGAAGTTCAGAGGAATACCGCTCATTGCCAAGGGCTCGAGTCGCTCGTGGAACCTTTCTTTGGTTTTCAAAAGTGGATTCGATTGTGGTGAATCGGAGCCCCAAAATGGGTCAATAGTATGTCTCTCAATCAGATCGCAATATTGCCTGCCCTGATTGGTTAGGTAGTAGCAGGTGTCACGGTGGAATGTTCTGGGAATACAACATAATAGCCGTGTTCACACGTTGGCAATTTTGGTCGGCGTAAAGAGCTAGTCGGTGTAAACATGGTAAGGTCGGCGTAAAGATCGGCGTAGTGATAGTCTGAACGATAGTCGTGTTAGCTACGCCGACCTTTACGCCAACTGGTTTACTCCTGGATTTTTTTCAGGATTAACGCGCTAACATGACTAGAGGGTGGCATAAGTTGACCGTGTTGATGCTCTCACTTGGCACTCAGAGTATCTTGGCACAACGGTTGTGTGTTTATAATAAAAACTTAAAAAATAGATTTCGCGCGGTTTAGATGCGTAAGTTGGGCTGATGTCGACTAGTGCGGGCGCCACCACTTCTGGAAGTTACGCTGAGTATAATAAGACTGGGTCGGTGGAAGGTCGTGTTAATAATCTTTCTCACCCTTATGTTTCACACCCTCCGGTTCTTCAAAGTTCTCTTTATTTTACACCAGACTTTCATCCACGATACGTGCAAGAAAGTGACTTTAGAGGATTAATCGTCACCAAACTTGTCACTAAACACACGGACCACAGAAAACATAGAGAACGACTTTATTCTTCAAAATTGATTGAACCAAACTTACATAGGCCTTTACCTCATACTTGTCATATCACTTTGTCAATCAAAATTTATTATAAATGCAATGTTGCAGTGACATGTATATAGTTCTCCGGTGATCCTCCTTTTTGAAAATAAACGGAGAAACATATTCCAAACTCTGTCACATGGGAAGGAGAATTGAAGATATATTCAGTTTTCATTTTATCCTCAAGCAATAGTCCGTACTCTAAGGAAAATAATTGGCTTTCACCTCGCATGCGTGACATGAATATTGAGAGGACATTGGTACAGCATCCATTTCAATGTTTGCATCCCACCTCTCCTACTTTGAGGGTGATAGATTGTGCTTATATCTCGGAGCGACGATTACCCATTAGATCAGGTAACGTGATATCAGTCTCCCGAAGGTCTGATGGGGATAAACTGACGCGAGGGATGATAGTTTTTACATCATATGACGGGCAGAGATTATTATTAAAGGTAAAGACCAGTATTGGAAACGCCCCAATTTCAAAAAATGAAATGGAAGCTCTCATTACCAATCATGTGAAAGAATATGTTTTGACTAATACATGATGATAACAAATTTGCTGGGAAACCGCCTACTAATTCATATATTTGGTAATTTTTTTTCTCTCATGGTCTGTGAGAGATATAGGGTAGTCCCATATACATCTTTATGTGTATAGTGCTTGTAACTTTACGAAGAATGGGCCAAATTTCTTATCATTTTGATGATTCCAGAACCTTGCAGATGCTAGATGCTAGATGATCAACCTTTTCTGATCGATTCCACAACGTTTCTTTCACAATGCAATCGCATGACCATAACTGGTCTTTACCTTTAAGATATATTGGCCCTATCCAGTCGGTTTTTTTCGACACCGAAGCTCGTTGAGAGATATGGTTTTGTCACCGGAAATTGCTGCTTATTGGTTAGTTGTTTCAAGCTCCCTCCCATAGTCATTAAAGGTAATACAAAGTTTTGGGAAATTTTGAAAATTGGGTGGATAGTGATTCTTTGCAACTTTGATATATTTGATATATTTGCCCCTGTGGATGTATTATATGCACTAGAATATTTAGCCACTAAAACACTTCTGCTTTCGAGAAAAATCGAATATAAAAGTTTACCGGTGCTCTCGGTAAATTTTGATACATTTTAAATAGCGCCTACGGCAGTACAATGGTAGCTGCGACCATGAAAATCTCAGAATATGTAATTGTGATATATAATTTCCAAACGGGAATAGCTAATCGGTCGATTTTAGTCAAGAAACATTGTTTCATAGCTTAATTAATATCTTGACCTTGAGAGGGAGCTTTACAGCTTAAAGAGTTTATTATTTACAATTTCATAACTTTAGACTCGATTTCAACCGCGAAAACGATCACTGAATATTGTAGGATAGCATATGCTTCCAATATGTTCATTTGAACCAAATTCATGACCCCATACCAAAACTTTGTATTACCTTTAACAACTTGTCGAAGTTATGATATAACCTATGACCGCACTCGCTTCCTTTTGGCACAACTCTCTCGCTCTCTCTCTCTCTCTGTCTCTTTGTCTCCCTATCTCTCTCTCTCTCTCTCTCTCTCTCTCCTTTTTCCTCTCTCTCTCTCTCTCTCTCTCTCCCCTCTCTCTCTCTCTCTCTCTCTCTCTCTTTGTCTGTCTCTCCCCCTCTCTCTCTTTATCTCTCTCTTGCTCTGTCTCTGCCTTTGTCTCTCTCTCTGTCAGTCTCTCTCTCTATTTATCTGTCTCTCTCTCTCTGTCTCTCTCTCTTTTTCTCAATACGATGTGTTCGATTCCTCTCCGAGACGTGCAGTTCTTTACATGAATCATACAATCACACTGTTGCGTCAAGACAAAGGTTATAATCAGAATGATCTTTGAAGGGGTGCTGAATGGCTAGATAGGGATCACAAGTCATGAAGGGGGTGAATGCGTGAAATCAGCTCATGCGAGTGTCAATGCATCCATCCCTTTTACTTTTAAATGAAATCTTGAGTTCTGGCATCAAGGGAATGCTCCCAGGGAGTGGAGGATGTGCTCACATTGTGTGCGGGTAAGCCTGAATCCGACGACCGAGGGTTTAATATATTCTGTAAAGCGCTGAGACACATCGTTGTACCAATGTTTTGGGTACTACATAAAAGCGGAATATTATTATTTATACAACACCTACGTGGATCCTTGTCATTTGATCGGAGGATTGTTGGTCACATGATATTCAATATATGTTCTATTGCACGGGCGTGCATTTTTGGTTATATTCGCCGTGCATTTTTGGTAATATGCAGACTGCGTACCTCTCTGCCGTGCGCGTATCCCTGCGTGTATCTGACGCGAAGGAAATCTGAATGTAATCGAAAAGGCTTTACTCCAACTTTAATTTATCTTTATATAAGGAGTAAAGCATTTTGTTGATTAACGTCCTATTAGATCTTCTTCGATGTTGTATACAACAAATAATGAATGTTTTTCATTTGTTCAATAGTGCGAATATTTTCATGAGTTGAAAGATAAACATTCTATTCAACGAGGCGTCAATTGAACTCATAACCATTCATTATTTGTATATTATTATTAAGGGTATTGACGGATAATTGCCTCTCACAGACATTTCAATCGTTAATGATTTCAAACTATACCATTTCAGATAATGAAATCACACGAGACTTACGCTGGATGTTCTAGAGTATGTCAATCGATGTTGGCAGATATTGTTCATATCAGCTGAGAAATGAGCAAAAAGGCAAAGAAAGAGAAGTGAATCCTCACAACCTGCATTGCCTACTCCCATGTATACACTGACGTGTGAGCAATACTAAATTGGAACTTATTTTCAGCGTGCTCTCGTTAGTATCTTTGTCCTGTTAGTTCAAGTTAAAAGAGTTAAATGTACTAACATTCCGGTTGTTAAAATTCGTATTATTATTCAGAACCTAAATCGGGAGATCTAATAATAGGCGCCGTTTCGACGAAAATTGGATCGAAGGAAAACCGTTTAGTGTTCGCTGGGCTTTAGATTGATACATATTTCAGTTATAAAGGAGTATGTTATTTAATGCATTGATGAGCACAAGATAATTTTACGTACATATGGGTGTAAAAATTTACATCAAATAAAACCAATAACGGAAGTTGCCTTTAAAAATACAGCAACAAAAATGTAGGCTATCACTCATCAAACTTGCTTCCTTATATCCTGAAACACAATATTTCCTCGGTATTATAAAGGAATTCTTCCATGGCTTTGTATGTCAACACCATTTTTAAGAGCTTTCTATAATGTGATATCTCAAAAAGACGGGCAGCTGATTGTTAACTCGGTTAAAAGCACAGATAACACGTGTCTAGCTTCACCACCGTCCACTGACGCCGAAGGCTATAGGTGGGATTAAATGAAGTACCATGTGCCACAAACACGTAATGTGTCCGAATAATGGGTGACAGATTGTATGAATAATTTGGGGCTCACGTTTACTCGATAGAAGATAGATCTTATCCATTTCAGAGTATCATACATCATGGTCGCCATATCGTTAAGAATCTGGCACATATTATTCATCCCACCGATCCACAGTGTATGTTACCGCATTGTAGATATTGACCTCTTTTAGGATATGATCTATGGCTAAAGCGGGGAAGGGGGGAGGGGGGGGGGGGCACAGCAAACCAAAGTCCGAAACACCAAATATTCAGTAGCCTACAGCAGGGGAACATTTAGCACGAAATATATCTCGTACCCCCACCTCCCGCCCAAAATACCTTAGGCCTACGCATTTTAGTTTGTCAAAGGTTTCGAATAATAGACAGAAAGAAAAAAACTGGACAAAAAACCTTGGATCCTCAATGATGATCTAGAAATTTAAATCGACTTGACACGTTGATATTAATATTTACATCCCAACTCATCAAAGCTGTGGATTGGCTCTTAAATAACAAATGCATTTCTTTGAACGATATCAAATCACGGATCCTCTAATTTAAATCTCAATACATCATTGACAGCTCTATCTGCCCCTATACTTCATAAATTATTATCCATCAGACAGGGAAGTTCCCTGATCTGACCATTTCATTTATTGGAAATGAGATGCGTTTGAATAACTGTTATGCAATTTTTAACAGACCCGACCGTTTCTGTGTGGACGAAGCGTTAAGGACTGTGAGTACTATAAGTAGTGTGTTATACACTCAAAGTTGTTCAATGGCCTGATTTAAAAAAAAAAATCTCGTTGTACAACCATTAGACCTACCTTGTAGGACCCCATTTAAGTTATACTTACTTATCTCTTAAAGGGATAGTTGAGTTCTGTTTTCAGACCGCAAATGCCTTCAAAGTTCATGGTTATTGCTCTTATTTTTATCTATGACATTTCTAGTGCCCTTTTAAAACCTTAAATTACTATGAAGGTAATTTTAGAACCCAAAATGTGTGAAATTTAGCCAATCCGAGCATACCAATTCAGCTCCACTTTCAAACAACACGGTGACCGTTAATTAATTATTTAATTAAAAATAACAATACATGGTTGTGCGTAATTTAAGCAACACGAAAATGCCAACAAAAAAAACCAACATCGGTAATGGCTGAAATACGACGTAAAAGGCGTTATTTCTTTTTTTCAACGTTTTTTTTCAAATTTTTCAAAATGTCTAATATTTGTGATGGTACACAAGTATTATAAATCGTTATATATTTCAGCCGTCTCTGAACCGATTTTGATCAAACAAAGATGATTTTGTCATTTAAATAATATGTTCTTTCAAATTTGACACTCAGTTTTTCATTATCTCACCAAAAAAAAATCATGTAGCGCCCTCTGCAACAGAACTCAACTATCCCTTTAAGTACCTTCTGCTTAAAAAAACACTCCAGAAAATAGGATAGAAAACCAGAGAACGAAGACCATAACGAAAACAGACGTGGGACAATTTCACTTTCATTAGCGTTGTGATACAAAGTAATGTCATATGGGATTTATTATATTTTTTCCCCGACTGTAAATAACACGTCTTCCTGTTTCATCCCAATCTGCCCCCCTCTTTCTGTCTCTGTCTTCTTCTCCCTCTCGTTCTCTGTCTCTCTATTTTTATCTTTTTGTCCCCCCCCCCCCCTCCCCGCCGTCCCTTGATACATAGAATACTGATTCCCGTATTTTCGCCAGACTGCAGATTTCAGGAAACTATTGGAGCAAAGCATAACTTGATAACTGGAGTTTTTAAACCTGTAAGTTTGCTCATGTGGCCACAATCTTCGAGAAGTCTGTCATATGACTGACTATGTTTCTACACAGTTCCCTAAATGATGATCAGCTCCCCAAAACCCGACCGCTTGATCTTAGAAAATATTGTCTTCAAACATAAGGAAACACCCTGGAGAAACACTGTAAAAAGGGGTTATTGAAGAGATTTCAAAAGATCGTCGTTCTCTTTTCTCAGAATTGCCCTTGAAAGTGCTGAATCAGATGGTTTTAAAATCTCAATGCTCTTTTATACACAGTTCCCTGAAGAAGTTTCAAAATGTCATATTTCTTTTCGAACTCGCACAGATATACCCTTTAAAAGTATTACATCGTCATTCTTAAGATCCCAGTGTAAATGCTCTTACATATTGAGAGTGCATTTCTAAGGCGCTTTCAATCCTAATCCTGCTTAAAACATTTCGTTTAAATCATTTCAACAATGCAGAGTGAAACGGCATTTCACATACTATCTTTAGAAGACTTAAACCTTCAGAGACTGTTACATTTTTCATTCAACAGACATGTATATTTCGAATGCTCTTATCCAGCGTATTAAAAAGGCTTTTTGACGAGAGAGAAAGTACTGCAGTATTGAGAATGAAAGTGCATATGTCCGTTCTGGACAGTGTAAATGTTCTGTCTACATGGTCGAGATAAATACCCTAGAAGCTCTTAAGCGCTTTTCCATGCATCTGTTAAACTGAGCAGTGCAGTGGATAGATTTTTGTTAAAGGCACTTTAATAGTTGCTGCTTTAAAGGTTACTTTTTACATGTATGATATTTAAAGTTCCAAAGTATTGTTGGTCTAAAATGTACCAATTTGCGTTTAGAAATAAATACAAACTTAATGTAATACGTTTTTAGTTTAAACCACTTAAAAATATGGATCTTTTGTCGAGTAGAAAGTGGTAATTTTTTGTAATCGTGTGATTAGTGTACAATGTTTGAATTTGAATTTGAATGTATTGAAATAATATCGTTACAAGGTGACATTTTGTAACAGATTAACAAACAAAACGAAATCATAGCAGTTCTTTTATAACCTTTTATGATCTTTTGAGGGCTCTTGTACAAAAAAAATGGACAGAAAATGGAGGGAAATGGGTGTAGATATAAATTGCAAGAAACGAGACTGGTGCATGTTTGATAAAAAAAAAGTTGAGTTCTACGCATGTGAATACGTTGTGAAAGCATCTATATAAAGAAGATAACTGGGAGAAGATGATTGTACTGTACATCAAAGAATGAGTGTGAATTTCGAGGTTTGGGAGTTGAATATGATAAGAAATCGCCTCGATCTTGGTTGAAGTCACGTACAATGAATATCACTGCACTCATATGGGTATTATGTCACTTCTACAAACGTTGACGTCAAAATGTGATCAAAACACTGCCAAAATGTTAAACAATTTTAGTCACTTTGAAATATGAGGGCTTTTCAAAAGATTTAGTTTCTGAGTTGATTTTTCGAAAAAGTAGTTGCGATTGTGTTTTTGAAATGTTAGGGTATATGTAGAATATAATCTATAGACTGGCATGTGTACGAGACTATTACATTGAGGAAGAGGACGGGGGGGGGGGGGGAGGGGGGATGGGGGGGGGGGGGGTGTTGCGCTGTATATCCACCACCTGTGGCAATTTTATGTTATAAAGTAAAAGGCAAGTTAGACATTTTGTGAAGAATACAACTTTAAAAACATGTAACAAAATGTTCAAGCATTATGACACATACAACAGCACCGTATTCAGAATACCCAATCATTGTGACCTCATGTATGTATTGTCGGTCAAACTATTTTTTTGAAAAGCCCAGTAGATACTATAACTCTTAATAGTAACTAGAAGATATTAGACACAAAATTCAGGCAATACATTTTGCATTGTAAATTAAATGCTCTTCCACTCAAAATTTGGCACATTTTTGCCGAGTCGTTCGTGATAAGTACAATATTCATGTAGCATCCAATATAGACTTTCGGAAATGTGGCCTTTTTACACAGTATACACGATATCGTCATACATGGTAATTTAAAGCATGTTAGGGTAAACCCCTTTCCCTACACCACCTTCTCTCCTTTCCGTTACTATCAATATCTTCCTTCTTATCGACAAAGAAAACGATATATATCCCAAGGATAATTGACTTGCGTAAAAGGACATTTTAGACTGTCTCTCCTGGATTAACCTACATTTCAATTCATGTGATATTTTTTTAATAATGTAACACTATCCTGGAGATACTATCAGACAATCATACCCAGGGAAATGTGCTACTTGAAAGATGAAAATAAAATGAAAACCACTCATACCACGTAATATAATATGTAAGCGTGGTCAATTAGAGGATGATTTCGCGTAGAATGAGGCGCAATTTGAGGAATTATTATTCTAACAAGTTCTTTATTGATCTACATGTACCGTGTTTACAATGTCGTTCTTAGAAATATGTTTCTTAAACTAGATAGTTCATTTACATTTTTTGTCTAGAAACTGTTTTACGAAGTAAATGTAATTTATGGAATACAAGTAGATAAATTTTTCCAATTCATGAGTTTCATAATTTTTTCTTCTAAAATCAGGAACACGTAACTGAATGCGACCGAGATATTAGCTTTGGTGATACTTATTTAAATGGAAACATTTATTTTTGCTGTTCATATAATAGCTTTATAATCTGTTTATTTTTCAATTCATAACATCATAAAGAAAAAACAAAGAAAACTAGTACAGTGCACTGATATTTATAAAAACTTCAAAAAGAATAAATGGCTCTATAGCAACGGCCCGCTCAGCATTGTCAACCTATTAAAATTCTTCATCCAGCTTTTTGTTTTGTTTTAATGGAATAAAAAACAAACGAATGTACATGAAAAAACAACACCGGTCGTGATAATCTACAAGAATATTCGGCGTATTCTATTTTATCCGTGAAGATGCTTTCTTTCTTTAAATGAGCATGTTCATGGATTCCTGATCTAGAAAATCTTGCAGACGACCAAACACGCGATCTTATAATCGTATCTGACTGTGATTGAAATCTCAACCCAAGAAAATGGCGCGAAAAGGGACATTACCGCCACCGTCTAGGCACTATACGTTTTACGTTGAATGGCTTGCGAACATTAATGCTCACTTCGCTTTTTCTATATGTGCTATAAAGTATAAGAGCAGTAATAGATTGTAGAGTTTGAATACAATTCAAATGCAGAAACGATACTCATCATTATAACAGAGGGAACATGAATGTTATACCATAAAAGAAATGTGCTCTCTCCTTTTTTCACTTTTCTAATATTCAACACGCTTCTTTTTCATGTTACTGCAGTTTCAACCTAAAATGAGTATCTCCATGAAACGAGTAACGACTTTTCTGGAGCAGATTTCTGTCGGTTTATTAAATTGGACAAACAAGTCTTGCATCGAAGCTTCCACTTCTGAATCTACTTTTATTATACGTAACCTGCTTTTGATATAAGGTCAAATTAGTTATTTATCTTAAAGTTTCTTTAACCCTTTCTCTTGTTCTTGTTTTCCCTGTTTTCTCATATTTCTGATAACCTCTCTACACGTTATCATGTTGTGTGACAACCTTTTATGATTATACTTTATTTTACCCTTTATTTTTCGGTCTTGGAGCAGCGGTGGTGATGGGCTGGTTCATTTCAAGTATATTAATAAAACATCAAGACACCTAACAAAGAACATGAACCGGTATGCGTTAACGTAAAAGAAAAATCTCAGGAAAACAATGCAAAATCCTCTTTTAACAGTCGTGTTAAACACCTTCTTTGCTAACCTGATTAGCTAAAACTTTCTCATAAACTCTTTCAAGCAGTTTGAGACAGATTGAAATGCATAATTCAACCACTTCAGTTTTACGCACTCAAGAGTAAGACATTTTTTCAAGTACTTATGTTCTCGATGCTCCTAGATTTCCTCACAGATCATGTAGATGCTAAGTTGCGCTTTATCATATCGTCATCCCGACATATCTGTTTTTGTTTAAACATCTTTTGAGCACGTTTATCCACACCCACGTAATTTATCTCTGGAGTGTTCCATTTTCACAATTTTGTATATTATGTTACGATGTCTTGTAATGGTATTATCACAAATTGCTCTATTTACAAGACAAATATTCGCATTCTGTGTATCTTGAAGTCATTGACGTCAGAAAATTCTAATATCGTTCAAATATGCATTGGTTTCTTTACCTCGCTCAAATGGCTAGAACCTCACACAAATTCTGAAATAATGAAACTTTCTCATCCTGTTTGTTTACTATGAGTTCTTGTCAAGAAGCAATTAAAGATTGGCCTGATTTCGATATAATTGGGTAGACTTAATGAAGAACGTATACGCCCCGTCCTCGAAACCATACAATGAATATTTTACTTGATACTATATAGGTGAGATGCAAAAATTGCAGATTTAATGTGACGGAATGTGGTTGCTATCCCTTCAATATTCCTTTAAATATCCGGTTGGTAAAATACACTGGAATGAGCGCATGACAACAGAATTAAGTATTTCTTTGTTAACACTTATTCTTCGACGTTATGGTACAAATCATTATATTAAATTATATATTGACGCTTCGGCACATTGCCTGCAGAACAAGTAAACTGTCAATTGTTTCATTTATCATGTATTCAAGCGCAAAAATGCTTATAGCATAAAAATACGTTGAAATATCTCTTTGGTTGAAGCAATCGAATTTTGCCCCTGTGTTTTGCCAGTTGAAAACAATGTTTCGGCGTAAATTAAAACGAGAGACCGTGCGCCATTGAGAGCTTTAAATAAACAATTCTGCTCCGAAACCCACAACTCTATTGCTTCCACAGATGTCTTGAAAACAAAATATTTATCAACAAATTATGAATGTTCTATGAGTCAGCCCTAGAAAATGAATTATAGCCCAATTTAGTTGTTTTTGCAACAGAGTTTTTCTAAATTAAGCGGTAGATAATACCACCTGTATCCCTGCTATATTTGGAGCGGTACTTATTACCCATCCACTCGTAAATATACCATTTTCTTTCATAAACAGAGGAAGGTGCTAATCCAGATGCGAACACCTGACAAATATAAATCTAGAATTATGATAATGACAGAAGACTCATAAACTTTGGCGTAAGGGAAGAATTTTGCGAGGGGAGGGGGGGGGGGGGGGGGGGGGTCTTAATAAGGGACGTTTAGATTTGCACGTCGACAGCTTTGACTGCAACGTGCGACGTCATTTTAAGGCACTGCGCATGCGTCACGTCGTCTCAGTCGGCGATCGAGAATGCGTCAACCTTACAATACATACATATTGATATTTATATAGCGACTTTACATAAACATGCTCAAGGTACTAGTATGCCGCGTGCACATACAATTTACAGTTCCTCAGGTAGACAAAGGAACATCCCTTCTTGCTATGTAGAACAGGTGTCGCATGCATATTCACCTGTTCTACACATTTTTACATAATAGCAGTGAAGGATGTTCTTTTGTCTACCACAGCAATTGTTAAGGGTAGAATGAGGAACTGTATATTGTCATCTATCTTTGTCCGTCATGTTCATAGTGCTACTTCCTGCATGCATGTATATCGTCGAATGCAATCTAAAATATTTCTAATAGGCCATTTTCGTAATGTTACCAAATTTAATGTACAAGTCTTTGTGAAGTGCCTCAATACAAATTATTTCATTCACCTGGTAAGAATAATAGTATTTCAATAGACACAATCCAAACTGCATACATTAGTTGTTGCCAGGTTGGACAAACATTATGGCTTGACCTATGCCTAGCAACACTTGATATATGCAGTTTGCATTCTGACTATTGATTACTATTATTCTTATCAGGTGGATGAAATAATTTGTATTGAGGCACATCACAAAGACTTGTGCATTAAATCTGGTTACATTACGAAAATGGTCTATTGTAACATTGGCAGTTGAGTACGTTGACACGCATGATCAGTCGGCGTTCGTCGTGTTCTCGTCCACTCAATCTAAAAGTCCCTATTATCTCTCTTGCCCGAACTTCAACTCCCGTTTCTCAATTTTAGAACAGCTAAAAGCGAGAGAACATTTATTTGTATTTTCATTTTATTACAGAAACAATATAGATTTATCATTAAAATTACAACGTGAAATAAGAAAATTGTTACTAGATAACCGTGCTGCTCATTATGATACGACGGTTGTCGGATCATTGTGATTTCAAAATTCTAGGAGGCCAATACATCATTCTGTAGTCGAGTATTTTATTTCTTAACCTCTTGGTCTATTGATTATCAACATAATGAAAAGTGACAACAGAATGTGGATACATCTAAAAATCTGTCATAGCAGCAGCGGTGATATACAAGGCCTCTCTCTCTCTCTCTCTCTCTCTCTCTCTCTCTCTCTCTCTCTCTCCATCATTGTAAGGTATATATTACATCGAGAAAGACCTTTTCACCTCCGTTCTAGACCTTCGGGTCACATGACAGGCAATAATTGCATTGACATCTAAATTGAATCTACTCATTGGACATGAACATACAGACATACCATCAGACGCGGGAGATTGTTCCCCATGAGATTGCCTTGGGAAGATGCTCGAAACGAAACAAACAACATGACATGATTGAATCGATGAGATATGTCAAACAGAGTATGAATACAGAAAAAACAAAATCATAAATATTGGTGTGTTTTTTAAGAAGGAATACACGCCACCACCTCTCACTTCACAATCTTGAATCTTCTGGAATTCTCTTCTTTTTTCTTTCTTTTTTTTCTTTTTTTTTTGGGGGGGGGGGGGGTAGTTTGTATATTCATGGTTAGTTTTTTTTTGTGCAAAATAATTAGAATCAACGCTTTTTGCAACAAATGAATACATGTAAAATTCATATTCCTGACCATTGTGATAGTTAATTGAATTTCATTCCAATCTCGCTTTTTTTCCTACTGAATGTCAATGACCTGGGCTTCATTGTCGACCACGACGTCGTGACGCCTTAAGTGGGATGATCTAATCGACCATATCGACATTGCCTTTAATCGATGATTTCGTCAATGCTTTCAAGTGTACGAGCGGTCAGATACACTTCAAATCAAAATGTCATAGATATCGTATTTCTGTATCTCTTTGTAGATTAATAAAATAGACGTGGAGCGCTACGAATCGTCAAGTTTGACAGACATGATATGAACACTATGCAAGATTATACTATTTATATTGCTATATGATACCAAGTAAATCGGTAAACCTACGTAAAGACATTTGCAATTAGATTGATAAGTGTATCGGGTATATACATACTAAATTAAAAGAGTAAGAATTACCATGATTTATACAAATAAAAAAAAGTTAAAAAGCATACGACCGAATATGTGAAATAGCAGGTTAGTTCAGTAATTTCCCTACTATTCGAAATATATTCACTGTTTCTGAACTACCAATAGTCCTTTGATGATGAACAAAGATCTACCATCCCACACTACCTTAACATTACCGTGATGATATATCTTGATAAATCACAGCATCCACATCTATACAAATAAACATTGGTTCTCAATGTGCTACATTCTCAATAAAACTATTGATATCAATTTGGTATATTGTTGAAGGCTCTTGACTCATAATTATGTGAGACGTTCTGCGCGTCCTTGTGATATATCCTAAATAATCATTAGTTATATATCCTGTATATAGGTTAATCCTTTTTGCTTCCTGTTTACATCCAACTAGGCCTATCGTGAAATGTCAAAGTTGCCATAATCTTACTTTTGTCGCGAAATATCAATACAATTAGAATCCCTCACAAAATGTCATCAGAACTCCTATAGAAATTAGAAAACTTGAAAGACTGAAAACTTAATGATAAGAGGTGTAAGAAGGATTATATAAAGAAAGAGGAGAAGAGGGAAAGTAAATATGAAATCTGCATAAGAGAAGATAGGGATGAAGATAAAGACAACTCATGATGGAGAGGATAGAGGAAAGAGAGTACCCCTTGTGAGAGATCGAGGACAAACCTAAGAGCTTATGAAATGTCATGTGAACAACTTGTCACTTAATGGAAACAACCTAGAACACTAATACACACCACTGGAAACTTAATTCAAATCGGGACCCAGTGTGTATAAAAGAGAAAATATTCCAGGCTTCACATGAATACAAAATCGTAGAAAAGGAAGTTGGAGAAAGAGAGAGAAAATTAGTAGAAGAGATGACGTAGACAGGCATACAAGGTGAGAAAGATGAGGGACAGATATGTACTGTATAGTAGGAGACAGAGAGGGGAGAATGACAGACGGACGGAGGGGTTCCAACATATATCACATTCTGAATGAACGAACACTTTGATAAAACCTTTTTTTTTTGAGGGGGGGGGGGGGGGTGAAAACTAAACCTACTTTTAAGTCCAACACTACGACAAAATCATAAAATAACACCAACCAATTATTAATTGACACTAAAAGGAATACGTTGACGTTTCAGATAGGACAAATGAAAAGATTCCTTTTTGCTTGTTTGAGGAAATTAAAACCACGTACAGTTGCTTAGGGCCTTCCTACCATCAGTTTCGATGTGAGATTGCACTGTAAGTTTATCATAGGAGATGAGTTTCTTGCTTAAGTTTACATGGACCCATGGTAGTATTCGATGACATGCTGAACTTTGGAACAGACTACATTTAAATGTCAAAAACTGTCAAACTGTTAACCTATTCAAAACTAGTCTCAAGACACATTTATTCAAGATTGCTTTCGATGATTAATTAACTCTGTTCACTTTGATGTGTATTCCATATGTATTGTAATTTGTAGGTTTATTTGCACTTTTTTAAAAAATATAAATAATAATATGTAATTGTTTATCAGTCTATTTTGTTTGTTATAGCGCTTAGAGACTTCGGTGGTAAGCGCTTTATAAGTAACGTTTTTATTATTAATATTATTATTATGTCGACGTAACAGTGACGATTGTGGATGGAATGATACAACTTGCAAACCTCAATTGACACCTTGTTTGAGGAGCAAGATGGGGAGAGAGAGAGAGAGAGAGCTGGGGGGGGGGGGGGGGGAGGGAGAAAGAGAGAGAAAGAAGGGGGGAGAGACGGACAGAGAGCGGGAGATATATAATAGTAAAATGAGAAAGAGATGAGAATAAGAGAGTGAGAGAGAGATGGAGAAAGAAATATTAAAATTGAATGAGAGAGGGAAAGAATATTGGTTTCTATACAGCAGGAGACTCGACGTAAAAAACAAAACAAATCAGTGATATTCACGAACAGACAGAAGAGAGGTCAAAAAGAGGCTATCCTATTCGGCTCCATGTACGATGCCTGTATTCCTTAGACGACATATACAATTTGCTAAAAACTGCAAAACATTAATACATGTTATAAGCGTCTTTTAGTTATTGTGATTATTTTTAAATTGCCTATTTGTACGAGGCGATATTTCATTTTCGACGATTTTCTCCACGATCCCGGGCGCGAATTTTTTTCCCCTACTAACTGTTATATACTCGACGCATGCAAAGAGGTCACAAACAATTGGACTTTGATTATTTATTGCTTTGCCTCACTATTTATAAAGGCAAAAAACTAAATAAACTGAGATTTGAACCCTCACGTCAACTCCAACGTTCTATTAGTATCACGCTGTATTTACCGATTGAGCTAGCGATGAGTTGACAATTGAATGATTTTTATAATTACTATCACCCTATTAGACACCCTACCGGATTCCACGTGCGCATGCGCCGGTTTCCTTCGCGAGTGCGCATGCGCAGGTTCCCCTCGCGAGCTCAAAGTTCGTAGGAAAAAAAAATCGCATCCCGGGCGCCGCAATATGATCTTGATTTTCTCCGCAATCTGTGCCAGTTCGTCGAGTAAAACAAGACTTTCTATTTCATCAAAATATCAAATTGTTTCCTTTATCAAATGGAGCATGTTTGCCTTTGTTAACACAGCAACATCAACTTATTAACATAACATAAGGACAAAGCGATGTCCGACAAAGGGCAACAATATCCCATAATTATTTATCAAGATTATAAGATCACATACATATTTTAACCGACACGACGATACTCTGAAAGCAAAAGTACTGCAGTTCAATGCCCTAAGACAAGACTTTTGTCGCAATAAGTACGTACGGTGATTTTACGATATGACTTTCACAACGTCTTATAAATCATGATGATATAGCGTACGTGCCATGCAATAACTGTCGGCCACAATGGATCCTATTTAAAGCGGAATAGTGAAGGAAGTCTCGCTTTCACGACGGAGAATCGTGGGTGTATTTCCTGGAATTTAATTAGGAATAACAAGGGAGAAGTATTCGATGACCATTTGAATTTCAAATTGACTCTGGTTCAAGATTGTGAATTGTTTTACGCATCTCGCTCATTACTATTGTGCGCCCAGAGCCATTATTATAGAGGAGTAACTCACAAACGTGTGCATAGAGTAAACGTCTTTCTGGCTTTCGTGTTCGGGTGCGAGGGCGGGTAAATAGAGACGGAAGTCTTGTATTCTGATCCTCAATTTCGATCTATCTGTCGACCACCATAGACATCTGTATCACTCTGTATTTACTTTAATAAAGATTTATTTGAATCCCTGCATCTTGACCAGTAGTGAAAACATAAATGCGAAGTAGGGTTGGGGTCAATAATATTTATGCACACAGAGCATTTTCATGGAGTATATTTTGGCTAATCAAATTTATATCTAGCAGAGTAGAAATAGTAAACGTTACCAGAAGTTGTGCTTGTACAAAGGCAGAATTCCTAAACGGCCGAAATATTTCCATCCTATCCCTGATCCAACAGAGATTTAATGAGTGGGAAGGAACTAATTTGGAGCTACGAACAAATATAGCGCGCTCACGTGCGGCTTGTCGCAACTGTCCCTCTCAATACGCTATGATCAAAGTGGAAAGATGACAACAGCGCAAAGGGGCCTCTTTCAAATTCGATAATCGACCCTGATCTACTTCTTCTCTTACGTGTCATCCTCCATGCTCTAGTTTGTACAAAATAAATGAAAATCAGGTAAACAAAAACATTGGATTCTGTGCTGTAGAAGAAGCATGTTTTCATAGGAAATTGAAGTGATATAATCCTGTGAAATAGATCGCTGACTCCTTCTAGAGTTGTGCAATTATTAATATATTGATATAATAAAATCATCTTGATTGCGTAACATATAAAGACCCAAACGGTCAATCATTTGATTCTACGACCGATTATTCTTAAAGCTAAAGACCAGTTATGGTCATGCAATTGCATAGTGAAAGAAATGTTGTGAAATCGATCAGAAAAGGTTGATCATCTAGCATAGATGTACTGCAAGGTTTTGGAATCATCAAAATTATAAGAAATTTGGCCAAGTCTTCATAAAGTTAGAAGCACTGTACACATAAAGATGTATATGGGACTACGCACACGTGCGCGACACGTGCATTTGTATCTCTCAACAGTATATAGATATACTAATTTACCAAATATATCAATTAGTAGGCGGTTTCCCGTCAATTTTGTTATCGTCATGTAATATTCAAAACATTCTTTCACATGATTGGTAATAAGAGCTTCCATTTCATTTTTTGAAATTGGGGCGTTTCCAATACTGGTCTTTACCTTTAAAGTGGTAGTATTAATCTTACAATTATTCATAAATATTTTAATGTGCGCGCGCGTAGAAAAAGATTTGGTGAATGGCAGGTTATACACCATGAAGGCAATGGTGAACTTCTTGTATTTTGTGCCATTAATTTGTTCATGTTTTGAGTGGTTGGTTTTGTTTGGGGAACGATTATTTGAAGTTTTTAGGCGCCCTGTATATGATAATTTCATTTGGCATGTTTGCTAAGTATATAGCCCAGTGCAAATATACCTAACTCCATGAATTGTGTATTGTATATTCATAGCAATAAAACTGTAAAGAAAAAGTGGATAATTTGTAAACTACTATATGTTGACGAAACTGTGCTGAATTGTTTGCAGACAATTTGGAAGGTCAAACGATACTGAATATAGTCCAGACAAAGAGTAGAGAAATAGGTCTGATAATCAATAAAGATTTAACTAAAACAATGAATATTTATGTTATTTGTTTACGGGATGGGGATCCTTGGTGCCTATTGTCTTGAAGAATCATCATCATATTTTAGACAGAATTACACTATTCTCACGACTATAATATTTTGATGCAGTTTCAATTCAACAACAATTCCACAGCCAAAAACTTATTTAGTTGTCTACATAAATCACATCGAAAATAATCAATTCCTTTGCAGTCTACGCCAGGACCAACAATATATATTTTAAAATCACCGGAGAAGAAAAATTTGCAATTCATTGCAAGAAGATTGGGAGCTGTAAAATGCAATAGTGATCCCAGTTAGATTTGAGGATTCTTTTTACTACCCACAAATATATCTTTAGTATTATTCATGCCCCCGGATCTCAAAGATATTTTTTATCTTGTGTAACCATAGCAGGGGATCATATCGTGTAGACAAAAATTGTCTGCTGCTTCGATCCAGTACACTACACTTGAAATCGAAATGGCAAGGTCGTTCTAATTCTTGATTTTGCAATAGGGAAGAAAAAAGAGAGAATAGCGTCTGCGCCCTATTCTTCATGGTTTAATCATGAAATGCTCGCCGCTTCGCACGTCGGATCATGCGAATCCGCTAAGTCTAATTCGGTTTATAAGTTCTAGGGCAAACAAAAAAATAAAGTAAGGTGGTTCATTCACTTGACTCTCATTCCAAGGGTTGTGGGTTCGAATCCCAACCCGGCACTAATGTCATGTGGCAAGACATTAATCCACATTTGCCACTCTTCATCCAGGTGTAAATTGGTTATGCCTAGCACTTCCTAGTGTACTAATGATTTGCAGTGCTCGCGGGGATAACTATGGGTGTATACGACCAAAATACTTTCGTTATTATTGGGGCGTTTTTTTTGTTGTTTTTTTGGGGGGAGGGGGTACAAATGGCATTAAAATCATCATTGGTTGTAGGCCTATAATTACATAGTCCATAGTCCCTTTTTTTTTTCTTTCTTTACCTCCAGTAACATACTACCATCATTGCACTCTATACTCAATACATGTTCAAAGTCTGGTCTTTTTATATAACATGTTTCTTTAATTGTTATATTTGGATTGTTTATGCATTATTCATAGCCTAATTTCTCTATGCACATTACCATTTCTTAAAAATCATAATTTCATCGATTGTATTTTAGCTTGATAATCTGTATGAATGACGTTAAATGCGACACTTCCTCCTATTCTCTCTCTCTCTCTCTCTCTCTCTTCCCTTTTCTCCTCCCCTTCCTTTCTCAGTCTCCCTCACCTCTTTCTTACTTCTTACTTCGTTTTAATCACTTTCCTCCTCTCGATTCCCTTTTCTTTTATTCTCCTTTCCTCCCACTCTCCTTCTACTCTCTCTCTTTTTAGCTATATTTAGCTGTTTTTCTCAGTGCAATATGATCCCGTTTTAAGAATACCTAATTACTTTAATTACTGTATAGTTTTATACTTAAATATTTTAACATTGTGTCATAACTGTTACAATATGGATGTGCTATATAGTGAAGTTGTTTTTATCTTGTACAGAGTGTAATTTAGTCCTCCAGGTTCGGTATTTTAATAAACCATTTAATCAAACCATACAATGCAGTCTATCAGGTTCCCCAAAGCTATATTTGAGCTATACAGGTAGACACGTTCTAGGATCTTCACAAATGCGCCTTTGAAAGGTGTCTTTTTCTACGAATTCTCGCTGCTTTGGTGAAGAAGCATGTTGATTCACCTGAAGACTACAGTGAACTGCGTGGGTTTGGGGTGTGAATATTGCTCGCGACCAATCTCTTAGCGTTTGCATCGCTTTCACTTCTCAAAGCATGTACTAACTGTCGAGACTCCCCTTATGAAATGAAACGGATTATGGAAACCGTTCTTGAAAGAACTAGAGCAGCGTAAATGGTTACGCAAACTGATAATTCCTCAGAGAAATGGAGGCAAATGAACTAAAGCTTTGTATAACCTTGTACCACGTTATGCACTAAAGTTTGAATTTAAGAAAGCAATCTTTTGGTTTCATCATTTGTTTTGGTTTTATCATTTAGAAACTGTTATGTTTGTTGTATAAAATATTATGATGATCGCACCGAAGAAACCACACAAAGGGATAAAGCACATACCGATTCTACTGTGATGTGATGGGTACCATCGCTGATGGTTCTATTTCATGATGAGGCTTACTTCAATTTCAAATGTCCCAGAAAGCAGTGATTTGCGGCTGATTGTTGCGGGTGATTGGAGCTAAGAAATGCAATCCTAATGCAGGAAGGCACGCTCATAATACATGCAATATAATACTTTGACTATCACGCTGGGAATGTAACATCTGCAATATATTACAAGGGTATGAATATAATATTATGATCTTAACGAAGTCGTTCACAGAAATCTAGTAAACCGATCACCTTCTCTTGAAATTTGTGATCGAGTGTGATTATACGATGAAAACAGACGAGGGAAAAAGATAGAATTCATAGATATTTCTCTTTTTCTTCTTCTCCTCTTTCATTTTAGCCTGAAAGAAGAGACAATTCTTGGTATTACTGCTTGTCTCATGTTCTCATCATCGTGCGAAGGTTTAGGCATGGAACAGCTGTTATTAGTTGAGCAGAGTTGGTCCAGCCCTGAAACGTGGGTAGAAGGGGGACTGATTTTACAGGACTGGTGGGGATGCGAGGGAACAGAGCTATCAAATAAACATTAGGAGTGTCTGGGATTCTATCGAGTCATCTTCTTCTCGCTCCCCCTTTTTCTCATATTTTATTCATCTCTTTTTTATTCTTTTCATTTTCATTTTGATAATAGGAGGAGGCCGGGAGGGGAGGGGTGCCTGCTTGCCAAGCCACCGTACACTTACATATTAAATGCAATCGTCATGAAAAAGTAACTATATGAGCTAGTTAGAAGCGAAACGTACCTGAAATAGAACAAATAGACAACTTTATAAGAAGAATTAGATTTTTTGATGCCTGAAATTTTTTTTTTAAATATAAATAGTGACAAATCTGTTTAAAGGTGGGAGCAACATCCTAAATAAGTTTGAACGGGAACCTTAGACCAATACTACATTAAGTTTTTGATTATTTTTTAACAAATACACTGAAAAGGAATTTAAGTACATAAGACTTAAAGTAATTGTATTGGAATCATTGTGGAGCACAGAGGTGTTCGATTCAAGAAAATCTCACCACTACCTGGAAAACTGATTAGGGCCTTTCAGTCGAGTATTAAAGACTTCCATTCCCCGACCAGAACTCTCGACCATGCCCAACCATTTTTCATAAAGGTCTAGTTAAAGGTTAGGTCGTGTCTTCCGGTCAATGTGATGCGGAAACATCGGTCAGTGTACGCGTGTTTTCAATTCTAATAGTCATATCTGACCAGGCGTGGTTGTTCATAAGTGCGGTCACCTTTCTAAATTAAATAATTGCGATTGGACACCATCCTCGGAGAGAGAGAGCACAGAATTGGAAATATTACATGCTTCAACAAAACCTGTAGAGTGAGGCTCTCGTCCATCACTCTACAATTATGCCCTCCCGGGAAAAGGTGAATGCACTCTAGACATCCATAGATCGCGACAAAGTATAACATGTGTACGTAGACATCTCGCAATACCCTACTAGTCACAATTGCTTCATCATCATTTCGATTTATTGAGAAGGAATGCCCTAGCGGGTGTCCCAGTGTATTACAGTTCCATGGTAATTTTGGTGACGGACATTCAATGTTATGCCCAGAGCACCGAATTTGCCTGGCGGATGTTTTTATTTTTCTTGCAGAATATTGACTACATCATCCTTAAAAGAAAGGGCGACATTTCAACAACTGGAACAAAACGTATCGTACGTAACACTTACAAGGTATAGACTTAGACCCCGTTCTCACTCACTTTGAGAGCGCTCCAAGTTAGACCGCTCCAGACCGCTCCAGAGGAACGGGTCTTGAGGAACAGTTTGCGAGCGTTCACACTCAGAGCAGTTTTTATGGCTCAAACCGCTCCACGAGTCAAAGTGGTCTTGTTGCTATGGCAGCTCAGGTAGGCGGGTCAATTTTTTCGCGCGCGGAATCCAAACCGTATGTACCGTACTACATGTTTCGCACGCAACGTCACTAGCTCACTTCCGCTCAAAGTACGCTTTCCGTTCACATTGCACGTTAGAGCGCTCTGGAGCGCTCTTAATAAGACCCGCTCCTCAAGACCACCTCGGATGGTGGACTTCTGGAGCGGTCCAGAAGTCCGCTTCCTGGACCACTTTGAGCGTTCTCACTCACCTAAGAACCGCTCCTGAGGAGCGGGTCTTAGTTAGAGCGCTCCAGAGCGCTCCAACGAAGTGAGTGAGAACGGGGTCTTAAATAACCGAATACATTAGTATCAAATATAAGATATGGTGTCATAAGAAAAAATATACACACAGATTTTTGTTAGGAGCACCACATACCAAATCCGCTAATCTGCTGTAAAACACTTAACCAGTTTGTCCCTTGCATCATGTACATACAAATAACAACAGAATAAGTATGTATTTCCCCATTTATTTTATCAAAACAGTTTTGTAAGAGATGTTTTTCATTTAATATTGCAAGATGTAATCTCGGGAGATTTGATCATTCAAGGAACTGAGATTCACGAAGGACGTAAGGGGAAACTAGTTTCAGTTGTCGGCCTCTTCTCTCTCTCTCTCTCTCTCTCTCTCTCTCTCTCTCTTTTTTTCTCTCTCTCTCTCTCCCCTCTCTCTCTTTCTCTCTTTGTCTCTCTCTCTTTCTCCCTCTCTGTCTGTCTCTGTCTGTCTGTCTGTCTCTCTCTCTCTTCTCTCCCTCTCATTTCTCTCTCTCTCTCTCTTTCTTCTCTCTCTCTCTCTCTCTGTCTTCTGTCTGTCTGTCTTCCTCTCTATATCTCTCTTTCTCTCTCTCTCCCTTCTCTCCCTATTGTTACGTTGTGGCACTGTTGCAATTCACCTTTGTAGTCGAAGGCCAAATGCCCGAAGGTTATACAAGCGAATGTCTCCTATGTCATACTAGCTGCTTGATATGAAATGAATCACACTCTCCTCGGCAAGTCTCTTATTAAATCAAAGGAAATCAGTGAAAAATAACAAAATAAAAAAGAGTTCCCCTCTACGTCGGCATGGGCCATTTAAGAAAATTACTTTTCTGATTAAAGTATCAATAAAGCATCGTGCAATGTTGTGAAATGCTGATATTTCGTTCATCAACAGTAAAAAATCACTAAAAAAAGAACGTCATGAAAGATAAAGTAGACAAATTTAAATAATAGGATAACAAAAAGACACCAGTACCAGTTCTTCTCGGTCTATCGAGAAGCAATCAGCCAATTCATGGCCTACAAAATGTATATGGAGTATTCGTCGTAAGTACTGGAAACTCGTATTGTCTTTGATAATGTCAGTCTACCGATTCTTAGTAATTGTCACAATCGATTTGTAGGAATGAAAACGTCCTTGAAAAATATTACATTCACGAATCTCAAAGCGGCAAAGCATTTCAGATTAAACTTTGTTAAGCATGTCGTGGGGGTACTTATCATCCCTCGATCCTTAGCTAGGCCAAAAATAGAGTCACGTAGACAATTTCTCATAATTGAAATTCTTTTCATTTCTTAGGTACATGGCTTTCTCATGTAGTAGCCTTCTAGAGGTGTGATGGTAAGGCATGGTCAATTATCAAACACCATCTCAATGTTCTTCAATCCAATCGATTACCAGTAGTACTTCAATGAAGTCCGAAATCTCAGGAGAAAGCATTGATTAAACATGGTTGATTGTATAGGTTTGGTACCCTTCTCCTAGCGGACAGACTCCCCCAGGATCTAACCGCTTAGTACAGCAGGATTTGATACCAATCTCTGCTTCCCACACAGTATATCAACTTCTCTACGACTCCCCGCGGACTTGCTCGCCTAAGATTGGTATCTTATCTTACCGAGTAGATCGTGTTCGCGAGGTGATAAATATAGCACGTGGTGTAATGTGAAGCTTTTGTGGCCGCGCGTCGGTGCTACTCGTGAGAGCGTGACACCTGTCTTTTGTCAAAATAAAGGTGGACGACATTGCGTCGGGAAAGGAGATAGCAAACTCGAGGTTTTATATTAGAAGGTGTTTGATCTAATTTGAAAAGGATGTGTCTTATAAAATCATATTATCTTTTCATTTGTTTATTGTGAGCTAAAAATAGATATCCTAGCTTAATTCTAAGCACTAACAAGTATTTTCTTTTTATATTTTGTTCTGCTGGATCTGTCGATGCAAGTGTTTAAAATCCTTTGTCGAATAAAGCCTTAGTAATAAAGATGGGAAAGAGAGAGAAGGAAAAGAGAAAAAAGGACAAGAAGAATAAACATTGATCATACTATATAAAAGTGTCTGATCAAAATATCCTGTTGAAGTGAAACTATATATATTTTTAAAAATGTGTTCAATCGCAATAAACGCAGTTTGTGCCGTTCTCCAATTACCCATGTAGAAATATTTATACTAAATATTATTGTGACTTGGTCTGCAAAATCAAGAAAAAGTACATCGTAGACAATGAATGATTTCAGTTTTATAGAGAGAGAACAAAAAAATGGTTGGAACAAGAAAAAGCAATTAAAGACAGTTTATCCACATGTCCTGGTTGTGAGATAATTGTCATAATTGTCTTCGCGTTGCTATAGCAACAATGTCTAAAACTGTAAAATTCGTTCAATTGATCGGAAATTTTGAAAAGGCGAAACAGGATATTCTGTACAATCAATCATTGGAAGAATATTTCTTCCACAAGACTTGTTCGGCGTATCTGGGGTATTTCGTCTCTCAATCTCTCTCTCTCTCTCTCTCTCTCTCCGTCTTTTTAATATCTTGTTTCGAATGATTTTGTAAACCTCCGTGATGTGATTCATGTATTTATAGACATTTATTTTGTCAACCAAAAATAATAAAAAAATATTGCTATCAAGTTGGGCATTTACACTAATGAAACATAATTTTCATATATTTTAATCCAGTATTGTGTAGCAACCTGCCATTTAACTCCTGATATTGACATCTATAATATATATTCAATTGAATATATTGAATATGCAATTAAATACTTTTTTGACGTATTTTCTGTCTTTTAATCTGAAAAGAGGGAGACATGAATGCTTACTAAATAAAAGGAAGAAAGAAGAAAAATCACACAAAGTGACTTTCATGACTGTTCACAGAAGTCAGCGATCCATATACGAAAGATATTGACTAGCCAAACGCATTATCTCTTTCTTCATATCATAATCATAAATCTCGGTGTATGATATCATAATCATGGATACCACATGATGTTTCTCCTTTTTACTACTTTTATTTCATCGTATCCGTATTGAACATACCGTAGGTGTAATACATTCATTTCTACCGTAGATGTCAAATCTGTAATTAAAAAAAAAGTGAATCTTTTTAAGAGAGTCGTTCTTCTAAAGCAAAGAAGAAGAATAACCAACACAATTATTGATGAAATTATATATAGATATCAACACTCTTTATTTAAAGGCACACTGTCCTACTTGTAGCTACTTGCTCCCTCTATATATAAAACTACTCTAATCGGTGCCTGTTGGTCCACCTCTTTTTCTTATGTTAAATGAGAGCTGAGTTAATGAGATAGCAACCTGTCACAGTGACCTCGCTGGCTCACTGGGTGGTCTAATCCCTTCTAGCTGAAGTAGTAACGCCTGCCTTTAATGGTTGATCTGATTTAATCAGTGGTAAGCGTGGAGATCCTACATTTGCTCTGGCAAAATTTGCTTCGGGCTTTTTTTCGTCGATACATAATAATCGGTTAGGTCTATATGTAGGGTTGTGCTAGGGTTATGTTACGCATACTGTTAGATCCGTAGAAGTTAGGAATTTGAAATCGATCCCAGAGCCATTGTCACCAGTGCATGTGTCATTCGAATACCTGGCCATCGTATGCCCCCTTCATCCATTTGCCTCTTTCGCTCTCTCTCTCTCTTTCTCTTTCTCTCTCTCTCTCTCTCTTTCTCTCTCTCTCTCTCTCTCTCTCTCTCATTCTTTCTCTCTCTCTCTTTTTTTTTTCTCTCTCTCTCTCTTCCAGACAAATTCAAATCTGATGGAAGTCAATATGGGGGCCAACACAACAATACCCCCTTCAATCTCGTTTGCTCTGGTTCTTCTCATATAGGTTATCGTCTCGATTTTAAGTGAGCTCCACATCTTCCGAAGATTTCGAAAGTAACCAGTGTTAAACAAAGTTACTTAGGTAACTGTTCCATTGAGCAGACAGCGATATTTTATATTTTTGCACCTCATCCAACCCCCTTCTGTCTGTCTGTCTGTCTGTCTCTCTCTGTGTCTGTCTCTCTCTGTGTCTATCTCTCTCTCTCTCTCTCTCTTTCCATATTTCGGAATTGAAAGTGTTTAAGTGCATCAATATTATTATTCAAACCTTGATATTCTTGCTACCATGACAGCTCCTGATAGCTTCACATCTACTATATATTATCCATGCAGGAAGCCATGTAAAACCCATCTGCTAATGAGAATGGTCTCTAAGAATGGTTTCTATAATAGCTATTCTTCTTAAAATGTAAAATACGAGTAATCCACCAGCGTCGTGGGAGAAACCGCACAATACTCCAACGAAGTATTTAAGAAAAACTTAAAGCGTCTTCTTTTCGATGAAAAAAAAACAAATCTTCTTTCGCAGAAAACCTCACAATTCTTCCTAAGCTCACTTTTTCTGAAAGAAACTCCCTTGAGATACGAAATTGTAGGATGCTTACAAAAATGTCGGATTATCATCTGTATATTCGTATAACAAGTCATTGCTCTTGCATCTTTTATTTTCACTTTGAATGTATTGTCATTCGGGCCATTATTATCCTGATTCTCGGGTGTTGTTTGTTTTTCGTCAAAAAATGACAAATGATTAGAGTTTACAAAAATATAGGTTTTGAAAGTTGCTGAAATGAATTACCCGTTTATTTATTCATTTATTCATTCATGTATTATGTTTCTTTTATTGAGCAGACAACGGGTGAACTATTAAACAGAGATTTACGCATTTTATCCCCAGGTCGTGATGAAAAGGGGGGGGGGGAGTCGGGGGAGGGGAGGGGGAGGGGGGTTCCAATACTCATTCATCCTTGTCGAGTAGGCATTGATCCGTCAGATTGCTACTTTGACTAATGGAGAACAGGGATTAGGGATGCGTAAGTAATATCTGATCTATACAACACCCATCAAGTCCCAAGACTACCATTATCTTAGTGGGGCTGTGTTTAGAGCTTGCATCATGTCAAATTGAGTTACGACACTATGATTTATGTTAAAGAAGAGAACTCGTTATTGAGTGCATGCGTGAAAAAAGGTAGCAATAACAAAATATTTTAAACGAATGTAATTCCGCCTTTCTTCAAATAATGAATAAAGTGGATATAGATATATGTAAATGGTGTAAATGTAATTCAGTAGAATGGTGAATAATCACAGTTCGGCAGTTTTTTACGATGACAACATAAATGTGACGTAACTATCTAATTCGATAAGTAAATGCTATTTCATTACATCTCAAAGTTACTCTGTAGTGCTAGTAAGCATAACAAATGTGAATGTCACTGTTCAGATTTGCATCTTTCTATACTAACTATTAAGCATGGTTTAGATACTTTCTTTAAGTTTTTTTCTCGATTATATTTCTGGATCTTCAAACATTGGATTGCTTACAAAATCTAAATTTTAAATGCTAACTATAAAAATAATGTTCAAAAGCATTTCCTCTTCTTGTTTCCCTTTGCAGAGTATTACAAAATAATTTTGTTACAATAATGACTAAAACTGGCATCATGTTAAATTGAGTTACGACACTATGATTTATGTAAAGAAGAGAACTCGTTATTGAATGCATGCGTGAAAAAAGGTATAGCAATAACAAAATATTTTAAACGAATGTAATTCCGCCTTTCTTCAAATAATGAATAAAGTGGATATAGGTATATGTAAATGGTGTAAATGTAATTCAGTAGAATGGTGAATAATCACAGTTCGGCAGTTTTTTACGATGACAACATAAATGTGACGTAACTATCTAATTCGATAAGTAAATGCTATTTCATTACATCTCAAAGTTACTCTGTAGTGCTAGTAAGCATAACAAATGTGAATGTCACTGTTCAGATTTGCATCTTTCTATACTAACTATTAAGCATGGTTTAGATACTTTCTTTTAGTTTTTTTCTCGATTATATTTCTGGATCTTCAAACATTGGATTGCTTACAAAATCTAAATTTTAAATGCTAACTGAAAAAATATGTTCAAAGCATTTCCTCTTCTTGTTTCCCTTTGCAGAGTATTACCAAAGAATGTTGTTACAATAATGACTATAACTGGCATTAAAGATAAAGACCAGTTATGGTCATGCGATTGCATTGTGAAAGAAACGTTGTGAAATCGATCAGAAAAGGTTGATCATCTAGCATAGATGTACTGCAAGGTTCTGGAATCATCAAAATGATAAGAAATTTTGCCCAGTCTTCATAAAGTTACAAGCACTGTACACAGAAAGATGTATATGAGACTACACACACGTGCCCGACACGTGCGTGTTTACATGTATCTCTCACAGTCCAATAGATAAACTAATTTACCAAATATATCAAATAGTAGGCGGTTTCCCGGCAATTTTTTTTATCATCATGTATTATTCAAAACATATTCTTTCACATGATTGGTAATACGAGCTTCCATTTTATTTTTTGAAATTGGGGCGTTTTCAATACTGGTCATTACCTTTAAACTATTTTGCAGTCTATCCTTAAAAATATAAAAAAAACTCTCTATGCTAAAGTCTCTGATTCAGCATATCACACTCCCAATGGATCTTAGATTCGATTCATACCCTGGACTGCATGACTTGCTAATAAATCAATGTCAGGTGTTTGACAAAGAATAGAAAAGTCCCTTGTTTGCTTTTTTTCACAAATCAATTGTACAAACAATCCGCAGTACGGCGATGGAAATGTTTGTTCCACCTCTTGAGCAGATTAATGTTCTCTCTTGTTTGTATTTCGCTACATCTATTAATAGTATCTTTAGACGCTTCAAAATTGACTTTAAACAATCCTATTATCCTTGAATAAAGATATGATTCAGAGTTCTATTACAGAGTAGACAGGATTATGTGCCTTAAGGCATTATGTTCAATCTGTGATCTTTGTCAATGGGTATTTCTTCGTTAATTATGACATCTTATATTTTGCTAAGATTTCCTTACAAAATATACTTAGTCTTTCCCTGTTATCTGCTTCTGTCAATCTCTGACCCTCTTATTATTTTATTTTTTCAAAGAAACTCTCCTTCTGGTCAATAATGGAATGGCTATAAATCTCACATAGTCAAATATTGGTTATTATCTTAAGTCTAACCACTTCATCGCTCAATATGCATGAGTACTTGGTAAAACAGCGAGAATTTCATTGTTAAAACTACAAAACGTGTAGACTTCAAGAGTGCGAAATACATTACAGCGTTCGGCAATTGGAAATTATGAACGGGCAATTCTCTTGAAAATCCTCTTTCGAATTGTATAAGTTATTTCCATACATCTACTAGATGATATTATAAGAAAATAGTGAGGGGGAAATGCTCTTTGATTACCCGTTGGACATGTTGGAAAGTTTAACTTGACAATGCGTTCATATTTGGTATCTGCAAACCTCACACATTTTTTGATTAGTTTTCTGTATAAAACCTAAATAATTCATGATTTAAAAATGAAAACGTCAAAAAAATCCACGAAAATACCTGAGTCAGACACGACATGCCTGTAGCACGTATGAAATATAATATCTATTCAATGTAGATATAGGACAAGCCAAAAGGGAATAGTAAAGAAATAATAATATATGTCACAGGGGTACGCAGCTGCATTTTCTTATTCGACGCCGTTTTGGAGCTCTTCCTATTGTTCCTGCTGTATTTTCCCTGAAGTATTACGGGATCTTTTTATGTTTTTGGTAATAGCTAGGAAATCGTATCGCACCTTATTTGGGACGGGATACAAGTATGTGTTGTTGAGATGCTCACCGTCTCTCTCCCTCTTTTTCTCTCTTCCATCTCTCTCTCCCTCCCTGGATTCCTCTTTCTATGTCCCCATCTCCATCTCCATATATTCTTTTTTTTGTTTATATTTCTCTTCTATTTGTTTAAATCTCCATTTGACAATTTTTTTTAGAAATTTGTCTCCACTTCAATATTCTTCGCTTTTCTCCAAGTTACTTTAATGTTATTTTGAACCATATTTCACGTACGTAGCTGTCTTTTGAAAAATGTATTATTCATCCTTCCATTTTTATTACCTTCTCCTCCATAGTCATGACAACGTTTTATCTGATCTCCTTCACTCATTTCGTTCACGACAGACGTGTAAATGTTTTCTCCCTGTATTATAATACCGACGAAGCGCCGAAAACGTATCAACACGTTAGAAAAATAATGAATTACATAGAAATGTAAACTGGAAGGGCGGGAAAAACTTTGCCTTTATTCTCGTTGGATATTTTGTCTATTTTTGGTTTGTTTCGTTTGTATTTTTCTATTTCTTTATCGCACCCATTGGCGATCGATATGGAGTGAGAAATTTATGCTCCACAAAACATTTTGAACTGAGAGAGAGACAGACGATTTGACCGACTTAAGATTCTACAAAAATGGAATTTGGATCGATATTCCGAACCCGCATTTTCAATTTTAGGACAGCTGGCAGATAATGAATTGCAAAATGTGGTTTTCCATTATTTAACATTTTCACTATGTTATTCATAATGCCATGGACATAGCTAGGATTTTTTTCTAATATAGGGTAGATATGTTTACGGATTATGTACATGTAGGTGGGCATAGCACGAAATAATTGTATTCCAAAAATCATCTCAAGGGCAGTTTCTGTTTATTAAACACCCTTTTATATCTCTCTTTAAAAAAAAAAGTGAATTTTCACTCTATTTTCACTTTCTTGGGAGTGACGTCCGTCTTGTTTAGGAGTGAAAATAGATTGATTTTAGAATGCTCTCTAAGAAGAAAAGAGTGAATGTTCACTCTATTTTCACTACATTTTCACTCTCCAGAGGAGTGACGTCCGTGATCACTCGATTTTTTTCAGAGAGTATGTTCCATATAAATCATGTTCGGATTACGTAATACTTCATCTTCATGTTTACATATTTCGATAGGTGATGCACAAGACTGTTGAAATTGCATCAGATAGAGCAAAGAGGCGAGTATCATCTCCCTGGGTCGAGTTATCGAAAGTAGTTGCTATTGTGTTGCATGTAAAGTATGATTTTGTGATATATCAACTCTGTTCATATCTCGAGTGGTATTTGTAATGCAACGACACAAAAAGCAGATAGAGTAGATAAAGGGCCCTTATCTTTGAAGGGATAACTCTTGATGACAAACAAGAGACTTAAGATTCCCCTCTACCAACACTAGTAATATTGAAAGAATCAAGGCTCAGCCAGACAGGTAGATATATCCACAATGTCGTGTTCGAGTGTGTGTTCGGAATTAAACACATCCATCCTCTTCTCTGACTCTTAGGCGATGACCACAAGATAACATTTTGCATAGTTTTCATTCAAATCAAGTTCATCCCCGTAGGAAACTTGTTTTAACCGGAGTCGGGTTTCCTGGTCGCGATGTTAAGCAAATAAAAGCATTTAGTGTGAGACGCGACCAAGATTCCCCTTCTCAGTTTCGTTGGTAATAACCGCATTTAGATTCGTGGTTAGGGCTTGTCGTAACGTGGTTACCCCCAAATCGAAAGAAATACGAAGAGGAAACGGATGAGACTGTGGGCAAATTTACCAGACTAAACGTCTGCTGAGAGCAAAAAGGGAGTTAATTCATTTTGCTTTTTATTGGGAGATGACATCTTTCTGACTCTCAGCTGATTATAAGAATTGAGTTTCCGGAGAGAGTTTCGAGATTACCTCCAGGCTTCTATCTAATCAAATCTTTGAACAAAAAATAATCAACGTATGGGTTTGACTTCCTTTCATGAATGTAACCGTTTTCATTGTTGTCAGTATTTCCTACGATAAAAAAGAGTGAGGTAATAAATGAAAACTGACACTTGATGTAATAGTCGTTCTGCGTTGATAATTGCTCAAGTTATATTTTATTAGCTTCAGTGTAATTGTACGAAAATTTCTCTGTTTGGATTTTGGAAAATGGAAGCCATAATGTTTGCAAGTATATAACAACCTGTTTTTGATTGTGCAATGTAAGTATTTTCCTTGTAAATTGGCCGTTGTCTTTTGACGTAAATATTTATGGGAACATTTTAACACCGATGTTCAATAAACCTCCAATACGCAATCAAACAACGAATCTAACATTTGTATTGTTCACCTCTTTTCCAATGCCCTACATTATAATTGGAAGTAATTGTTTGAAAACGTCGATTGATTTCAGCGTTAGGAAATTTATCATTCTCAATAAATTTAAACATTCATAATAGAATCGCAGTAGGTATAGTCAATGAAGCGATGGCACATGGCATGTAAATCAACTTTTTCTTATTTCAATAAGTAAATCTAATTTTCTTTCTTTCAATAAAGTGGTTGTTTCCCTTTTTTCAGCTTCTCATTGCTAACGATCAAGAATCTGGCTGTTCCCAAATTTCATTGGACTTCATCAGAATAAAAACACAGCAAACGCTTAAAAGGCATCGCTTAACAATGTTAAATCTGAGATGCACGGCCCTACGTGTTATCAGTACCTGTGATATGGTGTAATATTGAAGCCCTAAAAAATTGCGCTTCAAAATGATCAAGAAGTGCCTCAAAAAAGTAAAAATCTTTGCGTGACCGGTTTTACCATACTCGTTTTCCCCAATATACTGTAGTGTTATGAAACCGTTAGGAAAACGCAAAATTTGATTTCGATTTCCAATCATAAATACACCTGTATCTTGATAATCAGACAGGCGATCGGCTTGTAAAAGTCATGGGGTTCCTGACTGAACTAAAGGTTTATGAATATCATTGCAGCATGAGCTAAATCCAGGATTTTGTTTCAGAATCTGAGACAAAGTTACCCAATCCCTTTAAATCCCGAACTATTCTAAAAAGGACCTTTTCGTGTACTGCTGGTTGCTTCAGGCGCGTTTAACCGGTCTCCTGTGAGTAGAATAATCAAGACATGGTTGAAATTTAGACAGCCTGGGAAATTACCTGAAAGCCTGCTTCCGTCTTACTCACTAGAAGACTTTGAATTGCTTTAGTAATCGAGATCGGGTTTCCTAGTTAACTCCACCATGGACGGTCAGCGTGGCTTTCTTGCTATAAAATAGTCGTTGCCACTTAAATCGATGTGTAGCCATGTCATGTTAATCACTCAAGTACACTTCGGTTGTATTGGTTTGATTATAATAAAGAGCGCTGTTTTATAGCGTTTCGCGGAATATCTTGTCAACTTTAATCGAGGGTCTGCTTTGAATTCAATAAACGTAGAAACACGGAACGCTTATTTTTGAAAGCACGCTTTAGAGGAACTATAAGCATTCATGAAGACATATCTTTTCAGACATCAGACAGGAAAGTTAGATATTGGATTCCTTTTAACGCGAATGTGTACTTTAAAAGCATGCACTTAAAAAACACATTCCACTGTTTGCTCATGGATAACCACAACTAAAAAGAAATGGCTTGCGAACTTAAGAAATCGTTTTAAAATCACTCGGGACATACAAAAACGAAAACAAGAAGATTTGAAATAGGAAAAGGGAAATAAATGTGAAATATGACAGTCAAGTAATTTTTTGTTTTCATATTCATTTATTTCACATCTCTTGAAAATACAATGTATGTACAGAAATAAACAATTTAGGAACAACAATGTACAAACAAATTGGCAAATGATACGAAAGAAAAGATGCGTAGACTGTGAAGTAGTGGATGTGAGGGAGTAGCATAGGCCATTGACCTGATAAAACAGCAAAGAAGAAAAAACACAAACCCCCCAAAACAGACAAAATAGCACAACATTACAAAATAATAAATACAATTTTATAACAATAACATCTATGGGCTTGGAACCAGCGCTTTATTTTATCATTTTCAGAATTTAACAGATTGTTCAATTGAAAAGGCTTCTTCCCAGACAAATATTAACTTGTATCATCTGCAAGTAACATATGCAGATATAACATTACTGATGCTCCATTACATCAATGCAAATACTCGTTTCTTTGCTCAAACACAGTTGTATCTATCTTATATATTGTTGTTCTTCTGGGATCTGCTCCTCTTCTTGTTTTCTTCATGTTCTTGTTTTAAATTTCCCTTCATTTCGCCCTCTTCTTCTTCTTTCCTTTGCATCCTACACTGCTTTTTGTGAGTAATAACGGGATTTTATATGGAAATATGAAAATCAATAATCTCTCTTTTTTTTGTTTATAGAAAATCATTTTATTGGAAGTTGAGTGCAGTCAAGCGAGACTTGCCGGATGTAATATCATCCACACCTCTTCTAGATTGGCTGATATTGGCAGGATGATTCGAAAATAGAAATTGGTCGCTATCATTCTAAAATTAGTTCCGACTCCAACCTGGAATTTCAGGCTTCAGTAGACGATTGAAGGCCATAACGCTCTGTCTTCTGACTTCAATTGATATTAAGACCAGTCAAGCGTCTGACACTGCTTTATTGACCCATCTCTCTCTCTCTCTCTCTCTCCCCCTCTCTCTCTCTCTCTCTCTCTATCTATCTCCCTCTCTCTCTCTCTCTCTCTCTCTCTTTGTCTATCTTTTCATCCGTCTATTTACCTCTCCCTCTCCCCCTCTCTCCCTCTCTCTGTTCCTCCTTCGATTTGTGATAATCCGTCTACTTTTCTAACATGTATCTGTCGATCTACCTTTATCCATTTCTGTCTTCCTCTTCCCCTTCCTACCTCTCTTTGCTTCTCTCTCTCCGTCTCCTCATCTATATTTCACCATCGTTATTTCATTATCTCTCTCTTCTTTATTCTCTCTCTCCTTCTCTCTCCCCCGTTGTCTTTCTCTCTTTCCCCTCTCTCTTTCTCCTCTATATCTCCCCTCCCTCTAATTTCCCCCTCTCTTTCGCACTCTCATTGTCTCTCTCTCTCTCTCTCCTTCTCTCTCTCCCTCTTTGTCTTTCTTTCTTCCCCTCTCTCTTTCTCCTCTTTATCTCCTTCCCCCTCCCTCTAATCCCCCTCTCTCTCGCGCTCTCACTCTCTCTCCCTCCCCCTCTCTCTCTCTCTCTCTCTCCTGTTTCTTTCTCATGTTATTATTCTGTCATCAAATTTTGTTTATATTGAGGCTAAACATGTGACAGGGAAGGCGTTATTGTTATTGATTTGGAGTAGGTTGGGGTTGATTGTCTTGTCTCGATATGTATCCATTGCGTAGCACCATCAACACAAAAAATACATTTACAATGTATCGATACGTAAGTTATATCAAATATGTGTTGATTTAAAAGACCACTTTACCTTCTGCATTTACACACACCCACGTTCAAACACAACGATGCAGGATTTACAAACAGCTTTTCTAACATGAGATTTAATAAGAGAAATCATGCCGGTTATCGAGAAGACAAACCACGAAAAACAATTCTGAGAACACAAACAAAAAGAACAAAACTGGAGGGCGAACATCGACTTCTGAGAAAAGAACTGCCGATGCCATCTCCCGGGGGGGGGGGGGAGTACTCACATATTAGGACATACAGGGGTGTGCCGCTCTAATGGGTGGCTTTTTCACAAAAAATCCCTAAACATGGGTCCCACTTTTAACAAAAATACTATTAAAACTGGGTCCGTTTTTTTCAAAATTGCCAAAATTTTCGGGTGTTAAATAATGCAAACACCCGAAAATTGTGGAAAATATGTCTTTTTTTGAGAAAAATGACCCCTAATAATGAGTAGGGGTTTCGAGGCTTGAGCGGCACACCCCCGTCCAAACCAAATCCGAGTATCCCCGGGGCCATCTCGACTTCCAAATCATGAAGAATATAATAAACGTGTCCTGTCCGATTAGATGACACCAGTCACGTGACTATCAAACGGTTCGGTGTTGTATAATTTGCATTTTGTGGTTTACTTTATCACGAATCCCTGACCAGAGCCTGCTTTTCTTCGATATGAGCAATGTCACCGATGAGACTGTGTTCACACGCGGCGGACAATTTATTTAATAACACGATTGTAAAGACTTTCGAAAAATAAACTAAAGTCGATTTCATTAGCTTTGTTTGTCCTATTGAAATGTGCGAAAATAACAACGACGTATTTCATAATCAGAACAAGATTTCTATAGGATATACAATGAGGTATTGATATGGCCCCATAGTCGACTTTTTGAATGTCTTTGTGATCGTATAAAATGCAGAGCTCTGTTTTTATTGATGCTATATTTGCACTATATTCTGCTAAAGTCGGATAAATAATGTATGTTTAGAGCAACTGATTTCCCTTTTGAAAGTAATAGTTACAGGGATCACAACGATTGCTAAGAAAAATACATGTAGCTAGGTTACATTGCTTCTCTTTTAGAATCATAGGTTAAAATTTGATTGGAATAATCCATATTGCAATATTCTTGTAAGTTCAAATTTTGCATTCCCGTAAATTATAGATACCTTTCCTTTAATTTTAGTTACAAAAGAGGAAGTTAGAGTACGATACTTGTGTAATTCAGAACATTGATATCTAACATAAACAGACAATCATACCTGATTGGTATTATCGATCACGTATGAATTCCTGTATTAGATGATTGCTGGTTCCTAGATTATTGTAAACCAACAATATACAGGAAATTAGAATTTAAAGATAATGTTTGAATACTACGGGAAATACACATGGAATTTCATTATTCGCTATGATCTCTATTTCTGCGTTGCCGATTTGTCAGTTTAATAAAATTCATCCCACGAGATGTTGATGGATGTGACAAACGGGTGCTAATCGGTTCCAACAAACGTTGCAACAAGTTGAGTAATGTGAGCCCAAGAGCAAAGATGTCAGATAGGCCTTTTACAAAATTATGATGATTAAAGTCTAAAGGAAATAGCTATTAGCCCCGAGGTGTTTCGTTCACCTCCAATTGGCGTTTCCTTGTAATTCAATTTCATTCCGGGAGGTGGAATCTAAGCATTTCAATCATTCTCACCGATTAACTTCTCAACTCTCGCATTCAAATTAATGCGAAAGTGGAATTACGTCCAGTCACATTGCCATGCCAACCCCATATCAACTCCAAATCGAAAGTTTTTTTTGCCATTTAGGTATTGTAAGTTTTTTCTTCAGTTTGTTGTCGGTCTGGTATCGGTCTTACTGGTCTTACTGTGACATCACTTGCATTTTCTTCTAGAGAGAAAGTGAGCCTCAAGTCACATCGCCAAACTTGCCTCAAAATGTCAAAATCGGCTCTTAAATCAACTGATTTATTTGGGCCATTTGGAATATTAAAAATAAAATGTGTGTTCGATCTTTTGACGTTCGGGTGACGGCCTTAATTGTCTGAATTAACTAGCCGCTGGGCATATTTTAAACAGACAAATATGATGTCAGTCACATTGCTAATCGGGCCCAAAGATGACTACAAATCGACCAATTTGGCCATCTGGGATGTTTAAAATTTTGTGTTCGGTCTGCTGTAGAACTGGTGTCGGTCCCTTTGGTCTGACAGAGGTATCACATAGAAATCGTTCGTATAGATGTGGTACATTAGCCTACACTGCTCAGGGTAACATCATTTGTGTTGGTTTATATCGTATGTATTTTGTTGTCGTTCTTGTCGGTGAGACTTGGGTATTAGTAGATTGTAATGCTTGTCAGATACAATAAAGATCAATGGATCGTAAATCGGAATCAGCCTCCTAGGTAATGGATGTCGAGATAAATTGAGAAAGAGACAAAGGGATGGAGAGGGTGAGAACGATTTGAGAAAGAAGAAAAAAGGGAGAGGCGACAAGAAAAGGACGATAATTAGAGAGAGAAAGATAGATGGGGGGGGGGGGGGGGTGCAGGGAGGGGGTCTGAAAATAAGGGAGAGAGAGAATGAGAGAGAAAGATGAAGATAAAGAGACAACTGGGAATAAGAGGGGGTACAGTGAGAGAAATTTAGAGATGAAACAGAGGAAAAGAGAAAGAGAGGGGAGGGCTGGAGATGAAGATGAGATAGAGAGAGAAAAATAAGTGAGCTCGATGGAGAAAGGGCGAAAGAGGAAGATGGGGAAAATATCGGGAAGTACACAGAGAGAGAGAGAGAGAAATAGAGAGAGAGAGATAGATAGATAGAGAGAGAGAGAGAGAGAGAGAGAGAGAGAGAGAGAGAGAGAGAGAGAGAGAGAAGGGGGCGTAGAGAGGATGAAGAAGTGGGTGTTAAGGTGTTAAACAGACGACAATTGACTTTAACCAAGGAGGTGTAATAACTGCTTGCTTTAACCAAAACGGAATTCACAGGTCGCCGGGGACAATGACTTTAAAGGTGTGTAATCTAATACATGTCCTGCATGTTTAATAGATGTAAATGTTCTCGCATCACAACGGCCCAAGTGTGTTTCAAGGGCATTCTTAAACCTGGTTTAAGTGCTTTCCTTTTTAGAATTTCATTTATACGTCTGGACTATAATTACCACGGATTATACTTTGGGTTGGACGAATGAAGAACGAATCTGAAATTGAATGAATGGAGTTTCTCGATAGGGGGTACTTGAACTAGGTAGGGATCGCCAATCGATTGGGTTTCGAAGCTTTAACCAATAAGGAGAGGCCACGTCGACTATACTTCATTCCTCATGGCATATCCCCTAAAAGGTATTTGCGAATCTTCGGGTTGCTTGTAATATTATGTCATAATTTAGGCTTATACGTAGTGAAGTAAATACCTGCTGTACACGAGCCTTTATTTCAACTGCGTTATTACCTTTGTGAATATAGCATGAAGGCAATTAGCGTGCATAATACTTTTTTTAAATTTATGTGTTTATTAAGAATTAACGTGCATAATACTTGTAAACCTGTGGAGATTTTCTTGTCGATTCACTTTTGGTTTCAGAACACTGGCGCGGAGAGTAGCTGCAGCAAATAAAGTCCAATGTCTTTATTGGACAGAATTGGATATAAATTATTGATAAACGATAAACAACTATGACATCTTCATGTAATCATCTTACTTTTTCGTTTGATTTCCGGCGCACGCTGTTTTCTAGTCAAAATATTGATACGCAATGTTTGTGCTTTCGGGGCCCTCTTACATAAAACTTGTCATCAATAAAGAGTTTCAGTTTTCAGTGCTATCGACTACTAAAATTGTTGTATTTGATTGGCTGAGAGCAAATTTTGTCAAAATGTAAAACTTGTTATTGATGACAAGTGTTGAATAAACAGGGCACTGGAAATCGTAAAGCGGGAAAAAAAAGTTATCGCGATTTTTTTAAATTTTGAAGGTACCAATATTTCTCCGTAGTTATACAAAAATAATATGCCCGGTTTTTTTGCTAGCCTTTTAAGAATATTTTATCAACAAGCTAATCGGTTACTTTTCCTTCTTAAATCTTTCTGTTTCTAGGCACATATCAATGAGAGGGATTTTTTCGAAGAACAACACAAGCGCGTGGGACTTCTAATACAGGAAAATTATTCCAGGAAATTATCACAAGATAAGATACTCACCTGGAGGGGAAAGCTTTGCATCTATTCATTGCGGTAAGTCAAAATCACATTGAATTTCGAGAAATTGTATGTTCCAAGAGAGAACGAGGTATACAATGAGAAATGGAGACTAAAATGTTTAATAAGGGAGAGAGAGAGAGAGAGAGAGAGAGAGAGAGAGAGAGAGGAGGATGGAAAGAGAGACAGCCAGATAGACAAACAGAGGATTTTTTTTTTTTTTTTTTAATGCATGACACTTCTTTCCCTTGTACAATGAAAACATATATCAACGTGATTGTAGAGGCGTGAAAAAAAATGAACAAACAAACCGTAGTACTACAAGACATTCGTTTTGATTTGTTCCGTATCACATATCATTTTATAAAAGCACATTAACCAGTCTGCTGGAGGATAGATGTGGTCGTAGAGGGTCTAGACGTCTGAGAAAATAACTATACCGTCGGGGCCAAGTTGGCTATGATGTATAAATTGAGTAGAGAGTTTAGAAGAGATTGGGGTTGGTTGGGGTTGGATGGAGGCATGGGGTGAACGATCGAGGCTCAAGAACTGCTTGAAGAATACATACTTCTACTGTACTTCTTGTAAGAAACTTTAGTTGTGTCGAATTATAGATGTATACATTATTTAAAAAACAACTTCTGCAGTAATCTTGTAGTATGCATGATCCAGTTATGCCATCCATCTACACATCCCGATTACACCCTTATTTCGCATCTTTTCGAAGGGAAACGTGAATAGTTTGCCCCACCATCATGACTATAGATGTACATGTATTTCATTTTAAAGGTATTTTCTTATTTAGGGTTGCTCCATTACCTTTATTTTACCTATGGTGGCATGTGTAGTTTATATTAAACTTTCGCTAGTCCATGCTGATGCACAGTCTAATGATAACAAGGACGCCCCTCTCCCCGCCTGCGTCCAATGATAATGATAATAATCGTCAAAATAATGATAATAATAGTAATAACAATAATGATAAAAATAACATTAGCAATAAAACCATATTACTGTATGCTCAGCTTGATGAAATGAAATATTCATTACAAACAAGGCTTCTAAATTCAATGACCTCCTATTAAACTAAAGTTCATATCCGGTCAAGACCTTCACACGTCTGAATAGAGAATGCGGGTCGATTAAACTCCTATGATCAACACGACACTTTAATTCGGTCAACTCCGCCAAAATTCTCTTGGAGAAGCTACCGGCCCGCATATCAAGTTTTGTTGGGACAGCTGTGAGCGGACAGTGTCCCACACTTGTCATGCGGGCGGGTTGTGCTCGTGTCACTTGTTATCTACAATTCAATTGCGGACAAGTAAAAGGAGGTTAGCCTTAATATCCTATCACACAAGTATTATCGCGACCTGGTTGTTAAATAGGATTTGTTTTTGTTCAGTCTGTTCACAGATAATCAGAAATATAAAATCAATCACAATATGACCTAAATATCGACGTGTATTTCAACTACAACAAATCGGAAGTCGATCATCCCCGAATTCCATACAGTTAGATCTTTATCGATATACTGTATTATAAACTATATATATTAATTTGTGTCTGCCCAAGCTCAGATTTAAATCGAATTGATTGAATTACAGCTCTTTACTTTCACTTTCACTTCAATTTCAAAAGAAGATAATTATGTTCCAATTTGGTTAATGAGAGAATTGGCAAAACGCAAAATCATGACACCTTTGCAGGAAATAAGTGAAAAATCATCATCAGGAAAGATCGGGCGTAGAATAAAAAAATATACCATTTTTGAATAGTTGTTATCGGTACAAAAATAAACATTGTGTTGGAGTATTGGCAGCTAAGATAAGGTAGCTTACAACATATCAGGAAAATTATGTTTGTCCCTTTATAAAATTGACAAAAAGCAGTTTGTTATATTATCTTGAATACAATAATACGGGTGTGCAGAAGTAGTCCTCTCTTGGCATCTCACATAACACATCTCTTTACTGTTGCAAGATACGGTTTTTCTCCGGTAATCATAATCATTTCGATGTGTAAACTATCCCATTTCTTGGAGAACAGTCCTAATATATTTCGTTTAGGTTGGTTATATTTTTGGCGTCCTTAGCTTGGAAACTCTTTGCGCCTGTGCTTGGGGTCCACTGCTGGGGGATGTATCATCCCGGCCAACCCTGCTACGTACATTGAGCGAGCTGATCAATCCTTCGGATCTAGGCCACTCAATATAATTGAGGGTATATATGGCTTAGGATCCCGATTGATGTATCACGTATGTAAGACCTATTTCCCAGACCTATTTACATTAATGTTTAGTTAATCGACGCAAGTGCTCTGTCAGTCAGGATTCGAACATCTGCAGTAAGTGTCTATGTCGTTCGACTTCGACACCTCCTTCATCTGTAGAAATCACAGTCATTATTGTCATGCTAAACCCCGACTTTCTGCACCTAAGCCAGCCAAACCAATGATTACCTTTTGCATTAGGGAACTGGGGACTAGATTCGCTTTTTTCTATGTATACCAACGAACCAATAAAATTCAAAATATTAAGATCCACAAATAGTGGTATTCATATACTGTATTAGTTAAAACTCCACTAAAGTGTTTGGAGTCCCAAAAATTTGATGGCAACATTTCACTTGAAATTGTATCATAATGTGAAAGCGGGTGTTAATAAAGACACATTTCTGCAGGGAATTTCAAAAAAAATGTGTTTGAAGTCGAATATTGATGAAAGAACACAAAATGTAGGTTTTCTGCGTACAAAAGAAAACCCAAATTGTGTATATTTTTTATCAATATTTGTCTTAAAACACATTTATTTTATTTTATTTTATTTATTTATTTATTTATTTTTTTTTTTTTTGGGGGGGGGGGGGGAATCTTTGCAGAAGTGAGTTTTACACGACATCCTCTTTCACATTATTATACAATTTATGTGAAATTCACATTATTATTCAATTCAAGTGAAATTTTGCCATCAGTTTTTTGGCGAATTCGAGGCTGCTAACACTTTAGAGGGGCTTTAAAAGATTTCCGCTGCAGTTTGATTGAATAGTTTGTCATCCATAAATAATGGAAATATTATCAATAATAACTTGACAAAGACAGTCACGTCGCTTTGCTGGTGAATGGACGACATAATATATTGAGATTAGATTTAAAAGGCGGTCGAGAATATTCCGTTTAGATATGGATATGACTTTTTATCTTCTAAGTAGTCCCTTAGGCACTCATTATCGCCTTTTACGAGTTCCGGCATTATATCCTACATCCTTTCATATCATTTTTGATGTGTATATTATTCATCTTTATCTTATCGTATGCTAAACATTAGTCTCCATGACAACGTATGTACAAAAGAAAAGAGCGCCTTTCAGTAATTTAGCACAAAGATATTACCCGAAGCATATTTACAATTTCAGGAAAGCTATTCACCATGTTTATGAGATTCAATGCTTATCAAGCATTGTGAAGTCTGGACAAAATTATACAATTATCAACAGTCTCTTATTTCAGTTCGAGTTCACGAAAAATGAGGAAACCCCTCGAACAGTAATGTTGAAAAGAAATCAAACAATGAAAACGGCCTTGAATATTCGACAGTGCTGAAAGATCAATACTTGTTAGTAGCCATGAACGTTTTTTCTTCTTTCTTCTATGGCATTAATGGTCACTATATTTGGGGTAGTACAGACGATGCATGCATCATAAATATTTAGGTAGTGTAAAAGACTCAACAGTTTCCGCTTATTATGCCCAACTCGAATGACCGAATGAAATCTCCAAGCACTTCTTAGTGCTATTTTGTCTGTGCATGTGGCAAGTGGTGGTGGTGGTGGTGGTGGTGTGGGGGGGGGGGGTGTATTTAGTAACCAATATAACAGCTTCACCATGTAAAAGCATTATTAAAAGTCTTTTCAGAAGATAGCTAAATTAATCTCGAAGCTCATGCTGATATAGACATCGATCTCGATGCATCATATAAAGCCTACGGCTGGTGGGGAGTCCATCTGCCCATATTTTTTAATTGGACTAGCTTTCGTAGTTAGCACATGCCCCCACGTGACCTCAAATATCACGAAACGTCGGTGGAAGCGCTGCATGAATATCTTTTGTTCCGTCTTTAGAAGAAAAAAAAAATACCACCTGTATATCTTGGAATGTATCATTGGTGCATAAAGGATTGCCATGCCTTAACATGCTTCCTGTATTTGTTTCGATCGATTTTACATTCAGGTGCAAATAATGTTCATCTACTCGTAATAAGACTTTTCTTATTCCAGGATCACGCACTAGTAATTGTACTTTCATCTTTGGGTACGGTATTCAACAATCGTGGCGCATACATTTACTCAGGACGTCACGTAATATTTTTTTAGCTGTTCAAGTAAAATCAAGATCTTTCAGAGTATTTCTCGCTACATTGATTTGTTACAACTTACACGTCTCTTATACGCCTTACTCTCTCTCTCCCCCCTCTCTCTCTTTCTCTTTTTTTTTCTCTCTCTCTCTCTCTATCTCTCTTTCTCTCTCTCTTCCCGCTCTCTCTCTCTCTCTTTCTCCCTCTCCGTGCACTTCGCATCTATAAATACATGTAGCAACAGTTATTCTCTTTGAAAATATCACATCCTTGTGTTTGTCTACTATATTACTAGCCTATAGGGAATCTATAGGGAAGCTTGGAATCCCATCTGATTTAATCCACCTGGCGGTAATTTCAATTCGTCATCGACTTTATTGAATTTCTTCCATTTCAGACAGGTTTATGCCTGCCAGTCATTTACCATACTCAACAAACACCGTCCTAATCCTGGAAAAGGTTACCAAATACACCAATGAATATCATTTGTTCATGCTTGTAAACTATGCTTTTAATTCCCGCAACGAGTCTGTAGCTCGAGAAATACATAAAGGCGTGTAAATTGTCGAGCCTATACCCAATATTCGGATATTGTTACACGTTCGTATTTGCATTTGGCCTAGATCTCTTGAGAATTGTGTTAACAGTGTCAACGGTAGCGAAGTTCACAAAAATGAGGATAGACAGCCTACAGATAAAAAGAGAATGGCCTGAATTATTTGCCTTGAATTTTTATCCAATTGTTTGCAATCATGCACATTATTAGCAAACAATATCTCAAAACGTATCCTGATTAAAAAAATGTGGTTTATTTCTAATATAACATTATTCAGCCATTCTACAACTATAACATTAGCTAACTTGAATATAATAGTCTTGATATTATTAAATATTGTCACCCACTGTGATAAATTTTGAATCAGGTATTACGCATGAAAAATAACCTTACCCTCTAATAGGGTTAATAATATTAATACGACCAAATTGAGTGAGATAACATGAGCATCTTCCAGGCGCGGATCCAGGATTTCTTAGTGGAGGGGGCTCAACTTTTTTTTTTTTTTTGCTCCCGAAAATTTGAAAATCGCACCGGGGGGGGGGGGGGGGGCGAGGGGGGGGGGGGGGGGGGGGGTAGTGAGCACAATTTTTTTTTTTTGGTCCTCGAAAATTTTAAAATTTGCACCCCCCCCCCCTTGAGCGCCAGGGGGGGGGGGGGGGGCCAACCCCCCAAAAAGGTAAAAATCACGTGATTTTACATGATTTTTTTTCTCAAGGGGGGGGGGGGGGGGGCGGGCCCCCCGGGCCCCCATTGTCTATAGTCTTCTTTACCGTTTTTTCTTCATCCCCTACTTGTTTTCACAACGATATCCTCAAATATTCTAAGTGTTTGCAGACTGAACTAGTTTTTATGCAAAGTTTTAGGAATACAGATATTTAAAGTTATTGCATGTTTTATCATCATGTCACAGCATAATTCTTGAATTGGCTTCATATTTAGAACACAGACTGCCATTTGGATTGCTTCCGAGTTAAAATTAGATTCTTTCATTACCTTATCCACAGCTACAAAACCTAACGATTGTGTAATCATCTGTAAATCATCCCGACTCGGATTGGGATGCTATTATAGTGAGAGAAAAAAAAATATAGCTGGCATTCCATAGCTTTCTTTTCATTTATATGTTTATATACCATGCAACCTTTTTTATTTGATAATGCGAAATAAGTGTATAATGAAAAAGCATGCTAAAGAAGAGTGACTTTTGACGAGATTGATAATAGACCGGTTTACTTACACATTCAAATTGTAGGCATACTTTTTAAACAAACATTGTGCTTGACAACATGAAGGCTTTCCCGAGGCTTGTCCCACATAACATTTCATTAATAACAGGTTAATGGGATAACTCATCACTAGGTCCCCAGGCAAAATAACATCCACCAAAATTGAATATGTTAGTAAACTTGTCTATTGAGTTAGTTGTGTTTAAAGGGTTGACGTTGAATAGCCCGAGTATGCGCCATGATTATGAGGTAAACCTGTATACACTGAATACAGATAATTATACACACACACACACACACGCACACACAACACACACACACACACACACACACGCACTCACACACACACACACACGCACTCTCTCTCTCTCTCTCTCCCTTCTCTCTTACCCTCTCTCTCTCTTTTGATCTCTCTCTCTCTTTCCCTTTCTCTCTCCCTCCCACTCTTTTTCCTTCATTTATGTGGTCAATGATGGCTGTCTTTTAATATAAATCCCCTTTTCTCTATCAACCCATCTCCGACTATCTCCCCCTCTCTCTTTCTTTCAAAACGATTTTTATCAGACATCTACTCCACGACTATCATCAAGGGATTATTTAGCTTGAAATCAATCCACTTGTTTCGTGATGTAATTCAATGCCTCCCATCAAATGACCTTCGATTGAGACGCATTAGAAAACGAAGTGTAGCCTATCCACTGGTTCTTCCAAACCGAATGGTATCCTGTAGAATTCAATTACAGACTGAGATTGATATATAGATGTGTTGAAAAGTATTGGAAATATGATGAAGATAGTTTAAACAAACTTACACCTAGAGAATGGAGAGATAAACAAGAACGGTTTCAAATTTCCACCCACGCGAAAAGTATCAAAAACGTCCATAACTTTAAAGTCACTGGTTATAAATTCGTTTAATGATAACCAGGGTATTGCATTAAAAAGTACCAAACTAATGTAAAGGCCGAGAAGAAAAACACAAACCGTTATTCAGAAGACTACCACATTTCAAGGAATGGATAACACGACATTTCCTCATGCGACAATAGCTGCGGACTTCATTTCATCATGGTTAGCGTTGCGATTGAGTTTTGTGTTAGGTTTAGGGTTAGGGTTCGGTATACTGTTGGATCCAGGGTTGAATGCAGGAATTCGGTTAGTGTAGGAAATTGCCGAGGAGCAATTGTCAAAGGAGCAAGTAACGTATAACGGACGAATATCTGCTTTTATACCGAAACGACATTGCTTTTATGAAAAGCATAATCAGTATGAATACAGAACGATGACAGGATACGTCTTAATATGGTCTTTGAAAGCTATCTTAGCCACGCCCATAGTCCGTTTACCTGCCAATAACAATACTATAAGTACTATCTATAGTAGATATGAAAACACTGATCTTCCGTCTTTCTTTCACACCTTCATAATGCATATATTTCGATATTGTCTCCTTCTCCATGTTCTATTTTCCATAAAGAGCATCAGAAATAATAATGAAGTCTTGCTATACATAAGGAATCAAACATTTCTTGAGTTTTTAGCTCGTGTACCGAAAATCAAACTTTATCTGAAAAACAGGGCGTCCGTAGGCGTTTCATCACATTCATTCCCTGCAATCGTCTAAGCCAATCTAATCACGTAATTTGTATTTTCCAGTAAAAGCAAAACAATTTAAAGAGGGAAGAACTTGTTATCTTAAACCCCTGGGGCATCCATTAACCACTTAAAGATACAAAGTGAAGATTATCAGTAACATAAAACCGGACGATTTATCTATGTTGCTCAAAGATCCTGACGCATTGATTGATTTATAATTCAATTATTTCTATCTCTAATGGTCAATATTCATGGAATTCCGTATCGAAATACACATTTTATTCTATCTTTACAAGCTAATTAACAATTAATTAGTTGACCTGACGTATGATAAATACATCAATTCTTAATAAGGTATATTTTTTTACACCTGCTTTTAATGAAGCGACCATACATGTACCTAAAAGGGTACTAATGGCTAATGTCGTTTACGCTGTCTGTTTAGGGATTCATAGTGATATCCTAAATGTCAGCTTCTAATACTACGTCTTTTAAGAGTTATTGCAAGTTATTAGAAGTTTTTAAACACGCATTGCATCTTACTGCAAATTAAAATAAAAGAAACTTGGGTGCTCTATATCAGTTTGGAATATTATTAATGTTATCATTATTATAAAAAAAAACACTACACAACACATCAGTTTGGAATATTATTACTGTTATCATTATTATAAAAAAAAACACTACACAACACATCACAACACAACAACAACAACAACAAAAACAGAGCAAATCGGTTTCCCTTTACGCTCTTTAACATTAACCATTTAAACATCGGATGTTGATTGTCGGGAAGGTGGGCAGGGGGATTTATGTTTTATAAAGACTAGATAGGTCTACGTTCAGGGTTTGGGTGTGTCTCCATTTAAAGCTTTATGTATATTCACCAGCAGAATGATGCAACAAACGTGTAAGTCACATTGTATTCTTATTCCTTCTTACCCTAAGGTATACGAAGGACAAGTTACCAATCACACCTGTCATGTCTGTTTCTGAGACATAGAGAAAGTGAAGAGATTGAAAGAGTGAGTGAGTGAGTGAGAGACACAGAGATTGAGAATGAGGGAAACAGATTGAGAGAGACGGGCACACACCCACATGAGAATGGAGATGAAGGCGTGAGGGGGGGGGGGGGGGGAGGTGGGGGGCACCCGCGAGTTCGCAAGCCAGCCAGGGCCCTGTTTCATATAACTTGTTATCAATATCAAAATAATGCTAAATTTCTATGACAAATCTGCTCTCAGCCAATCAAATGCCACAATTTCAGTAGCTTATAACAGCTATTGTAACTTTTTATTTATAACAAATTGTATGAACCATGGCCAGAAACAGATAAGCAGGATAAGAACATTTCAAAACCGACCTATTTCTGATACTGCTCCCCTTTACACTCCCTTTACTCTATGCGGTCTTAAACACTCTAGATTGATCTTGATTGGGTACTGCCTAGACAGTTGAAAAGAAACCCACGGCGAATAAATATTTGTATTCTTGTCTAGCATAGCATAGATTCTTCGACCTTTCATGTGCTTACGTCACCAAGACTCCCTTAAATCACAGAACCCATCGATGACTGATTGTCTTCAATGTTGCGAATGTGGATACTCAATAAGACTAATGCCTGTTGTACTCCTTGCGTCACCATTGTCCTTTCGAATGCGTTTGTAACTGCGCTAATGAAGCCATTGGAAGCACTACTTTGAGTACTAGAAATTCAATACAATTGTTCACTTTAGATTCAGTTTTTGCACGGTGTAACCCTCAGATGATGCGTCAAAGACAGGTCCAGACACTGACGCATAATTACGTCAGCAAAATGACGCATCGTTACGTCAGCCAAAGTACGAATCTTTAAATCAGCAAACTGACGCCTCGTGTATAGCGGCTAGAGGTGCTGTGGTCGAGTGGATGCGTCGCCGGACTGTCGATCACAAGGTCCGCGGTTCGAGTCCCGCCGCCGCACTAATATCCTTTGGCAAGACATTGATCTACATTTGCCACACTCCACCCAGGTGAAGTAAATGGGTACCTGGTAGGGATTTATTCCTTGAAATGCTAGAGCGCCGTATGGCAGCCGTGCTAAAGCCAGTGTAATAATCGGGAGCGCCAGGAGGGTCAAATCTGACTGACATGAGCGCTATACAAGAACCCACTATTATTATTATTATTATTATAACACTTGGTCATAAGTGGCATGGTGTGGCTTGAGAGGAACAGGGCATGGGATTGGGACATCCCTCTCTATTTGGTGGTTTAGAGAAACCCCTCAAGAAACGGTTTAACGAATTATGCTATTCCGAAAAATGAGGTCGGTAACCAACTGAGGGATTGTCCTGAATTCTCCGTTTATTTGAGGCATTCGTGGGGGTTGTTGTCGCATGCAAGCAGCATGTTCCAAGACTCCTGGGATAATCTTTCAGGCCACCTGATCCAATAATTAACTGTAGTCATGGTACGATGGTAGCCCGCATAAAAAGCGTCCAACCTCGTAATCGCATATACCTCATTTCCCTAAACTAATTATTGATCTCTGTGCAATTATAGTAGTAAATGAAACGAAAAATTGTAGAATAAATAAATTATAAGCGGCCTTTGTTGTCTTAGATGTACATCTGTCATACAGAGTTCGAGCTGCATTGAACCTGTCTGATATCACTAACCCTTCGCCTACGGGAGCCTGGTGGTCCCTGTTTTAAGCATACGGACTTTCACAACGCAGTATTCAACGCGTTAAGTGTCGTACTTGAGGTCAGGCCATTTAAGGACACTCGGATAAGGCGGTCGAATGGAGTGGGATGTGGGAAGGGAGAGGTGGATGATCCGCCCTTACAGTGGATCAAGCCGATGTCAATGACTGGGCAAATGCCCCCTCCTTATTTATATTTGACCCTCTACGTGCTTTGTTAGTAAGTGAATGGTGCTTCTGGTCATTCTGAGAGGGTAAACGAAAACACTTGTGTTGAATAATGCAGTAAACGCATCTATTGATTTGAGTCAGTATCCGGTCACTCCTCTTGTTCGTCGTTTTGATAAAGGTTAAAAGACCTTTTAGGGTCACACCTTACGACTTGACTACGACTTGATTTTGAAATCAATGTTTAGGCTTTCACTTCTAGAAATATACAGATATTTTCCTCTTTTCTTAAATTACGTCCTTGAAAACGAGGATATACATGTATTTGATGAAATCGGAGAACCTTCCCCCTCTCAGCCCCGCGATCACATTTATTATGCTCTATCACACACGGCCACACTTTATACCATTCTCTATATCTTGCTTCGATAGCACCCCCCCCCCCCCCGGGTGTTCATCCAATCGTCTTTACAGCTCTGTTATCAATATTCCAAATGAAGAAGAATCTGTATCCTAACGATCGTCAGTTTAGGCACATCTTGTTTTGTTCTTGTTGTTCCATATTTTAGTCTTTATTGTTTCTTGTCAATTTCCCAAATGTCAAAAAGTGACAGATTTTAAGGAAATATTTCTTTATTAGATGATTTACAGTACATTCTTATTTTAAGTCTTAACAATTCTTAAAATTGAGGATTAATCCCAAAACGCAGAGATGCTATCCCCAGCAATCTGTTTGAACAAAATGTCATATTCCTTGTTCGGGGAGCGACGTGAGAAATGCTGTCAGCATCTTATTAGGCGCTAGGTACTCCCTGCTCTCGCTGAGATCCTGTAACCTATACCATGATAGGTGGCAGAAACAAATAGCGTGACGACAATTTACCTTGGATGGACGGAAGCTCTCACACATTGTAGAATACCCGAAGACGTGTGTGGAATAATGTGATGTCATCGGAGCCTCTCATCTTGTTTGAAAGCGGTGTACTTCAAGGATACAGTTGACTAGAAGCAATGAAAACAATCCTACCAGGGGATTTACACTGTAACCATCCTTGACTGGGAAAGAACGAATTTGGGGGTACTCACCCCCCCCCCCCCCTGTTACCTCTATACGTTATCTGGAATGATCCAACTGAGGGATAATAATGGTTGTCGTACTTGGATGGGAAGAAGGAGTGGAGGTAGGATGAGAGGGGATGAGGGGGTAGAATTATTTTGCTGTTACCCTTGTCTGGTATCTCGTTCGATCCGAGAGAATATTACTATCATTTTGAAGGGGCGAAAGGAAGAGGTAGAAGAGCAATCTAAAGGTGATCTGTTATCTGACAATTTCAAACAAGTCAATACAATCTCCTCAGATGTATATGTAATGAGGGGGTAGATAGGAGGGGGTAATACTACTCCGGCTCGTCATAGGACGCCGGGGGTGGGGGGGGGGGGGGGGGGTGGAACTACAGCCTCTGGATATTTATAAATGTATCAATATTAGGGCCACTGTCACCTCATATTCGGTGAAGAAGCTGATATTTTAATTAGTGAAGTAATGAAGTTTTAGCAAGTCTACTCGTCCTCGCTTGTTGGCAAAATGTAGAAACTGGAAAGTTGATATTCAACTGAAGCAAGAGACATCAGCCCGTCCCCCTTTCTCCGGCCCCAGGGAAGATGTTCCCTTGCGACTCTGCTGCTCGGCATTCCACTACATCAGGGACATGATGAAGCATATACATTCACGTGAACATTCCCTGAAGACACCAACAAGTAAATATTGATTTGAATATCATACTAGATATTATTATGCAAGGCCACGGCGCAAAAGGGGCGTCTTTTTGAGCATATGACCATCTAGAATTGATTATGATGTCTTACCGAATCTGCTGACAGCGGTTATTTTGAAATATACTCACATGTTTTCATATTGCTAACCAATTAATCAAAATTTGCCAACAATACGGTTACGAATTACCACCAGTAATTGTGAATGACGAGTATATCGCATATTCAACCTCCGAGCAAATCACCTGACTTCACTAATTTCGTGTGAATTCGCCATTGTTAAGTGAACTAGATTCAGTCATTCACTTTTCTTGCCTAGAGTCCTTGAAAAATATGTATTGTCATCTCTTCAAAGAATAATAACATGATATATTGATAGTGGATTATGTAGCGTGCATCTTTGTCTCTCCCTCTTTCATATTGTTATTATCTGGTTATAACTGAGCATATTATTTGATACCGAATTACACTTGCATAGGTGCTGAGAGTGACATTGTCGGAAATGATGAACAACACACATACCAGGGCTACACTGTAAAAAAATAATAGTCGAAATAACTCAATAAAATTGAGGAAAAGAATTGCCTTATTTTTATTAAGTAAATATTACCTACGGCATCTTAAGTAGAATTTACTTATTTTGCTGAATAAATTTTTACTCAGTTAAATCGAGTTACATTAACGTAAATAATTTAAGTATTAATTGTAATCATTTTAGATAATTAAAAAAAAGCTATGATAGGATTACATATTGCACGATTTGGTACCCATCTAATCTAACAAGTAACATCCACTAATCATTCACTACTTCTATTTAAGATTTAACCGTATATATATATCTACCACCATCACAAACTATTACATACGCTTCAATTCGACACATATTGAGAGGCTCCAAATTGTATATATACTTGATCGTAGCATCTTAAAAGGAAAATTGGTTGACAATTTCCTGAAATATCAAGTTTTGATTAGTTTTGAACTGGGTAACAATTCAAAATTGTCTTGTCTTTGCTTAGCCATGTTAAATGAATTAGTAAATGTTTTAAAGTCCTTAAATTTTCATTCAACCACAAAAAAAATTGTTTTATTTAAAAAAGAGTTTAATTTGGTCTTAATGAATATTCATAAATTATGTAAATATTTCTATTACGCACTGCATCGGTCCTTACTTTAAAAAGATAAGAATAATCAACATAAATTGTTTGAGTAATACGTATAATTTCTGATTTTGAGTTAAAATTACTAAATTAATACAAGCTGAAATTACTTAAAGTTCTTATGTATTTTATTTTACTTAAATATTCCACGTATGTTCTACTAAATTGAAAGTTTGAGTTAGCAAGACTTAAATTTAGTGCGTAAGTGGCAAAACTAATGTTTTCAAGTAAATTCTACATGGAAAAAATACGTAAAAATTACCAATGAACAAATTCTTTTTTACAGTGTACACAAACATGTAACATGCGAATAAGGTCCAAATTATTTAATGTCTATTTTGGAATAAGACTCACTTCAAGAGCAATCCCCTGGCTCCAAGGGACATTAGTAGTATGACCATTTCTGCGTAATTAGAAGAAGAATATGAGGGTGAGAAAGCTGACACAATAAATATCACCTTTACCAGAAACCAACGTTCACTGTAACATCTTTAATAGCCACCACACTGGTAAATGGTCCAAGGGCGAGAACGTGGTTGAAACACCATAAGGACGAACAAAGTGGACATCGCGTACGTGCATGTTTCTCGTGCGTGCGTGTTAGTTTCACTGATTAAGATTAAATTTGAAACCTAGGTATTTGAAAATTATACGCAATGTTCCCTTTGGCTAAAATTATCCTAGTTTCTACAATGCTTCTCGGTAGGTTCAATATCAACATTATCGATGAGGTGTAAATCTACCCGTTTGGCATTGTATTTTACTTACTGCAAAATTGTCAGATTTCGTTTTGACGGTGTGGATTATATGTAAACACAAAATTATATCGAGATTGCAAAACGTCATTCTATCTATTCAGCATATATTCTTACCATCTTTATAGCTAATTTTTTTCGTTTTAACCCATGTTGCAATTGTTACAAACTCTAACTCTATGATCCACCAACTTAACCAATGTAATGGCTATTCCAAACCAATTATGTGTCTCTTACGACTCATTTAAATGCCTATCTGTACTGGTTGTGTATCCAGTCCTCGGCGTCAGTACTAGAAGCAAAATATTAGAACTTAAGGAGATCCGAACTGTGAATTGGCGTTTGATGGGGGAGTTGCTATCACCCAATGTTAACCCTATTTGGGGGTAGAACGCGGAAAAGGTCTACAAGAACCTAATAGGCATACAAAATGTAATTTCACTTTGCCGTTTCTTGTTCGGGCGAGCAAAGTGAAGTGACCAATAATATATCCGTCATTTAGCACAAGTCCAAACAGCTAATTATTTATTGAAAAGCTTCTTTACATTTCCATTTGTTTTATATAAGAGGTTAGATAGTAACCTAACGGGTATGTTAATCAAGGTCAACCAATTTTCATGAAAGGGCTTATTAGTAATCAGACCTTATTCTTCTCATTTAAAGGAGAAACACTCTTTGTATATCATGCAGCAATGAAGCGTGGATATAGAGACTACACTCAGCGACTTGATTGTCTGAGGGTACACAATGGAAAGCGTGAGTAACGAGAAAGTAATTGAGACATTGAATGGCATTAATGAGTAACAGTTCAAACAATTGATTCCACCATTATGTACTTTTCCATTTTCCTCGCAATGTAATACTGCATTTTGAGCCTTATTTCTTCCTTTTTGCCCTCAAATATATTACACTCCATTAACTTTCTCATTTCTGCCTCTCTGTCTCTCTCTCCCCCTCTCTCTCTCTCTTTCCCTGTCTCTCCGTCTCTTTCCCCTCTCTCTCTTCTCCTCTCTCTCTCTATATATATATATGTCTGTCTCCCTCTTCCCCTCTCTCTCTCCCCTCCCTCTCTCTTTCTCTATCTCTCTGTCTCTTTGTCCCTCTCTCTCTCTCTCTTACTCTATCTCTCTCTCCTTCCCTATTCTGTTTTAGACAGTTTCCTGTTTCACGCTTGTTTAAAATGCTACCCTTTTTTTTAATGTACCCCGTTTCTCTCTATATTTCCCTTCTTCCAATGTACCTCTCTCTAAAATTCTCTTCTCTTTCCAATCTCTGTCTCTGTTTCATTCGCCGTCTCATTAACCAATTCCAAACTCGGGCATGAGCAACAACCATGTTCACCATGTTGACACAAGCGAGTGAAATTCGTCGATAATTTTCCTCGACATGAGGTCGATAACTTTATGCCTGTTGCTCAAAGTTATATGCATGATGTATCCTTGTCAAACTGTTTGTCTGTCTCTGTCTCTGACCTTTTACCCTTTCTCTGCCAAATGTCAAGTATAAAAGTATTATCTAAATGTCCGCCCTTTTTATTCCTTACCCTTCTGATTAACACATACATGTAACAAACACACACACACGCGCGCACACGCGCACGCACACACACATACTTCACTCCGGGCACACCTCCCCCAGCTCCCTTTCTCTTTCTCTTTACCCCCTCCTCGCTCTCTCTCTCTATTTTCCTTTATGTTTTACTCTTTCTGTCTCTCTCTCTTTCTCTATCATACCCTCTTCATCTCTCATTTATAATTACTCTAATGAGTATTTTAGGTTACTTTTTGTGAATGCCTTGTTTCTTCTGCTGACAGACTGAGGCGATCTCTCGACTCAGTTTAGATGCGCCATATTATGTTACAAATGTTTTCATTTCATTTTCTAATTTCTCTGATTGGCATTCGTGAATGTTTTGTCCTATCAGGTCATATTTCTGCCCAAACATGTAACTATTCACATGTTCCAGAGTAATTTGAGTAATGAGATGCATTTGATTAATATCTCACTCGCAAGCAAATGGCGCATACAAGATGCTTGATTCACAAATGATGAAGAACATACTACTGGCAAGGTCGACAGTTTCGGTCCAACCCACAAGGAAAGTAGAATGAGAAAAAGTTCTAAATTTATATTATTCTTTAAGCAATGCTTGACATAGATTTAGTTATTGTACTCATTTGGACTCTTCTTTCATTTCTCTTCTCCCTTATATGCGTCAGAATAGATGTTCCAGATAGAGGCCGCCATATATTAAATGCTTTTTTAATTGTTCAAAGGTCTTCACACCCAGTGCATGTGAAATGACATGAAAACGTTTCGATTCATACACTTTCATGAACAATGAAATATATGACATTTAGTGTATCAAAATAATGTTTTCCTGCAAAGGGAAGCAGTCATCTAGAACTCAAAGTATGTGGTTAGAATGTTCACCACAACGAAAAAAGGGTGACTTTCCTTTGCATTTGCGACAATTTTGTTTTCTTATGTTCATAAAGATTGTATGGTAAATTAATGCTGCTCATACTATTGCCTCCAGCGATTACATCAGAACAAAAAAGTAGCCTATGTTGATTTGTTAACTGGTCGCATTTGGAAGATATCAGGAGCTCTCAAGAATAAGCAGATTTTTGACAGAGGTTAATGTATTAAAGCTACCATCGTTCTTTCCACAACGGGGCTTTATCTCTAAAAGAGAAAAGTACTTACGAATTACTTGATGCGGTCTTTAATCGGCAAAAATGCATGCGGACCTGCAGTATCTACCAGAAAACCCGCTGACCGTTACGAAATTAAGTGCTTTCCGAAAAGGCTTACCTGAATGGTTGGATCCATGGTGAGCGTGAGGAAAGGCAATCTTTGTAGGTTGGTAGCCTGATTTTGAATTGATTGGTTGGAGATAAATAGGGTATGGAGGTCAAGCGAAGGCAATGCAATGTCATAAGACATTTTCATGTAATTATCTGTAATGCGTTGAGTGGTGGGCTCAAATTCATGTAATATGATGTGATTTGATGGAGGCTGTGCTGCGTGATACTTTCTGTCATGATGAACAGTGGCGTAGCGTTCGTCCAGGCATTTCAGGGGTACTTGTGTCATAGGGGCCTTACAGGTTGGTGAAGTGCGATAGAACATGGTCGTGGAGTCGATAAAGGCAGTGAGAGGAGAATGGTTATGATATTTGCAAAAGTATCATTTCCTTTCTCCCTGTCTTTCTATCCAGTTTCTCTCTCCCTTCCTCTATCTTTCTCTCCCTCCCCCTTCTCCCCCTTTCTCTCTCGTGCTCTCTCTCTCCCTTTTATTCTTCTTATTTCTTCTCCTTCTTCTTCCATTCTTTTCTCTTCTTTTTACTCCTCTTCTTTTCCTTCTTCTTTTTCTCCTATTTCTTCCCTTTTTTATCGGATGGGGTCCCCCCCCCCCCCCCCCCCGATTAGAAACGCCACTGATGATTAATTCACTATGGAATGACGGGGAAATTTAAGGGAAGTAATTTATTACTATTCCTTATTCTAATTTGTGAACAATTGAGATTAATATTATGTATACGAATCCCTAATGCATATACACATCACTTGGGGTACCTGTGACAATGTAGCAGTGAGTATGCATGGTTGAGCCGTGCGAGCATATTGCGCACTGAAGCGGGCATGAACGTAAGACCGCGCACGCACCATTACCCAGGAGCCCCTCGAGAGGATGTTACCAGCCAGCAGTCTGTTTTCTGCATTCTATCAAGCAAGTTTGATTCGATAGCAGAATACACTTTGTATTGTTGTTGCAGCGCCAAAATCTAATTGGAATACATCACCAAGGATATACATTGTTTTTTGTTTTCACGAACTGATCTTGGAATACATGATTTTACATATAACACAGGTAAGAAACGTTTAGTGATTATGCATGAACTGAGACTCCGGCGCCACGGAGTGCGTCAGTTTTATAAATTTTTGGTAGATTTCGACATATTTTGTGTAATACATGGCGCACTTAAAGTAAAATTGGAAGAGTAAATGGAACATGAAACGTGTGTCGCGAGCCACAGGCTTTTCTCTGAGTGTTAACAATGCTTTTACCTTTCTACTCATTTTGTCCTATTACTGAATATTATTCAGCTGATAGGGTCTTTGTTTTTTGTTTGTAGTAGTTGTAGTTCTCTTATTACAGCCTCAAAATATGGAACACCTTACCTTCTTTTCCCCGCGCTTTCACTTCGATTGACTCTCTCATGAAGAACTTAAAGACATACGTTCTCAATAACTGAATGTTTATTTCATATTTCTCGTCCTTATTCCCTGTGAAGGCTTAACTTGTCAAGTAAAGCGCATTGAGCAATATTCTATTGGATGTTGCGCTACATCAAAACAAAAATGGATGTATGTATGAATCTAACCAGTTTTATTACGATGATTTATATAATTGAACATTCTATACTCGCACTCGTCGGATATCATTCCTGTAACATACCTCTGCATGCGCAAAGTGCATTACACTGTCATTTTTTTCTTCAACATTTTCATTTGGTATCGCAAAGATCTCACAGGAATAGAGGGAAAAAGACTTGGTTGTAATTCATGCTTGAACGTGGGGATTTTTTCCACCACGATTCTTTCAATGCATAATGTTGGATAGTAGTGTCGGATAAAGGATTTTCTGGTGTGGAGGGGGGGAGGGGGTGGGTGTGTCACAACTAATGGCAAGGAAAGAAAATGTCTCCACATTCGTTCGGTACCTTTTTTACTCAGTCAAGCAAAATATCATTTTGGTTAATCATTGTATTTAACCCTTAAGCTGCCAGCATATTTACGCTCGAAAAACTCTGGAGTTCTTGTTCTTTCTCAGCTCAATTTGAAAGGAATGGAGAGAACATTGCTCGTGCAGGGCCCTCACTGTGAAATGCTCTCCCTCAATTTTTGTTTTCTTTCGTACAGATAATTTGTTAAGTGCGCAAGTACGCATTGAGCATTTGATTTCAAGTAAATTTGGCGCCTTATAAATTGTTATATTATAATTAATATAGTATTATTATTATTATCATCAACATTGTTGTTTTTATTATAAGTATTATTATTATTGTTATTAACATTATTATTATCAAAGCTGCTCTTGAATAAAAGCTGGGATTCACCAAATGGCCTTCTGTAGTTTTAATAGTATATCGCATGCTTGAACGATTCTATTGTCCTGTAGTACATAATATGCCAGTCTTCTTCTCTTTTTTCACTTCATTACATGAGAATCAATGGCAGTTTTGGTGAGATATTACAATTACTCTTTTTTTGAAGTTTGGCAAACAACATTCGGCACTGATGGATGTTGGGTCTTAACGTTTGGCAGGTTAGGATCTGCTGGGGTGGGGTGCAATCCGTGCCCGCGCACCTGCAAGCGGGGTAAAAAGGGAACCTTTGAAATGCTGTTCACCTTTGTAACATGGGTCCTGTGAGCTTCTTAATCGTCAAGTGGTAAACAAGCCTGTTCAATCTTTCTCGCTTTCTACCTCAATATCATGTAACATGGGACAGCTGCAATGTCCTCTAAAGCGATTTATGTCGTGGTGTGAGATGAAAGACAGCTTCTTCGCCTTGTATCAAAGTACTCCATTGGCGTATCTAAAAGGGCAGGGGGCACGCACCCCCTCCCATCAAATAAAAGAGAAACAAATAAAAGGAGAGATGAAACAAAGAAAGAGATAAAGATATTGTGGTGAAAGGAGAGGAAATTTGAAAAGAAGATAATGTGGCGAAATGCAGTAGGTCGAAGTGTTGACTGAAATAGTCATTTTCGTTTCAATTGATGAAAGCAGCACATCTCGTAGTCCGAATCGTATGATGTATGAAAACTTACGAAAAGAGGCTAATGGTGAAATTCTGAATATTGTGTTTCATTTAAGAACAAAAATAGTCCGTAAACAATCTCATTTTATTGATGAACTCATCGAGTCCTTTTGTGATACAAACAGTGTCAATTCAAGTTTAAAGTGATTTTCTTACAAATAATTTGATAATGGCGAGAACAATTTAATTGCATGGCTCACGATTGGACATTTTTAAGACGATCCAATAGACATAATTTATACGGCTGGACAATTGATTACTTGGCTGTTGTTAGATAATAAGCTTTGTCCGCATTGCCTTTGGAAATTCTTCATCTTAAAGTTTCAGTATTAGTGTACGCACTCATAAATATTTGATATGTTTGTGTTCCTTCACACGAAAAGTATCTGTCATGGTATTCAGTGTAAGCTAGCAGTGCAGACAGACCCGCAGAGGATACTATCGATAGACGGTTACGATATGCCTGAGGATAGTTTGCGTATGATCGGGACAGAAAATCAATGGTCTTTCCGCTTTCTGGCTACATGCTCGGCGACGGAATTTCTCGTTTTCCAAAAGAACAGATCCGTTTGATGCTACCACCAGTATTTGTTTTTCCCTTGACGTATGTCTGAGATCAATCTCCAATTCCCAGAGCGGCCGTTTACATCTTCAATAAATACTTATATCGAATCAACCTCTTTCTACATGATGATGTTTTGTGTCTTTTGAACGAGATCATTATTTCCTCCCTCAGGGGGAAAACACTGATAGTGTAGACATTTTTCGCGAGATAGAGAAAAATATTCCAGAACTAATTCAACAATATTCCAAGTTTTATCGTGAGAAAAAAAAAATCACAGGTTGTATCTGTTTGTAAACATAGTAAGGTTTTGTCTTAAGGAAGTATCTGAGATTATTTATTGCTCCTGAATGAACGGTAGCATGTGTAGTGTGTATGATAGTTTTCGTATATTTACGAAACAAACGAAATAAAAGGAAATAGTTTACATACGAGGAACAAACTAGAATACGTAATAATACTGGGCACAGAAAATCTAGAATGGACCTCGGGTCCCTCTTTTGATGGTAACTGATTTGTAGGAACACGGCAGGTGTACCATTACGCTCAGTTGAATGCACTCATTTTTAATCTATACTTGGGTATGGTTTCCTTATACACGTGCCCGCCATTTTATGCCCTATCTGACGAAGGCCCCCCCCCCCCCCGGCCCCCCATCCTTCTTTCTGACATTTTTTATTATAAATTGGGTGTGTTTATACATAACACACGCTCCATCCCTCTTCTTGGCCAGGATTCGAACCCATGACCCTATACAAAGGACCTCCATTTTATGCCCTACATGGTAAACTTTTCCCTCTCCTAATTCCTTATATATTCATTGAGGCACCTTGATACAAAACGCAGGTTTTTATAAATCTTTCTGGGATGGATTCGAACCCACGTCCTTACCAGTGCTTATGCTTGTTAGGCATACTGGGCCGTCCTATCTCTGCACAAATTAATTTAGAAGTAGAGTGCCCGGGAGAAGTGTTTGCTTTGCATGTTACCTGTATCTTTGAAATGCCAAAATCAATCTGTCTAAATATTGCGAATTCACGTCCAAAGATTTTTGTTTTGCTTCAGTGCTATATTACAAGAACAAAATACTCCTTGTGACGCCATCGTTATGTGTGATTTGCTATATTATTTCAGACTCATTTTTCTTCGATCCTCGGGTCATTACAAAACTGTGAAAAACGTTGAACATGTTAAACTATTACGAAAAACTGAGGCAAATTTCGTACTGAAAAATCGCGAAAAATATCTTATCTAAAATCACATTACCATATCTCCGTTTTATGAAGACTCCATCAGTATTGTTGGATAGGTAAAAATCCCGGCTATGCGATGGTGCCTCACTTTAGCATGTGCAGAAACGAATGATGTCGGTGAAAAAGCTGTTAGAACATATTGCGAAATTTGTATCATAAATTTGATTCTGCTGTTTCGGGTTTACTCCAATAAAAAATAAAACAATGGCTAAAGCCTTGCATTCATGGAAATCGTTTATTTCGTGTGACCATAGGACCATACCCTCAACCAATCGCCGTATCAGCTGTAAGATCGAAAGTACGTACATGCCCTAATCTCTCAATAGTGAAAGGTCGTTTCTTGGTGAAGTGCTTCATATCTCTAGCAAGACCAAGATGCCTTATTCACTCAAAAGTGAAAGTTCATTCCTTGGTCAATTTATTACTTGGTTAGCAAATGAAGAAAAAAAAAAAAAAAAAAAAAGGAAAACGAAACTGCAATGACCAGAAACTCTAATGTACATGTCATTTAATTTTCAAAGTAGTTGTAAGAGATGTTTAAAACACTAAACTTATCATTTTTAATTTATATACCAAGATCGAAGGTAAATACCATATTAATTACATACCGAAAGTTCAATCCTTGGTCAAAATATTACTTGGATAGCCAAACAAAAAGAAGAAGCAATGACCAGAAAATCTTACGTACGTGTCATAAAACTTTCAAAGTACAGTAGTTGTGAGCGATGCTTAAAACACTTTAGGCTTCATTTTTTTATATCTCTAGCAAGATCAAAACTACATGCCTTTTTTCAATAAATATTGAAAGTTCAATTCTCGGTCAAATGATTATTTTGATCTTTAAAAATATGTTATGCCAGGAACTATTATGTACTTGTCATAATATAGCTCTCAAAGTGGAAGTGAGTAATGATTAAAAACTGAAACTCTCAAGTTCTTGTCAACCTGCCAATTCTTGTTGAAGCTTCTCTCGATTCACTTTGATTTTCTTAAACTTATTTTTTCAACAATGCATGCTCCTCTTTATTGAAGTGTACTGTCTAACTGTTATAACCAGTGCCAGCAGACTGTATCGATTTGTAGAGATCATCTTTCATTCGATATGATGTTTGGAAAGGCCAGGGGATTCTGGAAGAGTTCATACCTTGATTGCGGGTGAAATGTGAACAACATTAGCTCCTTCTGTTTTTTTTTATGGCGTTCCCAAAAAGAAACTCAATCCCTCGCTCAGCTGGTCCGTGGCAGACAGTGTGATGACATCATTAAGATGAAGACAAGAAACTTTTGGTGTGAAAACGATGGAAATTAGATAGTTTCTTGATTTCATGCATCCTTGAGCAGTTCAAGGAGCACAGCTTGGCAGTGCAATGACTTCCGTTTACTCCGTGACGTACAGAGATTGAAATGACATCAAAGGAAAGGAAATATGCAGGGGTTTTTCATTCGGTCACAAAATAGTTATTTCTACATCAAGAAACAATCAAGGAAATCATGCATGAAAGTCATAGAATTTTGACGTTTGGAGTTTACGCAGAGTATTTTATAGAAATGTATAAAGAAATAATAAAGAAGTATTGTATTAGATGCTATAAATGCTTCCCCTTGTCTTCCAGTTGTCTACAGTATGTCTTTCATAGCTTAAAGGTTGCTCATTATAAAAGGACAATGATTGACCATTTAGCTCTTTGTTTTTCTGTATAACAACAATAATGTTTGTAGTAAATGTGATGGTTAATGATGGCTCAAGTTTAGCTGACTGATGCGGAAGCATGTGTTTGCAATCAGGGGACCGACGGCTTTAGCGCATCGACTTGGTTTTGGAGCCGAGACTTCCCGGTTACGAGACGACTGCTCTACCACTGAGGCATCGCGACTTTTACTTTGCATCCCCATTTCCTCCAAATTTCCCAATTTCTCCATTTCTAATCAGCCCTACATTCCAGTGTAGATGTTTCACTCATTGTAATAGCGCATGACTTGAATGCATCTTTTGTTGCTCTTATACCATGTGAAAAGGCTTCGCTAAAAAGCGTCGTAGCATTTATAATGGAAATGGACAGCGAAATAATAACACTATACACCGTTAAAGAAAGAAAGAGCGAAGGTGTATGAAGAAGTTATCAGAAATGTTCAAATTGCTCTTTTGTACCAAACGTTTAGTCACATTGAAAAAGCAAATGCGTTTCTACAGATCTCAGAGTCATATTTTTTCTGAACTCTAGCTTTCAAACTGAAAACAAATTAAAAGGCTAACTACCTAGCTGTTCCTCAATACCTGTTTGTACAGCTTCTATCATTACACTGTCGATGTTTTGTAATAAACGCTCGACATAATCATATATATTACAAGTTAGGAGAGAATATTGAACTACAGAGATGATGGAGAGGGAGGGAGAGAGAGAGAGAGAGAGAGAGAGAGGGAAGGAAGGAAGGAGAAAGAGAGAGAGAGAGAGAGAGAGGAGCCCTTGTAAAGTGACATCAAATATGGAAGCGATGCAGGAACGGAATCGTGCAATTTCATACATTGATCAATAAAGGCATCGACGTTTCTTTATTCGTCCGAATAGATTCCTAAAGTGTTCATTGTTTCGCTTGTTTCCTCGAGCCTACAGAATCATATATATATATGGTGTTTAGTAGTGAACTACTGAGGTGAACTACTGAGATGAGAGAGAGAGATTGAAAGAGAGAAGCAAAAAAAAGAGAAAGAGAGAAAGGTTAGAGAGAGAAAGAGAGAGAGAGAGAGGGGGGATGGAGAGAAAGATAGATAGAGAGAGAGGAAAAAGACAAAGGGATAAAGAGAGAGAGAGAGTGAGAGAGAGAGAGAGAGAGAGAGAGAGAGAGAGGAGCCCTTTAAAAGTGACATCAAATATAGAAGCGATGCAGGAACGGAATCATGAAATTTCATACATTGATCAATAAAGGAATCGACGTTTCTTTATTCGTCCGAATAGATTCCTAAGTGTTCATTGTTTCGCTTGTTTCCTCGAACCTAATCAATACCATTCCCATTAACAGACACATGTCTGAATCAGAATCGGCCAGAAATCATTTCTTATTTTGTGTATCCTCGTTTTCTAACTCTAACATTGCTATCACATGTCATTTAATGTTTACCCTTTGATATAGAATGATATTACCAATAGTACAGGTATAATTACCCAAATGACAACACTATGCATAGCTGTTCATATGGTCTACAGTTATATATTTGTTCTCGTCTGCTTGAAATGCATTCTGCTTTCAACTCTTTTTGTCACCTGCCATTTTAGCGAAACTAAATCACAATCTTCTATCACCGACTTGAAGGATAAGATCGCAAGCTCTCAACAGGTATCAATTTCCGATGATTTGATAAGTGGATAGGACACGGCAAGGGTTACGGATGACAATAGGGACTTTTAGAATGAGTGGACGAGAACACGACGTACGCCGACTGATCATGCGTGTCAACGTACTCAACTGCCCATGTTGACTACAATTAGAAATCTTTTAGATTGCACTCGACGATATACATGTATGCAGGAAGTAACACTATGAATTACATGACAGACAAAGAAAGAGGACAAAATATACAGTTCCTCATTCTACCCTCAACAATAGGCCATTTTCTTAATGTAACCAAATTTAATGCATAGGTCTTTGTGAAGTGCCTCAATACAAATTATTTCAATCACCTGATAGGAATAGTAGTATTTCAATAGTCAGAATGCAACTGCATATATTAAGTGTTGCTAGGTAGGTCAAGCCATAATGTTTGTCCAACGTGGCAACAACTTATGTATGCAGTTAGGATTCTGTCTATTAAAATACTATTATTCTTAACAGGTGAATGAAATAGTTTGTATTGAGGCACTTCACAAAGACCTATGCATTAAATTTGGTTACATTACGAAAATGGCCTATTGCTGTGGTAGAACATCCCTTCACTGCTCTTATGTAAAAATGTGTAGAACAGGTGAATATGCATGTGACACTTGTTCTACACATTTTTACATAATAGCAGGGAAGGGATGTTCCTTTGTCTACCTGAGGAACTGTATATTTTATGCGCACGCGGCATATACTAGTATCGTACTAGATTTAGGAAAATCAAGGTTGACGCATTCTCGATCGCCGACTGAGACGACGTGACGCATGCGCAGTGCCTTAAAATGACGTCACACGTTGCAGTCAAAGCTGAAAACGTGCAAATCTAAAAGTCCCTAATGTCTGCAAGGGGATGTCGGCTGTACTTTGGAGTTATTGAAGTCTTGAATTAATGTAAGGCCATCTGTCAAATACCTTTGGACGAGTACCTCTAAGGAAATCAACCCCAGGACAACTACCCCCTGGAAATAACCTCCTTTCCCAGACAAATAACCGTAGGCCTAGAGTATCATTGCTAGGTATGTCCCCTTAGAACAGTGTTACAACCTTATGCCCCCGATCTCCCTCAAAAGTGAGAAATAGATAACGCGAGCTAAAAATTCACAAACGGACAATACTGTGGACTGTTGATAACTTCACATGTTTATTTCAAAGTGCAATAAGCCCTACCTTAATATAGGATTAACCAAACACTAACACTCCTCTTTACCTCTTCTTCTTGCTACTATACTACTTCTGCTGTTGATAACTACTACTACTACTACTACTACTACTACTACTACTACTACTACTGATATTACTACCACTACTTCTACTATTACTTCTTCTACTACAAGTATTAATACTAGTACATTACTATTGTAAATGTGGTAAATTTCAACTTCGGAAATATTTTATTACATGATACATTACAAGTAGATCAAATAAGCACGTAAACTTCTACACAGTCATTTCAAGTCCATACAAGTGAGACAAAAACTATAGGGATGTAAAATTGATCAAATCTTTTCCCGACATTAAATGTTAACAAATCGTTGACCATTATCCGCAACTTTCTACTCTGTAAACGATTACTCTAACTTGTCTTCCTAGTGCATACGTTATTAGCACTACAACATCTTTAGATAAAATGACCCCCATCTATGAGGCCTATTCCGCACATCTCTATCAAAATTACATTTTAAACCAGGTCTTAATAGGCTTTGCTTCTCCGCCTGTATTTCATGAATATTTCATTTATGATGTCCCTGCGTACGCTCAGTACATACCGTCATTAGACTGATATCCGCGCACATTTGCAGTGCGAAGTTCGCACCCTGCAATAGCTACTCCCACACTCACCCTCCCGAACCCGAACCATCACGCACACCCTCTCTCCCCCAAACGCACACACCCGTACAATGCATATATGGGTGCATGGTAACTTCACCCAACCCCTTTCGTTCTTGATGAACGCTGTCTGTCTATGCCTTACGAGGGTCGAGGAGTAGGAGAGACAACCCTAGGCATTCAGACTCAAGTACGATGAGGTATGATCGTCTAGGTGCATGTCTGTTCCATGATGCTTGTTGAATTGCTCCATACATCTCAAGTGAATGGAAATAGCCGCCTCAACTCAACTCTTCCTCACGTAACCAATTCCACAAGTTCACGTCCTTATGTATCCAAGATATGGCAACTTGAGCCTACGGCCTTGAAATGTGATTTAATAAATGGATAGGTAGATTCGAATACTAAACTAATAATTATTGATTATCAAGATACCTTAAGATCTTTAACTGGTGCAGCTACTAGTATACTTGTCCTACTAATGTTGACCATCTCGTAGTCGTACATAATACCTGTAGTATGAATCCTGTAACTTATGGCAGCTACTTTGAAAAAAGAAAAATATCAAAACAGGGACAAAAGAATAGAATATTAACAATGACATATTCCTACAAAATTTTAATATGTACTTACTTCCATACACTAACATGTACTTGCATTCACATATGATTACGTAATCAATTTCAGACACAATTCTATAGGGTGTTAGGTAATTATGCAAGCGCATTAGCTGAATGGAAATCTATATTACAAGGCATTTTGTTTCGGATATTAATACATTGTCATTCACTTTAGTTTTTACCGTTTAAAATGAATAAAAAAGTGTTTTAACGAACACATTGACCATGAGCAAGATCTCAAATTACCTTACATGTAAAACATGTCTCACGAACTTTATCGTTGGAAATCGTATGAATCTTTTCGTCACCAGCTGCAGTTATGACCTAAATACTTATTTGTTTTCACAAACGTTAGGCTATTAATGACACAGGTCCACTTGCAAGAGCAATATTGTATACAGAATGAATGAATTAATAAATACATAAATAAAGGATAAAGAATAAATAAAAAGATAAATATTAACTAAATGATTAAGTAAATATATATATACATAAATCAATCAATCAATCAATCAATCAAACTCAAACTGTGTGCGTGTGTGTGTGTGTGTGTGTGTGTGGCGGGAGATGGAGGTGGAGGATGTAATGGGGATTTTGCTTCCGTGTATCATTTATATATGATGATCTACGTCTAGTTCTTACCTTTAACGTCAACATCGGAGAAACATATTTAAATTTCGAACCGGAGTCTTATATCTAATGCGAATATAGAAATCTTACCGTACTACGGACATTACCTCTAGACCAAATCATGTCTCCCTACACTGCCTGTCCTGCTACTCTATGTTTAGAACCAGGATCCCAAGACATAGATAGATTTCGACGTGGACAGTGAATCAATCAATAAGCAAAGTTTCAATTCACGCACCTGTAATGTTCAGGCTAGATAATGTTCCTTTGGCTCACCCTCAACCCCTGAAATGTCTCTTGGTTTATTTTCGTTCTCAAGGGCTTGCAGTAAGTTACACAATTTTAGTAGCGATATCATATTAAGCAACTCCATCATTTGGTTCTATTTATTAGCGGGTGGCCGTTTCGCCTCATTTTTCCGTCGTTTACATGTTTGATAACGCATTTTACATTTAAAAAAATATATATACCAAAGATTAATCACAAATATCAATAATCAAGAATTTCCTCTGTTTTCCTGGTTTGTATTTTATTGATGTGTTATTAATATTACCTGAAGTGCTAGTGTGACAGAGATATATTATGTACCAATCAATACAGCGGCCGTTCACCGTCAAAGTTTTGCGTGGGTATGTTAGTTTTTTGTCAGTCGTTCTCTACGAGATTGATTTTGTAGCTTCCGAATGCCATGATTCAGAAGGGAAAAAAATTACAATGGAAAAGAAATGGCTCTCTGTGGGACGAACAGCAGAAAAGCGCGGGAAGGGCAGAAAAGCGCGGGAAAGATGATACTGTCGATTTCCATAATGCCAAGGACACGTGTGCGTTGATTGAAGATATTGAATAACTAGTGAAAGGTGAGAGTTCATGTAGGTAGAGAATGAGATGTCATCCATGTGGATGTGAGTTTACCTAACATCAACCAGGTACATCCAATTCAGATCAGTAGAGCGTGATTAGGCTACGAAATAGGTTAACCAAATCAATAGGTACACGAGCAGATTCGATGTCTGGTAGACACGGGATGCTCAATCGACGGCCGCACAAATTTAAGAAGGTGAGGATGAAGAAATGGATGGATGGAGAATTCCCCATCGACATACGGCATGGAGGATGAAAGAAATATGATGGAAAATAATCTAAAATAGATCAAATGAAAAAAAAATTGCATATCAAATACAGTATATCAATGAGAACGAAAAGATGAATTGACATAAAGGAAGTAATATGTTGATATAAGAAGACCTTTTATTTTTCGACCAGATTGTGTTTCAAGGACGATCAATCGGAATAATATTATTTTACACATTATTTAATTGCCAATATTTTTTTCTTCTAAAAAAAATTGCACAAATTAGGAAATATGCTCCTACGAAACACGTTCGCTTTCTTCTCAGGTATCAAAACTTTTTTTTTTCTCGAAAAAAAGAAGATTTTCAACATAAAAGACGCTGTTAAACCTAAATAACATGTATTTATCTGAAATGAAAGCCACACCCCAAAAAAGTCCCAAGCTTTATTTCGTACACCAATTGTAACTTTAAACGGGCCTTATAAGCAATGAGTGTTAATCGATGCAAATTTCTTGGCCTCTTTTTTCCTCCCCTCTATAATTGAATGTTGAGGTCTAGTTTACGTCATGGTATGTTGTTCTTGGCCGTGTTCTCGGAGGGCGGAAGTTGAAGGAAATCTAATTACTTCTTTATATCTATCTATCTCAATTTAAATGAATCTAAATAACATTGTCACGTTTTACCCATCATGTCGTCTATTCATGCTTTCACTCAGTTAACTATTCAAATTAATTCAATAATTGGTTCTTCGTTTAAAATACGATATATATTTAATAGTAATTGTTATCAGTATTCATAAAACAATTATCCAATCGACATGTTAATTTATTTCACCATTAAAATCTCATTATCAACATCATGCATGGTAATGGTGAAATTTTACTCCATTTATTTTCTTTGTGGCAAAAACCACATCAACATGAATCGTATAAGGCTTTAAATATTCCAGAGTACATTAGTCACGCTTAAGTTCATGCAGTGTGATATTTTGCCGTGTACTATAGTCTTATTAATTGTCTATAGTCGTAAGTAACCGTCCCTGTGTAAACAATTAAGAAGGTATCGAAGCGTTTAGTAGATCTAAAATTAGACGTTCCTTAAAGGCCGGTGTGAGAAAATATATTAATCTTACAAAGAGTTGCGATCGAAATCAATCGCAAGTCCTCCGATCAATCGCAAGTTTGCAGTCTCCTATCTCTTAAGTACATAGTTGCGATTGATATCAACTCTTTATAAGACGAGGCCCAGTTTATTTGCAAAAATGTTTGTGGATCAGTTTCTTACATGTATATCATTCGTGTCAAAATTAATCTTCTATCACATTCTGGTAATTATGCATTACATCGCTTCGTTGAAAATATACGTTCACATATATTTCTATAAGCATTATACCACATTGCAAAGGGGGTATTGAGCATTCATGCTGTAACTAAAACTTTAGGCACACAATACAGATGCACCTCAAGGGCTGAAAAAACTTGACATTGATTGAACTGCTTGCAAGTTGTTATTAAAAAGAGCTATTGTAGTTCTACACAATGCTGGATATCGAATTATATTTATTTTGGTATATCAGATTATCATTTACATCTGCTTAGATTTACAGAAAAATTAAAAACAAGCCCGGTGAACTTTTCTGAGATGATTCCCTTACAAATCAAGACACTCGTCTTGCCAGGTTTCAAATAACAATCTAAAAAATGCGTAGTTCCTAAAGCCACAAGGGAGGTGGGCGGAACATTATCTCTTCAAATCGATTGCAATGTCCTGGAGCTACGTAATTAATATTCGGACACTATAAAGGATAAAGTGTCACATACCGCTACAAGCCGCTCAAGTTACATCGAAGAGTCGGGAATTGTTGGTACTACCCTTGGGATAAACGTTGCTATTTTGCGCTGTCAGGAGTCCTGCCGAACATGGCATGGTGATGGTGTCTTAGGGCTTAGTCATGTCTATCCGTTAACCGTAAATTAATTAAATGTATTATCTTATATTTATTGGGTTGAGGCGAAATATTGTTCTTAATTAAGTGTTGAAATCATGAATTTATGAAGTCGGTTGATAGCTCTTCTGTTCTGGGTAGCTCGTGGTACTTCGCTCCTTGTATCGCTCTCACCATATAGTAACTCCATGCTCTCATCTACACACACTCACATACGCACCCCTAACCACACCCTCACGCCATCACTGGCACACACACACACACGCACCCTCACACCACATCACGCACACAGCTTCTCACCAGCACTGTCTGCCATGTTCTCTCACTGTCCCTTTTTACTTTGCACCTCCTTTTAGGGCTATCTTGTTCATGAGAAATCGTAGCATTCCAGCGCTGTAGATATTATTTTGCTACACGTAAGTAGCTGTAAGGGACATTAATTGATGCGCCTAATTGCGCCTTTTGCCGTTGGTCATCTATCTAAGTGGAATGACTCTGGCAAGCCAACCCCCTCACCCGTTACTAAGTGATCAGTGCCAGATTGCCTTAAAATGCTTTCACAGCTGCGCAGATGTTGAGTAACGTCACAGATCACAACATTCTCAATTCTTCCCGCCTTTCCCGAAGATATCGATTTTCAATCTTCCTTCATCTTTCTCCCATCCGGTGTCCCCGCCTCCGTTATTCGTTTTAATACGCGAGTTCATGTTTCTGTCTGTACAGTCCTAACACATTTGGAATATATTTTACTTGTCATGAGCATAATATTGGGTCATGGAAGTAAACGAAAACCACATATTGATGACATTATGTCAGCCTGGTGGGGTAGCTCAGTAGGGTTGAGGTAACAATCCTGAATACTTAACTCACACTTGGTTGACGCCGTGGCAGTGACAGTTACGATTTAAACGCAACATGGGCATTCTGTGTAGCATGGTTTTTCAAGGAGGAGAGGTAGGGAGGGGAGGGGGGGGGGGGGGGGTATTGGGTATTAGTTTGTGATTTCATATTGAACTAATTTTCTTTTCTGGGCATTCTAAACAACTTTATTATTTGCTCAATCTCATTCAATAACATGTATTAAAAATGAACCAATGATTTCATCAAGTGAAAAAAAAGTGGTTAAGATGAGTTATTCTTTTTTGCGTTTTACAAGCCATGGTATAAACAAAACAACGCACTATTAGTAGAAATTAAATGGTGTGGATTAAAAAAAGGGATTGGAAATCAGTGGCATATCCGGGATTCTCTCGCGGGGGATCGGAGAAAAACCCTGAAAAGAAAAAAAGAACCTTTGATGCCTTTCGAGGTCTAAAATTGCCCACCATGGTCCTAAGGGGATGCTTCATTCAGGTACATGTATGACATACCGAGTCTTGTCAAGAACGAATGAGGGATATAAAATCGAATCACGGAGAGAGAGAGAGAGAGAGAGAGAGAGAGAGAGAGGGAGGGAGAGAAAGACAAGGAGAGGTGGAATAGACAGAGATAGAGACCAAAAGACCGGTAGATTATTCAGCTGTAATACTTGTCTTATTTTACCTGTACATTTAACAAATAATCTAATGAAACATTCGACTTGCGATTGCTGTGCTGTACTGCAGTTTAGATGCGTGCAAGAACGAATTTTCGAGGTAGGATATCCATCAAGCAATAATTTATGTTCGCTATCTGTTTCTATTTATTCAACCGCCTGTCAAGGAAGATCGAGAACGCTTGAATACATCCGACACACACTCTCTATCACTTTTTAAGACAGTAAAGGAAATAATACAATCGGAGATCTATATCGTTAGCAAAGTTTTGATTTCGTTTTTTGAATTGTATGTATTAAAGTCGATTCTTTTTTCCAAATATTTCATGAAGTCTGAGTATTACTTGTTGAGAAAATCAACCACCTCCAAAGTAATCAGAACGAATGTTTTTGTCCAGCAAATTACATTTTTTATTTTTGCCTCTTATGTTTAGAACATGTTGGATGCCGGTCTGCTTTAAAATAAGTAGCCGAACTTATATCAAACTAGAGATAATTCAATGCAATGTCCTGATTAATCACAGATGTAAAGACATGACCAGTCTTACAGTACTCTGCAAGTTGTATCTAATTCAAAAGATCTGTTTTATGATGCACAATATTTTAACCAGTTTAATCATAGACTCAAAAAACATTTTATACATTAGAGACCGACGTCAGCAATCCTACATTCTAGTATTGATCAGAGAAGCTGCCTGTTTGTGATACTAACTTTTTACCTTGTCCATCGTCATTCTTAAACTCGTCCATTATTCAGAATTATTCAACATTCCCTTGGGGAAATCTCGACGGATTCTTTCAATTCTGTCTCCTGAAGTAATTCTCATGTTTGAAGCATAATTGCGCACTTTTGCATGTATTGCAACTCAGACATGCTGCATGTATTGACTAGGTCTGCTGTGTGTAATATCAAATCAATTTCAAGCTGTCGTCTTTCCTGTTTATTGAAGCTCAACCAGTGTACACTTAATAGACTTGGCGTCAAAATGGCAATTATTAGTCACGTGACCTTCACGACGCCTGTCGTCATTGTGTAGGCTTGTCTTCATTTGACCTACCTATCGTGTCAGGCCGGGTGTCAGGGAGTTAGGGAACAACGGCACAAAAGAAAGATGCCTAGACAGTCTCCACATCAAGACGTCGAAATACCGACCAGATTATGATGTTGGGTGCATTCACTAATCGCTTCCGGTTTGGGTGAATGAAACGTCTTCTTTTCGTCACTTTTCGTCTGCACCAAGGTCATTGATATCGTCTGGTAGAAGAAGGAGGTCTTCTGGTGTAAGAATGAAACCCTCAAACAGGCGATGACTGGTGTTTGTTGAATACCCTAGGGAAGTTGAAGGCACTGCCTTGATGCTCTGGTTGTAGGCCGTACGCCATCTGATGGCACGTACTAATTGTATTCCATTTCATTGCCCAAGAAAATCAGTAGGTTCAACCTTCGCTTGTGTTTATGTCCCGTCAAAAAATGTACAATTGATTCAATGCTTCATAGTAGAAGAATGAGATTATCCAAAAGATATCGAAAGAAGTACATTTGTATGTCACTTGTTATCTTTGTGAAGCGCCCTCTTTCGTCATAGGACTTATTCATTTAAACAGTCGAGCCAGTTAGCCTTCACGATATATAAGTATGTACAGTATATGCTCTATGTAGAGCACAAATACTAACCTGAAAACATTTTGATCAAAATTCGTATGAGCACGCCAATATGAATATTCTCTGTCAACTGATAGAAAACAATTATATATTTTTTAACACTGCAGTTTCACTGTTGTTGAAGATTCTTCGACTTTTAGAATGTTTGTTATATATATATATTTAAAGACAAAAATTATGTCAATGGTATCATTAACAGCGATATTACTTATTAAACAAATGCTTCATTGTTCTAAGGGCATGTGAGGATTCAATGGAATAAACAAAGTCTATGCATGTTAGACACAAAATTACATCACCAAACTCAATCACGCAATGGCTGGGGGGCAACCGGCCCGTACATTAAGTACACTACCCCCAAACTTGCCCAGACTAATTGTATTTTTGTTCGCTCTTTTGAATCAGAGATACAAATATACCTGAAAAGTGATGTTTATAATATCTCCCTTCTTTAAAAAAAAAACTTTGTTTGTCAGAGATTTTTTCGGAATATTGCCTCGCCCCTTTTATGATTACCTTGATCCGCCCCTGCATCACAGTCCAAAATAGTATACTAACCACAGCTACACAAATATATTACAATAACTTTTTATGTAAATAATTATATAGGAAAGAAAGAGAAAGTGAAAGAGAGAGAGAGAGAGAGAGAGAGAATGATAGAGAACATGCAATCAAAAGAGGCACTAGGGACTTTTAGATTTGCACGTCGACAGCTTTGACTGCAACGTGTGACATCATTTTAAGGCACTGCGCATGCGTCACGTCGTCTCAGTCGGCGATCGAGAATGCGTCATCCTTGATTTTCCTAAATCTAGTACGGTACTAGTATATGCCGCGTGCGCATAAAATATACAAGTCCTCAGGTAGACAAAGGAACATCCCTTCCCTGCTATTATGCAAAAATGTGTAGAACAGGTGTCACATGCACATTCACCTGTTCTACACATTTTTACAATAGCAGTTAAGGGTGTTCTACCACAGCAACAGGCCATTTTCGTAATGTAACCAAATGTAATGCATAAGTCTTTGTGAAGTGCCTGAATACAAATTATTTCATTCACCTGGTAAGAATAATAGTATTTCAATAGATAATCCAAACTGCATATATACATTAGTTGTTGCCAGGTTGGACAAACATTATGTCTTGACCTACCTAGCAACACTTGATATATGCAGTTTGCATTCTGACTATTGAATTACTATTATTCTTATCAGGTGAATGAAATAATTTGTTTTGAGGCACTACACAAAGAATTGTGCATTAAATTTTGTTACATTACGAAAATGGTCTATTGTTGAGGGTAGAATGAGGAACTGTATATTTTGCCCTCTTTCTTTGTCCATATGTTCATAGCATGTATATCGTCGAGTGCAATCTAATATATTTCTAATTGTAGTCAACATGGGCAGTTGAGTACGTTGACACGCATGATCAGTCGGCGTTCGTCGTGTTCTCGTCCACTCAATCTAAAAGTCCCTACTATTAGCCTTTTAACGCGTGAGCAACATCATGCTCATGATGATCAGGGCGAATTTTCCTCAACACATTTTCCATTTCATGTGATCATGTAGCCTAGTCAGATTATTTTCGTTTCAGTGCATTTTTCTTTGTCATCAGCACATCGCTAATTTCCTGCTAGCTCTAATTTTTCATTTCGAGCCAATTTTTCACGTATGATTTGATGCCAAAGCTAATATTTGTGAACGTTTCATCACCGGTACACTCTAAACCGACAGTCTTGACTCGAATCATCAGACTTTAGATGGCGCTCAAGAAAGAAAATGAGTACGCAAACAAAGTCAGGAAGTAAAATGGAAAGATGCCAGGAGTTTACATTTGACGCGCGGTATGATCTTCAAAATGCGATTGGACTATTTTTACTGAAAAGATTAAAGGTATATATAGACCAGTTTTGGAAACGCCCCCCTCTAAAAATTGAAACTGAAGCTCTTATTACCAATCATGTGAAAGAATATGTTTTGACTAATACGTCATTTTGCCCGGAAACCGCCTACTAATTGATATATTTAGTAAATCATTATATCTACCCGGACCGGATAAATATCGCGCACGTATCGCGTAGTCCCATTTACATCTTTCTGTGTACAGTGCTTGTAACTTTATCAAGACTGGGCCAAATTTCTTATCATTTTGATGATTCCAGAACCTTGCAGTACACACCAAAACGTATATGCTAGATGATCAACCTTTTCTGATCGATTCCAACACGTTTCTTTCACAATGCAATCGCACGACCAGAACTGATCTTTACCTTTATTAACATGATTCAAAGGGCTGAATCGTGCAAAAGTATATACATTTCAAACTGCTCGAAAGTCTCATGCGATATTGGTACTTAACATCTTAGATCTTTGTTTTCTCTTTTCAGCTACCATGATGAACTGATACTGCTGCAGATAGTCTAACGGTGGATATACTAATTGGACTTGTTTGCTGTAGACGCTGCTCATTATCAGGCAGTACCAATGTTATCCCGATCTCTCCGTTGTCTACTCCTGGTAGCATTCTGCCTTGGAATAGTACAAGGTTTGTATACACATTTTTTAGGAAAAAATATAATGTTCAAAATGTTTAATCTGTTAAAAAAATTAAAGCTTACTGGTCGTTTGTATAGTTGGAATTCCATTGAGCAAGGTAATGTTGATTGTTATGCCTCTATGGTTTACATAACATGACAATCCAGATTTATTTAATCTTAAAAAGTTAAAGATATGTCTTTGAAAAAAAGTCAACCCTAACCAATCCTGCTCCGACTCCGAAAGACTTTTCACCCTCATTTCATATCATCGATAAACACCCCTTTCGAATCAAGTTAAACCAACCTATCGGTGAAGAAAGCTTGCTCTATCAAAGAATTGTCGAAAGAGATATCCCATATTTAATATTCGTTTGACAACAGTCAAACACGTATGACCTGTTGACCGAGTTATACCGAGGCGAGGTGTACATCAGCTCTCCTTTGAATATTATTCATTAATGCACGTCCAGAGATGATTCCCGATGAAGACATACGAAGATGTTATCTCGTTTTATTGGATTTGCTGTCAGTACGACTTTAATCCAGCTGTAATGAGTAAACCTCCGGGCTATTTTTCTCCTGAATAAATCTCGTTTCCTGTTTTAAATGAATGACCTACATCACGACTCATTTTCAGGCTAACATGATCGATTGAGCCGGGCTCAGAGGGCCACATGTAAAGATGAGGAACATAAATAAAACTGCCTGGAACTTATTTTTCTATTTCAATGCGTCGCCATCTTCCTGCTTCACTTTGGCATGTTCTTAAACCCTTTACCTCTCTTTCTCTCACACCTTCTTTCTTTCATTATCCTGCGTTTTGGGCTTTCAATCGAATTAGTTAGGTTGCACATTTTTTTCGATATAATCGTGTATGTTAAAAATGTTTATGGTTATTCGATTACGTTATGAATATGATCTAAACAATTAAATATTGTTAAGTATCAGACATGGTGATTTGCAATATCTTCTTTACGATTTTGTTTTAAAGGCCGCAATGACGGCGTCTTAATTCACAATTCAACTCCCACTCTCAATCCCCCCTCTCTCTCTCTCTCTCTCTCTTTCTCTCTCTCTCTGTCTATCCCTCTCTTTCTTTCCTTTGTTTGTATAGGTCATAAGTGTAACCTGATTTCAAATCAGATCTTTTTTATTATAACCATGCAAAAGTACAGACTACAGTCGAGAAAAAATGTTGATAGGAGAAACTAGGAGTCGTTGCATCGATATACATTAAAACGCAGACCCTTCAATTTTGCCATGATCATGGTTACATGTATGTGACATTCACAGGGACTCTCAAACGGGATGACGTTTTTTTTACTAGGTATAACGATTCTAGATTTAATAGCAAATTTCGGGCATTAATATTAAATTGGTAATGAAATTTTAGGTTGTCTGAAACTTTTCCTCTTTCACCCTGTCCCATTCTTCCCTCCATCCATCTCCCATCTCTCTCTCTCCCTTTTCGCTCGCTTCCACTTTCCCCATTCCCCCTCCCTTTCTCTCTCGTTCTCTCTCTCCCTCTCTCTACCTCCCCCATCGTCCTCCGCATGTCTCTCTCTTCTGTCCTCTCGCTTTGCCCCCTCTATCTCTGTCGCTATCTATAAGGCTGCAATCATGTACGACCAACATTTCGAATATGAGTTTGGATGTATTATGATTTAACTTATCTAATTGTCTTTTACTCATTATGAAAATGCAAAACATAGATCTTCAACAAACGTTGGAATTTATTGCAATTAGTACCAAGCCGTGAAATTCATTAAAACAGAGTTGAAGAGACATTGGTTCAGTAAACATGAAAACGAAGGCCGTTCGTTCTTCCATTATTACGCTTAATTAATATTCAAAGTGCCCTCTAACTATGGATCGTCAACTTCATGTTCCCCTTTTATGATAATTATCTGCGACCTTGAAATGGGAATATGATTTGGGGCATTAAAGGTAATCATTGAGGTCTAGTAAGGGAAATGCACTTCAAGAATGCGTCTACATGTCACTCTGCATCGTGAAATCTAAAACTCAGCCTACAAACATTACGGATTTCTTTCACTTCTTTGGAATAAAATCATCACGTAAACTAAATTGTCAAATGCCGGCTGAAACCGCAAACGCTTGTTTTGATCGTTTGATGTTATTGAGCATTTTCGACTGATTTTGTTTCATGATTATTATTTAAGTATTCAAAGAAGGTCATACAATTTAGTTTAAACGTTGTTATTATTTGCTGGAATTCTAGACTCCCTGGAAAAATTGGTGCTCTGTAAAAAGAAATAGAGCTATATTAAAAGAACTATTACACAGTGATGTAGAACAGCAAATCGTGAATGCGACGTAGACTATGTACGTGTTGATCATTTTAAAATTAAAATGCCGAGATAATGGCATATCGCTAGATACCTTTAATAATGGATAATAGTGAAAATGTGGTACTCTTGTCTGTGACTGTCTACCGATATGATTTAAATTATTCACACTTTTTTAAAATAACCACAATATCACGCCGCGTTGGTTAGTACATCGAGGCATTTCACGGAGTATGGAGAGCGAAATGTCATCGCGATTTGCTGTCCATACAATGTCAGACATCTTACAGTGCTTACGAATGTGGTGTACAATATCACACCATTCGTATTTTAAAGCTTCCTTAAAGCTTCCTTAAAGCCTGTCTGTACTAGTTTGACCAGGAGGGATAAGACCAACCTGCAAGGTCACCAATAGGTGGTTATCTCATCAACTCAGCTCTCAATTAACATAAGAAAAAGAGGATCACGGTGGGACCAGCAGGCACCGGTTAGGCATTGTATTTTATATAGAGAGAGCAAGTAGCTACAAGTAGTACAGTGTGGCTTTAATACCTGGGTATTCAAAGTCGGACTCAAAAGACCGTATGAACACACTCTAGTACTTCACTGTCCTATACTCGACCTATTGGACCTCTTCAAGAAGTAGAGCACATTCAAGAATGCATTCTTCGATCTGAGAAAAACATACCCGAAACTGAAGAATGGTAGATAGGTAACATGATGAGTTGAGAGTGACTGACAGGACCTCTATTAACCCATATAAATGAATGGTTAGGACCTGTAGAAGGATGTCACCCGGTATGTCCAGGTTCTCTCGTTTCATAATCAGATATTCCGCTCGTCAAAATGAAGGAATTATATTTGTAGGGACTTGGGATGTCGACAGTCATTTGGAGTATCCAATATCTCATTTTAGGAAAGTTATAGATTATTATCCTCAAGCTGTCTTTTCTCTTCAGGTATGACAACTAAGAGACAAATCTAAATAGATGTTACTTAATCATGAATATCAATGTAATTTGAGTAAGGAAATAAAGCACGGCATCTCTGATTATGTGACACCACTTTTGTATAAGGTTCTAGAAAATTATCCCATCTTGTATGATAATGAAACAAGATGTAAGCAGCGAAGTCGATGCCAAGTTATTTTCTCTGTGTTAGTGCAGTGTTTCGATATCGTATTCATGAATAGATGCATTCTCACTCAGTTTCCATCTCATCACCTTTCCGGATGTTTTCATGTTGTCATGGTAACAGCGAGCAATGCATGCACATGACCCGTGAGAGTTAGACTCTAATGATGTTGGGTGCTGTCGTACCGGTTTGCTACAATGAAGAAATTATTCAAGCTGGCAAACTGCGCAGTGGTTTTACGTCCGTAGTTTCGTTTCTTTTCCATCTCTTAAAATGGAAGTAGAGATTGCTGAATAATCATCGTCATGTGAATGAAAACCAACTTGGATGGGAAGAAGAATTCGATCATTTCAGTCAGACATTTAAATTATATCTGATATATAAATCATTGACTACGGGAACCAAGACTATGGGACTGAGAGAAGTCAGTAGTCTACGGCTTAAAGTGATTGGGTATTTTTGTCTCAGATTCTGAAAATAAAATACTGGACCCCATGACTTTTACAAGCCGAACGCCTGTGTGATTATCAAGATATTTATGATTAGAAATCGAAATTTCAAAAACCGTTTTCTTAACGGGTTTTATAACACTACAGTCTATGGGGGGGGGGGGGGGGGTGAGTAGGGTAAAACCTGCCACTCAAAGATTTTTAATTTTTTGAAGCGCAATTTGTTTGGGGCTTCGATATTACACCATATCACAAATAGTTATAACACGTAGGGCCATGCATCACAGAAAAAAAATGTTAAACGATGCCTTATGATTCCATGAGAACACATTCAAAGATAGGTACATGTACATGTGTGAGGTTTTTTTTTGTCAATGGCAGTAACATGAAGTACCTCGTATTTCTGTATTTGAAGTTTGCTCGGTAAGATTTACGATGCGGAATTGGAGAAAGCATTCCCGCCAAGCCATAATTTGGGAACGGCCTTTCTCATTCCTAGCTAAATTGGAGTCGTGATATAAAAGAGATTCCTTTTCAAATAATTCACCGTGATAGCAGATCAATAGTACCGTCCTGATGAACATTCAGTCGATAATGGCCAGACAAAATTGGAATTTTATTGAATATATTAACATAGATATCATTCAGACTTTCTTTTATGTCCACTCGCTCATTTCTAATTCCACGAATCCCATTTTTACTCCTTACCCTTAAAATGTAGTAATTCATTTTCATTGCAGTCATTCATTACTTTCGATTCGAAGTTCTACATCACAGAATTCATATACTTATTAAATGTTTTATGTGCTTTTTAAATAACAATAAAACATCTTGATATGGAATAGATTGAGATTATGATTTCAAAAAGGATCAATGACTACTTATTATTTTGCTCCGTGTATTCCTGAGTCCCATGCTTTTTATACACTGCATGTATATTCGAAGTATCCGCTTTGTTATTTATTTCTGAAAGATCTGTGTAAAGACTAATGAGTATTCATGAAAATTAGTTCAATACATTGATTTATGATGCGTAGTTTATATTGATAACCATTCATGAAAGTCAATTTGGTATAATGATGTCCTATTTAATTACATTTTGATAAGTATTGCACTGAAGAAATGTCGATCATTTTGAGAAAAAATTGATATATCAGCGTCCTATCTGATTTTATATTGACAGGTCTTCACGAAAAAAGTCATTTAAATACACTGATGTGCTATTTGCCTGAATAAACTAATGTCCTATTTGATTGTGTGTTGATTAAGCAGTCGCAATTGATGTCCAATTTGCTTGCACGATGACTAAGTGTTCACGAAAGAAGTTCAATTTGATATATTCACATAACTAATGTCCTTTTCAATTTGCATACTCAAAAATATTTACGAAATTTATTTGGCATATTTAAATTATATTTGTTTCATATTGATAAGTATTCACGAGAGAAAATTAATTGTATACACTGATGTCTTACATGTATTTGACTGTATATTGATTAACTTAAATTGTTGGCCAATGTAAATCACGTTGATTAAGTATTCACACACAGACCAAAAAAAAATATAATCAATTTCAAATATTGATGCGATATTTGATTGCGTATTGATTGATTACCATTGATATTGATGAAGTTGATTTGATACATACATGTATTCACAATAGTTCATTCAATCAATTGATGTTTTATTTTATTTTAGGTAAATGGGATTGCTATAATGCAGCTGCGGAGGTGAAGTCGTATAAAGGGAACGGATCCACCGCCTGTATACCAGACTTTGGACCGTGTTACTCCTGTATGAACTGGAGTGATGTTTCGGATTCTCTTTTCTCTGATTTCTGGCAGATGACCACCGATGATAGTGAGTATGAGAATCTAAATACCCCATGTTTTTTATTATTTTATAGTTAATGTATACTGGCTAAGAGTTATCACGAAATAACACAAATGATTAGAATAATGATATGTATTTTCGAAAGTCGCCTAACTTTAGTTAGACCTGTAGTAGTAGTATTTATTTTTGTATAAAACATAATAACAATGCATGAGATACGGTGGATTGCCCACATTCAGCTTACCCGACATGGGAAAGCTGGTCTTCCCTGGGTTCCAGAACAAAAAAAACATTAAAAAAACAGAACATAATAAAAACAGTAAATACATTTTGAAGAAGAAGAAGGAAAAAAGTAAGTAAAAAATAAAGAAAAAAAAAACATTTCATAAAAAACAAGTATAACAGGAAAAAAAAAAGGGGGGGGGGGACCGTGTGCTATTGTTACAGTTCTGCAATCTTAGATTTGAATGTATTAACACTAGGGGATGATTTGATATGAGGAGGAAGTGTGTTGTAGGCCTTTGCGTTTCTATACTTGAATGATCTTTTGAGGTAATTTGTTCTCGGTTTGGGTAATGGACCCCGTCTTATAAAAGGTTGCGAGTGATCCAACTCAGTCGCAAGTCCTCTAACCAATTGCAAGTTTGCAGTCCCCTATCTCTTATGTACATCGCTGCGATTATTTCGACTCTATATAAGACGGGGCCCTGGTTTAAACCTTTCCCGAAAGCCCTTAGTTTGAGTCAACCTTTTCATCCTGTACAAATCATCACAATTCTGTAGCTATAGGGATATACAAAAAGTTGTCTCTGTGAACCTTTTTGTTTCATTTTCATAGCATAGTCATGGTAATTATATTACTTTTATTTGTTACATAATTGCATTGATTTCTGTAGAACTTTAGGATTGGCACGTTGTCTGCAATACATACATATAAGTGTAGTAAGTTAGGTCAGGTTTAACTATAGTGTCTTTTTGAGAATACGGACCCATAATTATACAGCACCTTTCCTGTCACAAGCATACGACCAAATCACAGTATAGGGGCATACGTATTACCCTTGTCATAGGTTACACCCCAGTCACGTCAGCGAGCCCGATACCGGATCGACAGTAGACCGAAAGAAAACAAGTACATTATCTGGATGGTGTCAATTATCGGTTTGGAGTCGGTTTTGTAATGTGACTGCATGGGTATCGCACTGATTATGGTGCACTTTCTTCAACTTAAATGGGAAGCATTCCAGCCAGTCGCCATTTCGTATAATCAGCGCGCATATCCACCATGCCGTTGAATCTTACCCGGCGAGAATCCATTCAATACCGCCAATCGCAGCGATGAGACCAAAACCAGACTGACAACAGACCGAATTAAAAAAAAAAATATTATCTCGAATGACCAGACTATCGATCGGTTTTTGTGTCGGTTCGGTGGTGTGACTAGAGGATAACACCCGGTTTGCTATTATGTCGACACCGTTTTTACTCAGTGCTATTGTTATATAAAGATTTATACCATAAACACTTCACCATAACTGAAATACTTGTTAGTATTACCTTCATCGATGTTGAATTTTTTTTTAGTCATCTATTTTTACCCCTGGAAGAATTTAGAAGAACAAAATAAGGAACTTTACCATCTCGAAAGAAAAAGTTCCTTGTCATGTTCCCTTTTTTTTTCTCCGTTCGTCAAATACATACTGAATCAATGGCAGAGCGCTGATTTGTATTGATGAATGTTTTTGGATTCTCTGGTTTTACTCATGAATGCGGAAGATTTGCCAACCCTAACTCAATTAGTGGTTTTATGTGTGTAGCGGTGGTCGAACACATTCACATGCGTCATTCTTTTCAGAGCGCATGCACCAAAACATGTGGAATATATGGTCTGTAGTCTACGATTCTAACGATTGCATGGTATGTAAGCTTATGGCAGGAGTGTTGGGAGCTGTCAAGTTTCCAACAAAACTTGTATAAATTTACACTTATATATAAACCGTCAGAAATGAATTAACAGCAATATCGACTGGAAATCGTCAGTTTGATTTCACAAAATGTGCAATAATCGAATCAATTCTCAGATTGTGTCTCATTTAACCATTCCTATGCTATAAACAGGTGTTTAAACTTAATCATGTGAAAATGTAAAACTTCTACATGGTAAAGCAATCGATTTTCAACTCTGGAATCAATAGAAGTAAGTCAAGAAGAACGTTTTCCCAGAAACTCATTCTTAATATACTGTTTATATCATTGTTTTTCAAAATGAACTTACAAAGACAATATGACGTAAATATTATCCACATATAGGTTTGTGGTTTGTAAGCTAAGAATGGGATCGATAGCAGCTGTTTTTGCGGGCTCATGAATTACGTTTATATGCCACCAGATAGATAACACGTTATTACGCGGCGAGTGAATAGTTGATGTAAAATATCCATTATTTCATTACCCTGGTCTCTGTCCTGCCACCCGTCTTGCCGAAAGAGGAAATTAGAATAAGTATTATAGATGAATATCATTTATTATTTTCGACGGGAAGATGACGCACAGAATCCACGATGAGATAAATAAAGTCGGGAATACGCTGTCGACTTCGTTGACGTGATTTTAAAGACATAACATAGATATAAATCAATCATCTAATAACGTTTTATCACCCGCGCATTCAAGATGTTTAGAGGAAGAAATGTGAAGGAGAAAATGTTTATACCGCAACGAATTTTCTACCTGAACGCGAATTTCTGTACATTACGTCCGACTCACAGATTTGTGTAGAGAAACATAGCCGTCTCCATAACAACATCATGGAAAACCCCTTCTCTATCCCGTCTTTCCTCTTTACAAATGCGGTTTGGTATTTCTTCTTACCTGGCTTGTGTTTGTATCCTTTCATCTATTATGCAGACAAAGTGCCATCATTACTCTCACAAAGAAAATTCATGAAGCGAATTATACGCGTCAGTTTTGAATAATTATGGTAATAGCTCAGGAACGAGAATTCCCCTTTATTTTGTTTCAGTGACGATGAATTATCAAGAAAGCATTTACCAAGATGAGGATGCTCAGTAAAAAAAACCAAGACATTTTTTCTCTCACGATTATCCTTCCCTTTAATTCGATCAACGTAGATATTTGAAGCAGGCCTTTTGCTTTTAGCAGATTAAGCTTGCCGTTTTCAATGTTTCATATACTGTAAGAGCTGTTTGGACAGAATGTCTTCCCCATAGATCGAATAGATTAAACTGTAAACTTGCATTATCTCTATACACGTTCATCACATATTCCCTTTCTAGACATACCGTAAACAACTAACTCATTCATAGCCTTAACCCAGTTATGATTTATTTGGTTAAGTATTATGAGAAATTGATTTGTCCCGATTTATTTGTCTTGAGGATATGACATATTAAAGCTTATACTTAGGCCACCAGTATTCAACAAAGACCCTAATACAACAGTTCATCTTTCATTAATAAAATATTATCTAAAAAGATTGGTGTCTTATTTAAATTGAATTTCTACCTGAGACTGTTTTGAAAATGTTATACCATGCCCTGATTTTTTTTCTCATTTAAATTATTGTAATATTGTTTGGGGTTTCACTTCTAAAAGAAATATGGAACGAATTTATAAATTACAGAAGCGTGGGATTCGCCTTATTACACGCTCTTTTTTATCTGTCTCACACTCAGCCATTATTTAAAAAAAATGCAAATCCTACATGATTTATTAACCTTAAATACTGCAATTTTAATGTTTCAACTGTCTAATAAACTTCTTCCAAAGATTTATGATTATTTTACTTTGAATTGTTCCATCTATACTAGAAATGCTCAAAATATCCACCTCCCTTTAAAGGGATCGTTTAACAATGTTAAATCTGAGATACATGGCTCTACGTTTTATCAGTGTCTGTGATATGGTGTAATATTGAAGCCCTAAAAATTGCGCTTCAAAAAGTGCCTCAAAAAAGTAAAAACCATTTGAGTGACCGGTTTTTACCATACTCGTTTTCCCCAATAGACTGTAGTGTAATAAAACCGTGATGTTTTTGATGAGTTAAGAATAAATCGGAAGCGTAGTTCAGAACGTAACAATTGTTTGGCAAACGCAAATTTGATTTCGATTTTCAATCATACATATCTTGATAATCAGACAGGCGATCGACTTGTAAAAGTCATTGGGTTCCTGACTGACCTGAAGGTTTATAATTATCACTGCAGCATGAGCTAAATCATGGATTTTGTTAAAGGATATAAGACAAAGTTACCGGATCCCTTTAAACCGCATATCAATAACTCAGAATTCAATTGTTTACAATGGACCAATTATTTGGAATAGCCTCCCACCTAATCTCAAAAATAGTAAGACCGTAAAACAGTTCAAACGATTATTTAAACAACACATCCTGAACACAATCATTCATGATGAATATTGACGTTTCCTTTCTTTTCTTCCTTATCAATTATTTTATATTATTAATTTTGATGTTTTTGTTATGTGTTTCCTGTTTTAATTTTTTATATTTTCTTACAATGTGTTATGTGTATACTTGTTTAGGGGTCATTTTCAATAAGCCCATTATTGCCTTTCATAACCCCGCCACTATTATTCATATGTATATGTTTTTATTGAGTTGTAAATTCTCTTCAAAGCGGAAATACATTAAATTGAATTGAATTGAATAAATAAGAAAAATAACATCAAAAACATCAAATTTACGAGGGGTATATATAATTTAGTAGTAAACTGTATGTCTTAAAACGCTTACCTCGATTTGTATGCCCATCAGAGAATGAGGTGAGATACTTTTCAATTCTACACGTACTTACGTTATGTGGGATTGCAGGAAATTGGACTGCATGATTATATTCCATGCAGACGTACGGTAATAGGAAGCTATTTTCAAAAGAGCACCGCAGACAATAAACATTTTCTATACAAGTGATTACTTTCTTCATGCCTTTATACTGATGCTGTGCATCTACATGTAGCTATACCTGCTTCGACGACCACACCCATACGAGATAAACGCAAAACAAACACTCATAAACTTAAGGAAAGTAAATCGAAATTTACAATTGTTTCTTGGCCTTTATTACTCCCGTTCTGCAAAACTGTACACGCACATCAAATGAATTACCATATTTTCATGAATAATTCAGATAATAAGCACAGGATCTCTTACATACCTATATTAAATATCTCGATTATATAATTAATCATTAACATCTGGAACCTTTTCATTGTGCATAATGGAGAAATCCTCTAGTAAAACTGCCTTATTCGTTCCATCATTTTGACCGGCATTATGAGCTACAGTCATGCGCGTCAAATAGATAACAGATCTAATTTCCTGGAAGCGTGAAAGTGCAGTCTCCCTTCCAATTTTCCCCGAGAGGGACAAAGAGAGTGAATTCATTCCACTTCGTTATTCTATAAACCTCTGCCGTCACTTGCTGCAAGTAGATTAATCTATAGTCCCTGAGCTGATAAACTAGGTGTAGGGGTGGTGGTAGGGGGCAGTTATGCCAATATCCATGAATCTCAGGTGTGGTTCTTGGTCAATGTTAACAGCAAACTGTTCACCCCCCCCCCCCCACTCAATGTTATTTAGGGTATGCACATGCGTGTTCCCAGCACCCCACCCCCCCCCCCCCTTTAGCATAAAGTCCGGTGTGTAAAGTCAATACGGGGAGACCTTTTTTCTTTTGTTACGAGCCCGAGATTTTGGGAACACGGATGCGGTTCCTCCGTTCTCGGAATGGGGGGGAGGGGGGGGGGGGCTGTTCACCAATAAGGATATAGGATCATCATGTGGCGTAGAGTGGGTCCAGCCATTGAGGGGGTATCGGCACCATGGGGAATCATCTTGTGAGGCAGGATACGGTAGGCCTGGCGTCGAATCATCTTATTTTCAAGTACACTTCTACCCCTTCCCCTCCCCTCTCTCTCTCTGTTTCTCTTACTCTTTCTTTCTCTCTCTCTCTCTCTCTCTCTCTCTCTCTCTCTCTCTAAAATAGATACCAAACGAAATAATTCTAACCAATCATATTGAAAATGCAAGAACAAAAACATGCTTTCTTTGTATGTATTGTGCATACCAATGATCTAAATAATTTCAAAAGAAAGTTAACACATTCATGGTTGTATTTAGCTTAATCAATAACCCCTTGACTTAAAATAAAACCAGTTGTTTATCAGAGTGCTTTATATCGGAATAGATTTAAACTTAGCCGTCCAAAGCTCTATGTTCATTTGTCAGTCTCATATTGCCGAACAAAGGGGGAGAGATTGTAAATGGACATGCGTGGACACGAATTAGGATTGTTCCATCAAAATCCATTTTATTCCATTTAGGTAAGACAAAAATAGGAAAGTTAGCATCCGTTTCCCGCGTTATTGCTCGCAATTTCTTTTGGCCCATCAAGAGATTTGCAAAAGAGTTTCCAAGCATTCGCAGAGCTTTATAAGGAACATCATAATGGAATAGATATGTTCTGCAGCTTCCGAAATTGACGACCTCTGTTCTATCCAGCGTTTTGCTATTTAAGTGCTACTAGCAATTGCAGAAAAATGACATTACGAAAGGTCGCGTGCATGGATAGCAATATTCATTTTAAATCAAACTCCATGACAAAGGTCCAAAACTGTACTGTTGTAATCACAAAAAAGTAGTAATATGTTATCCATGGACTACTCCGATGTTTTATCATTTTCTCGAATAAATGTTTTTATGGCAACTTTCGACGTCCCTTTCCTTTTTCATTTATGTAACATGACTTTCTAATCTGATTTATTTCTTTTTCATGATTCTATCTTCAGTTGCTGCATTGGATCTCGAGGAGAATTTTTGTCGCTTCTTGAGGCCCGACGCAACGACTCCACAATGTGTTATAAACCAAGAAGAACACAATGTGACGTACTTCATCAACTGTAACATACCACCTTGTGATGGTAAGTTAAGACAATATTATAAAAATTAGAAGGGACTCTACAAATTTACCTACTTTAACGATGTTTTTTCAAAGGGTAGATTGAATTGGGTTGTGCCCCCCCCCCCCCCCCCTTCTGAGTCGAGGTCATAATGGGCTTGATACCCAAGGCATGGTCGACTTTTAAGAAGAAGATTACAATTTGAATTATTTAGAAGTTTAATTAAGTAATTATATATATGTGATGTCTAGGAATGACTTAATATTATAATCGTGCGTTCAAGCGATAATTTTACTATTCCTTAAATGTTTTGGTAGGATCGCCTCCTCCTAATAATCTGTATAATTTTATTTGCGTTCAAATCCTCCCAACTTACACAATGTTACTTCGGCATAAGAAATGCTCATGGTAGTTCATCATGCTTTACATTAAGTCCCCCCCCCCCCCATGTTTAAATGTTAGTAACAAAATAATGCTACTCCAAATTCCTCCAAGTCAGATCGTCGTTTGGTCCGGTAGTGTGCGGTGGACTCTTAATTTTTCTCAATTAAAACGGAGTGTGAATTTCCCTTATTCCATCCTCAAATGAAAGTATTACATTTCCTCTCTAAAATGCCGTGAATGGGAAACAAATATAAATATCAAGATGTTGGACTGCTAGGGAGATAATGTGGTATAGAAATATAGTTCGTTTCTTTCACAATCACATAAAGGTGGGAGAGTAGAAAATCACCACGAAACATTATTCAATAACAACAAAATTGAAGTGATGTGGAAGATATTGGAAATTCTCTTTAGGAAATACAATCCTCTGATAATTCGTAAATCATATTATTTCTGAAGGATGTAACCTAAATATAACTTTTACTGGTCATTTTGTTTGGAAATCAATCTTATCCGCTTCTCTGAACGCCGACTCAATATCAATGCGGGAAGATATCACTCTTCTTTGTAAACAAAATTCGTGTATTAAAATAAGGTGTAATAAATAATCTTGATAGCAATGGTGTCCTATAATATGATAATAAAATAAGGACAGACGACCTACGATGGAAGGATAAAACGCAACGGATTTGGAACGATCTGGGTGGGAGTGGTTCCCTTTGTTGGTTTCAGTGCTTTCAAGCGTAAATATTTTATAAGATTTTATGAGGGCAGGGTCTTCTCTTTGTTTGTTTCTTTTTTTATCCCTGTATCTTTCTCTCAATCGTCCTTCTATTTCGTTGCCATTCTAGGGGCAAGTGCCCTTTCACTTCTTTATTAAACCTCGGAAGGGGGAGGGGCTAGGTCACTATCTGACATATAAAATAATACTTGAATGCTTACAGCTGGGTTAGCGTCATACTTTAATACCACAACCATAAATTCCAAAAGTTTATACCTATTACGATTTTTTTAATTATTATCATTAAGAATCCTATTCCACTTTTATTCAAGTTGGCTTGTGAAAACGATATCTTGAACAATTACATGCAAGCTATATGGTTGGTATTGGAATGACTGTCGAGACCCGTTATAAATGATGAATAACTTTGACAATTTTACCGTTCAAGTTCTTTTATTAATTCGTCTCCCTGTAGCTCATGCTGGCTGCATGGTCGGTAATGGGAGCGAGTATCGAGACATGGCTATGTTCACAGAGACCGGCCATAGATGTCTACCATGGCAGAATATGAGTGAACAGCCAGTCAACCCATCTACACACCCGGACGATGGTAAGAACGCATGCAGCACGTTCAATTACATATATTTCAGGTGATAGCATTTTTTTTTGGTAACGATTTTTAAAACATGCCCGTCCTTTTGTTCATCATATTGAACAGCTCAGTTCGAAAACATGCTTCATCCATAAAAGTAAATTCTGAGCAAAACATGTTTTTTTAAATTCTTTTCCTTTTGTTTTTAAGTGGCCAAAACAATCTGGAGCGGTGTGTGTGCAGCGCTTGGTAACCGCAAGGAAAAGGCGCTATATCAAATATATATATATATATATATTTTTGGGATTGGATTATCAATTTGAAATGAAACTACTGTATATTGTGGATAATGTAACCACTCTGACTTTCAGAAATTCCGGTACCGTAGCTTGTTCGTAATCAATGCATTACTTTTAATGATTATGTAGATGTAGCATGATATAATTAGTTTCATGAAACCTTCAGAACTTGTTTAGCTCTAGGGCAGTCTCGATGTTTTTGGTTCATACGCTTTACTTAGACGTGTATTATGTAGCGGGTATACTGTCCCATTACGCGGGATAGAAAACCTTTTAGGTATGTTTTAGAACTGAATCCTATAATAGTAATATGAATCATGAAGATAAGCAAAAATATGATATTACCTCAGTAACTTGTTTTTTTCTTGGTATATGCCGTATTGTATACGACATTCCACTCAACCAATCAGGTTTTCTCTTCGGTCACTGCTCACTCTGTCTCATAATGACTATTGATAACTACACTATTATTTAGAAAGTGAAATGCACAAGTAAAACCAAAAGTCAATCTCATTTCAATTTAGTTTCTGCTTTATCGAATTACCCGAGGCACCTGTACTTGACATGAATGTATGTTGGCATCTGCACGCTTTTATCATAATCTTCAAAAACAAGCTCATAGGATAGTGAGGATGATGGGAACGGGGTACATTTAATTTGATGCCCCCGAATTCCGAATATTGAAGACTGTTTTAGAAGTCATAAGTAAATTAGACATGTCAGATAGTATGTCAAGAAGAGCCTTCAGCGATTCATTTATTAAAGATCGATTGTATCGAAATAATCTTACTAGTCATGAGCACATACCTGTTAAAATATTCATAATTTAAGATGCTTTTATTCTTTTCTTTTCATTTTTCAGGACTTTCTCAGAACTTTTGTCGAAACCCTGACTCTCAGGAGAGGCCATGGTGTTATTTCTATGATGAGAGCTCGATAGCATGGGACTTCTGTCCTATACCACAATGTAAGTATAGGCTTTTAAAACTCGATAGCATGGGACTAGTTTAAGTATACGCCTAACAGACATTCGTGATTATTTTAGAAAACAATTCTGAAATAGGAATCCATCATAATAATAATATACATGAAGCATTTTTTAGGATTTCACTCGCCATACACTCAAAATCTATATTTATTTTTGTTTAAACGCTCATTTTAATTGAGAACAAATTGGAACAAACACATATTTGTATATGTATGTTCTATTAGCAAAACATTTGTACTGAATATGGTGTATTTCGATTAATATGGCTTGCACTATAGCTAGATCAAAGATTCGTGCATTCATGGTCTGTACTGAACAACATTCTGTATAAATAATGTGTTAACCTGGCTCTCTCTCTCTCTCTCTTTCTCGCTCTCTCTCTCTCTCTCTCTCTTTCTCTCTCTCACTCTCTTTCTATTTATCTATATGTGTATCTATCTATCTATTTATTTGTCTATATCTGTATCTATCTATCTATTTATTTGTCTATATATTTATCTCTCTCTCTTTCTCTCTTTCTCTCTCCCTCTCTCTTTCTCTCTCCCTCTCTCCCCCCTCTCTCTCTCTGTGTGGATATACAGGTCAAGATAATTCTTTAGCTAACTTCACTCGTACTATGAGTACAACCATTGACTACCGCCGGTGGCCATACAACGAGTACAAAGGAAGTGACATCGTCACCGTGGAGAAGTGCGCCCGCCTTTGCCTCGAGGTAAACATGTTGTGTGTATTTATGTCTTTTTTCAGTACTTCATTGGGAAGGAAAGGATATTCCTGTACATGCTTGGAGATAAGCAGCCAGTGGACCTACGTACAGCTTTTTGTCCCATCGGTGGACGTGGTAGCGCTTCGAAAACAATTTGGCACCATAATTAACCCCTTTCATCTAAAACTGAGTTTACAATTCTTATACATGTACATGTTTTAGGAACGATACATTTATATTTCTTATGTAATTCTTTGCTTTATTGTTATTCTATTAACCAAAATAACGTTTTCTTTATTTTGATTCATTTCCAGGAACATAAAATAGTATAAAAGCAATAATATTCAATGAATGTATATTATACAATATATTAAGAATAGACGAATATGAATTACAACAACAACAAAGAAAGAAAGAGATCATCAACTGATGCCTGCGGATCACCATAAGAAATTAAGTATCCATTATATTTAGGTACGAATATTCTGACGAAACAAACTTCCTCTCGACGGTTAATAAATGACTCTCAATCCAATGCTCATTAATATGCTACCAGAAGTACGAGAACGGATACCACCCAGTAGGGGTGACGATTTAGGAGGACGTGAGATTTGGGGTTTAATGCGACAAAGTGTAACAAGATTGTATTACCCTATCAACATGTAACAAGATTGTGCTACCCCCCCCCCCCCCCTTACCCCCTCCGTGAAATTGGGGGTATAATGTGACAAAATATAACAAGATTGTACTACCTGTCGCTATTTCCATATTTATAGGAGACGTCTTTCAAATGCCGTTCGTTTATATTCAACGAGTTCTTGAAATACATCAGCATTGTAGTGACGGACGCGCATGATGCTAGCTCATTATGTATATGGACCAATGTGACGGTCTTTCACTTGGATAAAGAACCCATCGTGGATCAACAGTTTGATCTCTTCACAAGGACTGAAGCAAGTATGTTCAAACGATTACTGCTAATAGTAAATTATGATAATAAATAAAGAGATTATTAGTTGTATTAGTAGTAGTAGTAGAAGTAGTAGTAGTAGTAATGATACTACTAATAATAATAGTAATTATAAAAATGAATGAAATACTATGATCTTAATAATAATAATAATAGCTAGTTCTTATATAGCGCTTTTCGGGACCAAAGGCCCTCTCAAAGCGCTCAAAGCGCTTTACAGATATATATATTATTACACCGGTCATCGGATTCAGGCTTACCCGCACACAATGTATGCACATTCTCCACTCCCTGGGGAGCATTCCAGCCAGGTGTCATTTTTACAAGCGCATACTTGCTAATCTAAGCACATTAGCTTTCGCATCCTACCGGGTACTCATTTAACACCTGGGGTGGTATTCTGAACATTGTTGTAAGTTTTGTGTTATCTTTTGTTGTATCTCCCAGAGATAACACAGCGCTAATATTGTTGTAAGTTGGTATTCTGGGGCGGTATTCTGAACCCTGTGTTATCTCTAATATTGTTGTATCTTTGAAGATAAGATAAAGTTGGTATTCTGAACATTGTAACTTTTGTTGTATCTTTCTCTCATCTGTTTGGTCGCGCCTGCGTTCAAACTTTTGTGCGCTTGTAATTGTGCTTTTTAGTAATAAAATGGCGCTTAATCCTCACTTGCATATGCGCACGAGAGATAATATGACAAGATAATTGGTATTCTGAAAATTGTTGTATCTTTTATCTTATCTTATCTTGCATGATATTTACAACAATATTTACAACAGGTAGGGGGTTGTTGTATCTTTCGTGGTGATAAAATGGCGCCAATCTTTCTTGCCCAGAACCAACTTTGTGCCAATAGAAGAAGATTGTGTGTTGACCAGAAACATCACAGATGAGTACTTTCTAAGAAATTACATGCTAGGATATGACGATTTTAATGCTCTCATCTTAACCAATATAAATGAAAGCGTGACTTGTGTTCATGATCCACATGCCACAGCGCATATGATGACGCGCGTAATAAGCGCTCAATAAGTAATTACGCCCAAGACTAGGATGAGCTAGGCGCATCTTCAGATATGGCATAAAGTATTCCTATTGGTTGACCTACTTATCATGCTCATATAAAATAGATTTTGATTGGTAGTGTCCATTCAAATGGGCGTGTCAACAGTGGTCAAAGATAAGATAGAGGCGGTCTTTCAAGAGATAACACAGGGATAAAATGATGTTCAGAATACCAACTTACAACAATATTAGCGCTGTGTTATCTCTGTGAGATACAACAAAAGATAACACAAAACTTACAACAATGTTCAGAATACCACCCCTGAACATCATTTTATCCCTGTGTTATCTCTTGAAGGGCCGCCTCTATCTTATCTTTTACCACTGTTGATACGCCCATTTGTATGGACCCTACCAATCAAAATCTGTTTTATATAAGCAAGATAAGTAGGTCAACCAATAGGAATACTTTATGCCATATCTGAAGATGCGCCTAGCGCATACTAATCTTGGACGTAATTAGTTATTTGAGCGCTTATTACGCGCGTCATCATATGCGCTGTGGCATGTGGATCATGAAGACAAATCACACTTTCACTACATTGGTTAAGATGAGAGCATTAAAATCGTCAAATCCTAGCATGTAATTTCTTAGAAAGTTCTCATCTGTGATGTTTCCGGTCAACACACAATCTTCTTCTAACTCGTCTATTGGCACGAAGTTGGTTCTGGGCACGAAATATTGCCGCCATTATACCACCACGTAAGAATCAACAACCCCCTACCTGTTGTAAATATTGTTGTAAATACCATGCAAGATAAGATAAAATAAAAGATACAACAATTTTCAGAATACCAATTATCTTGTCATATTATCTCTCGTGCGCATATGCAAATGAGGATTAAGCGCCATATTACTAATAAGCACAATAGAGTGGTGAAGTGTGACGTCATCAAAAATCTATTTTTAGAATTTCTCATTTTTTTCTTCATATTCCGAAAGAACATCAAAAATAATGTCCAAATGTCGAAAACCAATTGAATATGTTAAGTATTGGCTGAGATATGACCATCTGAATGAATATATGTCCTATGGGAACTCAGTGTTATATGCTCTGGCTCCTAACCATTAGGAGCCAGAGCATATAACACTGAGTTCCTATGGGGAGTATATTTATTCAGATGGTCATATCTCAGCCAATACTTAACATATTCAATTGGTTTTCGACATTTGGACATTATTTTTGATATTCTTTCGGAATATGAAGAAAAAATTGAGAAATTCCAAAAATAGATTTTTATGACGTCACAGCTTCGGTACTCTATTACAAGCGCACAAAAGTATGAGCGCAGGCGCGACCAAAGAGATGAGAGAAAAGATACAACAATGTTCAGAATACCAACTTTATCTTATCTCCAAAGATACAACAAATTAGAGATAACACAGGGTTCAGAATACAGCCCCAGGGTGGAGAGTGGCAAATATAGATCAATGTCTTGCCAAAGGACATTAGTGCCGCGGTGGGACTTGAACCGTGGACCTTGTGATCCACAGTCCGGTGACATATCCACTCGTCCACACTCTAAATTACAGGGATTTAAATTTAAATCTATAGGATTTATTTTTAAATCTTTCATGTACTGTAGGTAGGGACCAATCGATGTGGATTTAAAATTAATCTTCGCTAGGATTAAAAAGTTTTAATCTGTAAAGGATTAAAAAATAAGTTCAAAAGATTTATATTATAAATCTTTCTAGATTAAAATTAACCCTGATAAAGATTTAAAAGCAATCCTTTTTGGGACTTCTTTGTCATGTGACAAAATCTTATCGCCAGGATTGGTCAATTTGCCGTTAATTTTCGGAACTTTTTTTAATCTTTTGGGATTGAAAAAAATATATTTGAAACTCGGATTAAGAACCAGTTTAGCAATCTTTTAAGATTAAAAATCAATCTTTATGGATTAATTTCATTCAAATCCGGCTTAAGATTTAAATTTTAAATCCCTGTAATTTAGAGTTAACACCTCTACATAAATAGGGTGGACTATGAATTTAAAAAAAAAAAAGACGAAGAAGAAGAAGAAGAAGAAGAAGAAGAAGGAAAAAAGAAGGAGAAGAAGAAGAAGAAGAAGAAGAAGAAGAAGAAGAAGAAGAAGAAGAAGAAAAAGAAGGAGAAGAAGAAGAAGAAGAAGAAGAAGAAGAAGGAAAAAAGAAGAAGAAGAAGAAGAAGAAGAAGAAGAAGGAATATGAAAACTATAAATGACAGATGATAATATCATTAGCAATCAAATGACACTCGCGAATGAATATGTTAATTTTCTTTAGTCATCGTTTCATGAACCATTAGGGAATTTCCCGTCTAGTTTCTCAAGTAATAAGAGATATTTGAGGTTTAAAAAGGTGTTGACTCCTGCTCATTATTATGAGTTTAATAATATTACAAGTAATATTAAAGAGGGTTGGTTGGTGTGTGATTGGGAGTTGACTGTGATCTAACATATCAAGTGTAACATGCTCAATCGTACAAGTGCCAATGGTGCCTTCTTGCTGTATCTTAGGAATGTGTATTATCTCTCGCCACATGCATGTTGAATAAAATAAATAACACGAAACTTATTTACGTAACTACAATGACTAACACATCCCATATCTATCAATTATTTTACCAATGCTTTCAGTATGTGATGCTTTCGAGCCAACCTCGTTCCCAGGTAAGATGCCATGTAGTGTTTTCTATTATTTTCTTTCCCTTGTGTGCCTTTTGAAGTTTGTCAAGATGTGCGATGTCTTTCAAACGTTTCATTTCATTTGGCGTCAATACGACATTGTCTCATTTTGCTATCTCGGTTCCTTTCTGCTGTTTTGCTTAGTCTGTCGTTTCAAATTCTCTTTTTTTTTTAAAGAACAAGCGCTTATGAATTTAGATTCAAATTCATGTTTCTGCACGAAATTTTGTTCATAAAAATGAGTATCGTAATCACATTTCATATGATTGATCATAATAAGATTTATCAATAAAATCGTGAAAATATGTAAACTTTATCTATCGAGAATAAATCGTATTTTCACATTCATTTCATGAAAATAAATTAGAAACATTATTCCAATATCATGGGCTACAGTGTATTAAAGCGACGAGACGTCCAATATATCTAACATTAATCTTGCAGCTATAATCATTAATCTACGAAACAGTATGTTGTTGCTTTCTTGATTTATACGCAAATGAATTATCAATTTATTTGTATGTTTATCTTTTTTGTAAGGGAAGTAAATTCAAATTATTATTCAAACTGACATTTTACTTTGTCTAACTTGCTGAGTAAGGAAACATGTCCATTTCAATAAGTTAGTTATTTTCGGAAACCAAACACTTTTTTAAAGTCAATCAGTAAGATCATCTATTATCTAATGTGTAGATGCTTAGTAGAACCTGATGATAATTGGTGTAAAGCATAACTATTGATTCACTCCAATTTTGCCTTTCTCTGAATTCACTTTGCGTTTAATCACAACAAGTATTAGTATCTTCTTTCTGCAAATATAAATGTTGCACTGTCCTACTCTGTCAATATTCTAAGAAGATAAATAGAGTTTTCTTCAAATCAATGAACAGTACGTCGATAATTCTGTGTGTATTTTTTCTGCATTCAGTAAACATTCCTGTGGAGGGTTACTTTAAAACTTTATGTGAATATATATTTTTTAAACATGTGAAACATCTCAGAAATGATAGGATCTCAAATGAATCGATAAAGACTCTTCTTGACATACTGTCTAAGATGTCTAATTTTACTTATGACTGAACTGTCATCAACATTTGGAAATCTGGGGCATCAAATTAAATGTACCCCGTTTCCATCATCCTCGCTATCTTATTAACCTGTTTATGAAGATTATGATTAAAGCGTGCAGATGCCAAAATATATGCATGTCAAGTACAGGTGCCTCGGGTAATTCGATAAAGCAGAAACTAAATTAAAATGAGATTGACTTCTGATTTTATTTGTGCGTTTCACTTCTAAATAATAGTGTAGTTATCAGTAATCATGAAAACAAATATGATCGAATAACAGTTCCCTTAAATGTCATTTTTGTTCTAAGTCAGTTGTGTTAGATGATTAGATCTCTTTGTAACAGTATTAGATATTCATAGAATGTAAAAGGTACTATGTCCCATTTGCAGGCCAAAAAAATGAAAAAGTTAAATTCCAACTGCATTTGAAAGATAGAGGTCTAATACTAATTTAGAACTTCCCTAAAAAAGGTGGGGCTTGAAAATGTCTTCAAGTGGGAAAATAACGACTATTAGTTGTCAAATCAACTTTAGGGCTATAGAGCCCAAAAGTAATAGTCTTGATTTTCAGACAATTGTACCGAATGGTCATACGTTTTATGCTGCGCAAAGATTCAATCAGTTTTAATCTTGGCCATCACAAGAAGTGGGTTATTGATGTAGACAAATGCTCATGTACCCTTTACAACTCTTTTCATGTATGTTATTACCAAAGAAGAAAAAAAGCCAGTCAGTCACTCAATAGTGTCTGACAGTGAAGTCTAGCAAGTAAACGGGTTTCCTTGCATAATTTGAATATGAGGACACTGCTAACGTTTAAATTTCACAGATAGGACATACATGACATATTCATAATTCCTGCAAAGTTCTACAGAATTTGAGGTTGGCTGCAAAAGGGACATAGTACCTTTAACAGAATTTTCAAATGAAAACCAAATTATGATTATCACTGATTATTAAATTTCGTTCATTTCATTTAATCTCGATCTTTGATAACTCTGTCTAGACCTGTGTTCGTTGCCTCTGGGCATGGCCTTTGGTGAGATCAGCGATGCCCAAATACGAGCCTCATCGTACCTCGATGACGAGCATATGCCTCACTTCGCTCGCATCGGTAATCATTCATCATGGATGCCCGCCCTCAATGATCAGCAGCCGTTCATCGACGTCATCTTCCCTTCCAGGATGATCTTCACAGGTCTCATCGTCCAGGGCGAAGGCGTCGACGACGGCGCGTTCGTTGAGAACTTCTACGTGCTATATCGGAATGATGACAGCGTGGAAAGCGCGTGGTGGTTCATTATGGATTTTAGCCTTGGTCTTGAAATCACTGATGTAGTAAGTATTCGAAGGGGTCCGCTCAAACCCCCCCCCCCCCCGAGAATTTAAAAAAATGATAATACCAATGTAAATACAACCGTCATTTCACATTCGGGCAGCGAGGTGGCAATTTGTCATCTGTACATGTATATATCATCGGTTAGTTTTTCATGACAACATGTGCGGTCACTTTATTTGAGTGACCAATATTGTTTTAGAACTGGAAATTCGATATCCGTTCAAGGAACGTCTGTTCGCCATATAGTACCATTTGTTAGTCTGTACCTCAAAATTTCTGTGAAATGTGATCAAAAGCAACCACCATATTTCATTTCACGCTAAATTATATTGGCACAAATGCGCCTTCAACATTAATATTTTGACGCCTAATTTTTTTCATTTCTTTCCCTCTTTCTCGCCCCCACTCACTCTCTCCACCACTCTGTCTCTATCTATGTCTGTTTGTGTGTCTGTCTGTCTCTACCTCGCCTCCTCTCCCACCCTCTGTCTATATTGCTCTCTCTCTCTCTCTCTCTCTCTCTCTCTCTCTCTTTCTTTCTTTCTTTCTACCTTTCTCTCTCTCCTTCCTTCTCATTTCTTTCTTTCTTTCTCGCCCCACTCACTCTCCCTATCCCTCTCTCCCTCTTCCATACATACACTAGCTATTTCGAGCGAATGGAGAGCCTCATTGCGAGCATCCGGTGTACTTCGATCAACCGATCCGTGCCGCTCAGCTCCGCATCCTGCCTTATGAGAAACATAAAAACATTTCACTCAGACTCGAGGTCCTTGGATGTCGAGACGATGGTAAGCTGAAATCAGAATTATTCATGTTTTATTCACAGACATGAATGTGATTTCCATGTATTATAGGACATTGATCCAAGCCCATGATATCCTTTTTTATGTTTCCTCAAGGTACATGTATATGGGCTATCACATAAAGCAACTTAAAATGGGGCATTAAGTTATGAAGAAAAGAAACTCCATGCATTTCATTTAGAACTAATCTCTTATAGATTTGTACAAGAATTTTTTTTATTATCAACATAACATGATAGGCATACTGCAGGGAATACATGATTGTTTTCTAACCGTATTAGTATCTTATTTGTTGTATTCCCGAGATCCGTAACGTCATGACTTCTGTGATGACGTAATGGCATTCGATATTGCAAGCACATAGTCACAGTCACATTGCTATTACATTTTGGGAAAATATTTTGAGTACGTTTATTTGCCAGTTTGTATTGTTATGTCATAATGATAAGGCGCGAAAAGGTTTTTTGCGCAGTCAGCCACTGTTTATTGGTAGGGCCTACATAATATATCACTTTATTGATAGCGGCCTCTTTTCGTTGAAGTGGGGCGGCATATATATTAGTTATATATATGGGCCTATAGTTACCTTTATATTGATATATTTATCCATTTCATCATATTTTCTTGTCTCCTTAAGATTGTGATTTTACACTCGGCATGCAAAATGGGCAAATACACGACAGTCAAATTGAGGCATCATCGAGTTTGAATGACGCCCTCAACGCCCCAGCCATGTCCAGACTACGTCCATACGGTCAGCAGCGAGACGGTAGTGGATGGATGCCTACGTCTGTCCATACGCCTGGGGGTCGAATCAGCGACTATGACGCGTCTTCTCTACCCGAGGTCAAAGAATGGATTCAGGTTAGTTCCATCAAGGAGTTTTAAGAGATGGAGTCATATCTAGCTAATTCCCTTTGTACCATCTTTGAAGCCGCCAGGAGAAAATATGACAAGCATGTGCTAAACTGGATCTTTCTTGCAGATACGTAGACATAAGATTCCTGCCTAGCTGCAAACTAACGGGCCATTTTCAAAGGGAAATATGCTAGCTAGCTAATTCCCTTTGTACCATCTTTAAAGCCGCCAGGAGAAAATATGACAGGCATGTGCTAAACTGGATCTTTCTTGCAGATACGTAGACATAAGATTCCTGCCTAGCTGCAAACTAACGGGCCACTTTCAAAGGAAATATGCTTTTGTAATGACAATTACTTTTCGCTGCCACTCGTCTGATAATATGAGCAGTACACAGTGCTTACCTTTACAGGAGGCAAACGAATGAAAATGGAGCAAAATTTCCTGAAATATTAATACAGATTACTCGACTGGGCATGTGTGGGCACTAATCTGACATATAACATCATAAAGAACTGTACAAGAACAAATTTCCTTTTTATTTTCGTGAGCCGGAAGTAATCGGAAAAGTGTCAAATTGCAGGTTTTAGGATTGTAAAATGTTACTATTTTCACAAATTAAAACTGCTTTTATACAATGTATGCAAATTTCTTGACACAATTAGGCTATTGAATTCATATTTTATCATCCGTTCGATTTCCACCTCGTTAGTTCAAATAAAAAGCGAAAGATTAACGATAATTCTTTGTGGAAAAATCACTACTCAAGCTCTCCAATTATATTGGCGGCTTCTAACCTCGGACATAAAAGGTAACAGCACACCTGTAGATTATATTGTGCAACCTTAGAAAACGGTAGCATGCTTGGAATTATTTGTTGCAAGTTGGGACTCCAACTCTTAAAACTCCTTGGTAGGACAAACATTATGAATTTCGTACCTAGCAACACGTAATATATGCAATTTGTATTCTGTCTATTGAGATAAATTTATTCGTAACTTACAGGTGAAATAAATAATTCGTATCGAGGCCCTTTGCTAAGGATATGCATACATTTGGTTACAATACGAAAATGGCCTGAATAACATTGTAGAGGCGTGCATAGAATTTGAATAAATGTGATCTATTCAATTTGATGTTCCCTCATGTAAATTTAGATTTCCGTATTATGAACAAGAAAACTTGGATCTTGAATCTTAATGTGATTTTGTCTTCTGATTTCTCTCCATGCGCTAGGTTGACTTGAAAAGGAAATATTTGATCAAGGAAGTCCTGACCCAGGGTTGCGGAAAGCGATGGGTTACAGCTTACAGTCTGCGCTACTCAGAACATGCTGAGGGAGAGGGACATCAGCTGAAACCATACATGGTTGGCAATGAAACGAAGGTAAGAATCATTCCTACAAGACATGAAGTCTAACCGTCGGGTCTAAGTACCATCGGGAGAAAGGCCATGTTAGGCTACAACTAAAACATCACTAATAGTAGATAACTGTGTATACATCAAATGTAATTATATTAGCTGGATACCAGATGAATTGGCTTAAGACAATGCACATGGCAACGTTATCATACAATTATAATGCATAATGTTTACTCAGAGTCAAAGTTTATTACAATACTAAAGACGTTCATTATAGAGATTTCAAGTAGCATGAATTTACCTATGTTTGGAAAAAATACAGATGACTGAAATTGATGTGTGTATAGATTAGGGAGGTAGACAGTTAGATAGATAGACAGGTAAAAAGATAGATAGGTATATAGCAAGATACATAAGTCTATAGATAGACAAACATACAAAAAGAAAGACAGACATTTAGATGGACGGATAGATAGATAGATGGAATGATAGATAGATAGGTAGACATGTATTCTAGATAGATAGATAAATAGATAAATGGTGTATTGATAAAGCATAACTTGTCCGTTCACTCTTAATTTCCAGATCTTTTTAGCAAACAATGACAACAACACGGTGGTTCGTAATAGCTTGGAGAAGCCCACTGTGGTCCAAGTCATTCAACTCGTCGTTCTATATAGCCACATCGGAGTGTGTCTGCGGTTCGAACTTATTGGATGTAAAGACAGACGTAAGTTCAATATTCCATCTTTCATATTGCCATACCAATGGGTGAGATTTTATTTAGGAGGGATAGCTTGAGATAAATAAAAAGCGAAAGTTTTGTTCATATACATGTAAATATACTTCTTATTATGCTCTAATGTACCTTTAGGCCTTTTGCCATCTTTCAATCTTGCTTTGAGATCTTCCAATAGTTTTAATAACGTATAGAATTGTTTATATATTTATTGAATTTTTTTCTTTCAGAATTCATATTTATTATCCTATATTTAGTCATAAACGCAATCGTGTTAATTTTGTTTTCAACTGTGGTGTTTGCATACATCACAGAAATATAATAAAGAAGATATCGTAATAGTAATATAACATTATTTATTTATACAGGGCATCTCATTCAGATTAAAAACTGGTCTTCCATAAGGCCCTGTCTCATTAAAAATACACATACTGTACGTACAAGAAATATCACAACATAACATAGAGACTTAAGTTTTGTTCAATTTCCAGTGATTTATTGACACTTAGACAACATTAATTCAAACAATTCAAAAAGCTACATATCAGTTTGCCAGACGCGATACTGAATCATGTTGAACATTTATCAATATTACAAAAGTTCTAAAAGCATGATTGAAAACGAGTTAATTTCCTTTTTTTTTTAAATCGAAGAAAAACATCAAGCACTAAAAGCAAATTTACATACAAATTGATGGTTAAAATAATAGTACCAAGGATAATGATACATGTATATATCACCGTTATTAAAGGAGCATCGGTTTATTAGATTACGCAACACTTCACTGTTCATGTCGCCATCTTCTCGTGATGTTCCTGTTCTGGGAGTTAATTGCTGTCACGCACTCCTTCCAAATTGCTGCGGTGTTTCCCCCTGGACAGATGTCAAAGACAGCCTCATTGGTGGCCTCGACGCGTAGCGAGTCCATTGCAGCTCCTTTCCACCCCTTTCCACCCCTTTCCACCCCTTTCCACCCCTTTCCACCCCTTTCCACCCCTTTCCACCCCTTTCCACCCCTTGGCATTGCTGCCCACTCGCTCACGCTCGAGGAATAGCATTTTTAGGCTTCAATCTTGTCGAGTCGGGCCTCCTGCGCTAGGAACCTTGATCGTGGTATGGTGATGGTGTCAGGCTCTCCGTCGTCAGGTTCGCTTCCTGAACTAACGTCCATTGCTTCGTCACCTAGTGATGGTTCTTCTCCTGTCATGTCGCTGAACTCTCTGTGTATACAAATTCACGAAACATAATCATACAATAACAGTAGGACGAACATTTCAAAAAATTGAATAGATAGAGCATAACATCAAAGCACAATGATAAAGCAAGTGAAACTAATAATATGAATTAAATTGCGATAAAAACTGATTTTTCATGTTGCCCCGCTTTGTAAAAATAAAAATAGATATACAAAATGCTTCCATACATAATGAAGTGAAAGAAACAAAATAACATCAAATGTCACAACAAATATAATAAAGGTAAGAACATATTAAAAGTAAATAATGATACAATATACGAAGTTAAAAAGACCTTTGTATCAAAAGCAGGAAGTAAGACACCGCTCATATAATATTGTAAAAGAGCAAGAAAGGTCAGATTTTACAATGTTCTATAAGATAGAGGATTCATGATAAAATTGACAGAGAACCTAAATAAATATCACCTACCCAATTCAGTAGATACAAATTTAAGATGAAATTGGGAAAATTAATAAACATGTTACTTCCCTCAGTGATATCATCCGTTTAAATGCATTGAGAGTTAAACAAAGTCATGCAGACTTTCAATGTTAACTGTTCCACACTTTAACGCCATAATTAACGAAAGTGTTATAATACAATTCAGTATTGCACTTAAAAGGTTTCAACCGATTCTTCTTACTTTTTCGAGTTGTGCGTTGCATAATATCATCTTGTAGTACAAATTTATCAGACATAGCTGGAGGCCATTTTAGGCCTTCCAGGGCTGTCGAGAAGGAAAGTGCCAAGGCTGTTTAGAAATAATATAAGCTGCTCCTTTATGAAGTTTATTTAACATATCGATATTATATTTAAATCGACAAGACCATAGAGTGCAGCAATTAAGAGCATGCGGTAATACATATCCCCAGTACAATTATTGTTTAAGTTGGTATTGAGTTAAAGATCCACGGAGTTTGCGTACAATTCCCAATTTCTGTTTAATTAAGAGGGAAATGTTTCCAACATGTTTACTAAATGTAAGATTTACGTCAATGGTAACACCCAGAAATGTATAGACTGAGACACATTCCATTGGCTTACCATTTACATCAACCTTTAAGGTCGCGTCATTATAAATATACATGAGATTTATATAGCGCCATTATCCATTCTAATTAAATGGTTGAGGCGCTTCTAAAAATTAGGGAACACATTACATCATGACAAAGGAATCTTGTAAATTTACATAAGAATTAGTACAAAAACTGAAGAATGAAAAAGTGAATGTCTATCTTCAAAACGCAAAATTGAACAAAGGGGATTTAAGGTTGCTCTTAAAAGCGTTGAATTGTTTTTCTTTAGCTGTTGTAAAAGTGAATTCCACAGGGCTGGATCAGCATAAGCAAGCTCGTTCCCCCAACATTTCTTTGAAAGCGGTATGTGTAGACGACCAGAGTTTGAGGATTGAAGGGTACGTGTCGGTTGTTGGAGGTGACCTAAAGAATGGTTGTATTGAAGAGCTGTTCTGTTCATAATTTTATGAACTAAAAGAAGGATTTTGAAGATTATACGTTCCTTTATGGGCAACCAATGGAGATTTTGTAAGATAGGTGTAATGTGACTACGTTTGCTTGACAGAGGAATCGTGCGTGTAGCTGCGTTTTGTAGTTTTTGTAACTGTGCAGTTTATGAATTTGGTAAATTAAGCCCCGTCTTAATAGAACTTTTTCGATCTCACCCGAGCGATATGTGGATGAGAAACAGTGGGGGTTTGATCGTAAGTTTGATGCGGCGGAAAAGAAAGAAAAATGTGTATGTCATCTGCATATAAATGATAATGAAAAGAGTGACATTTGAAAACATTTCTGAGACCATTTAGATACATTTAAAATAAGGTGGGCCCGCCCACATAGCCTTTGGGTACTCCACAGCCAAGTGGCCTGGGGGAGGATGTGAAACCGTTCAAAAGAACAAACTTTGAATGGCATGAAAGATACGATTCAAACAATTCGAGAGCCAGGTCCTGGACATCCAGACTCGCGAGAGTATTGGCAAGTATTTTGTGGTCTACGGTGTCGAAGGCTGAGGACAAATCTAAAAGGACCATTAATGGCGGTGACAGATCCGGAGTCCATTTCTCGTAAGATAGAGCTCGAACATTGTTAAGAAGGGTCTCGACACTATAAAATCATCAAAGTAAATATCTTTTGAAAAAGCATTAGATATTGGTAATATATAGATCACCTACTTTATTTCATTACCTCAGTCATCCCATGCCTACAAGATCAAAACATTTGACCGAAGATTCCCCGAATAAAGATAACATTATTGGAAAAAGTCACGATTTGTCGGTTTGGACTCTTTGGCGATGTGACTACGGGTATTGGAATGAATGAAATTGTACAAAGTAAATGAATTTCGTAAATGGATTTGTTGTCGTAACTGTTTTTGTTATTTCTAAATCTTGGACCCATCACTGTTGTATTAGGATGTGGAAGTCGACTTGGTATGGAATCTCGGTTTATAAATGACTGGCAGATCAACTCAGAGGTTCATGAATGGTTTGGCCCCCATACCTCAGGGAGGCTTCATTTTCCTGACGAATGCTGGATACCAAGTAGTTGGGGAGATCATCATTGGATTGAGGTAAGATTAATCATCAAGCATTCTATCCTACTCGCACGACGCCATTATGGCGGATCCTCACGGTGACAGTAAGACTGAGAGACACAGATATGATTCGATAATTTCTTAGACAGTGGTTATTTTTGAAGTCTTCTTTGATTTAGAAATTGAATCTTTATCATAAAGAAATTTAATAACTTTAGGCTTTGGATATTTTTGTAAATAGGTCTAGTACTAGGTTTGGAAAGTTGCGAAATGTGGTTTCTAAGAAGAATGATGAAAATCCCCTGGACTGACAAAGTTAGTAATGAGGAAGTTCTTACACGAGCTGGAGTGCAAAGGAAAATGATACGTGAGATGTTGATTAGGCAGTTGAAGTTCATGGGTCACATTACACGTAAAGAAGTCCTAGAGAACCTTGCTTTGACAGGGAAAATTGTGGGAAGAAGGAGTAGGGGAAGAAGGAGGATACTTTGGATGGACAGTCTGCAGAAATTGTTGGAAGAGAGAGGAGTGAAAGAACTGGGAGTGGTACTAATACAGAAGGCTAGGAGCCGAGGATTGTGGAACAGCATGATCGCCAAAGTCAAACGATATGGCACTTAGAGAGAGAGACTAGGCAGATAGAAATTTGAAGTAAAATTATACATCATAATCATCATTGTCATTACCATCTATCTCTCTCTCTCTAAATATATATATCTTTCTCTCTCTCTCTATTTATCTCTCTCTTTCTATCTCTATCTATCTCTCTGTCTGTCTCTCTCTCTCTCTTTCTCCCCTCTCTGTCTCCTTCCCTTTCTCTTTCTCTCTCACACTCTTTCTTTTTCTTTTTTTCTCTTTCTTTTTTTCTCTTTCTTTCTCTCTCTCTCTCTCTCTCTCTCTCTCTCTCTCTCTTTCTCTCTCCCTCCCTCCCTGCCCTCCCCCCTCCCCCTCTCTCCCACTTTCTTTCTTTCTCTTTTCAGGTGAATCTGTTAGGGTATTATACCATCACCGGTGTAATCACGCAGGGTGGCTATGACTCGTGGACGAACAACTACCTGTGGGGCGAGTACTACCGGCTCCTCTACCGAAGCAAGTACCACAGCGACCCTACCTCGCCCACCTCTGATCTGAACATGCAATGGAGACTCTATACGGATAGATTCGGAGATGGAGTGGTAAATTAACCCTCTTTGTCTTACGTCCTATCGGTGGTGTGATGGTTGGTACATGGTAATAGTCTGCTTTTCATCAGGAAGTTGTAATACCTTTGCCCCGTCTTAAAAAGAGTTGGTATCAATCGCAACTTTGTACATAAGAGATAGGAGACTGCAAACTTGCGATTTATTGGAGGACTTACGATTGATTTTGATCGAACTCTTCGTAAGACGGGGCCCTGGTGCACTCAAGGCGTCATGTCGATCATGTTATTCCCAGCGCTAATCAATTCTATATTGTATAAAAACATTGATCTGATGATTAAATAATAGTGAGATGTAGGATAGGCAATGACTTCACTTTAGATATGAATAATTTTCCTCCATTCAAGTTTCTTGATTTTTGTCTCTTCTAACCCGCCAATCTCACCCTCTCCGCAAATCAACCTCTCTGTATTTATCTGTCTCACGCCCTCTCACCCTTATATCTCCCTGTATCTTGCTCATACTCCCTGTATCTTGCTCATACTCCGTGTATCTCTTTCCTTCCTATGAACAGGATTTCCCTATGTACCCCGACCCTCATACCGAGATGCGTCATGATCTTGAGAGGCCTTTCATCACCACAGCAGTGCGTCTAAATCCACGATCTTCCAGAGGACAGTTCTGCATGAGGTTCGAACTCATAGGCTGCAAACTAGTTGGTAAAGCATTTTCCCTTTTATAATTAGTCAGCTAGTTTCACATATCTGACCTGTCTGAAGTGGTTGATATAAATATGTAATACTACGGATTTTAATAAAATAGAATTGAAATTAAAATTGAAATTGAAATTGAATTGAAAAGATCTTAAAATGTCCCAACGACGATTAAATGAATGTAACAAGTTCAATTGTATTTCACTGATTTCACCGGGGTTGAAAGACTATTTCACCAGTTAGATACTACGTATTTTTATATTTAACCTCCGTCACACGACATTTTTGAACCCTTATGATTAGGGAGGCTAAGTTAATTTGATGAGTACAATCTATTGCACATCAGACCGAAGTAGCTTAATTGTCTTCTTGACGACATATCTTTGATGGTTTGCGTTTGCAGTTGTATTAAGCAATAAACCAATCTTACTTGAATTCTGTTTTCTTTATTCCAATAGAAGGACTATTAGGTTTACAATACAGGATATTGTTAAAAGCCGAATTACGAAAACAATATAATAGATAATTGTTTTAAGCACTATCAAATGTTTATACAGAGTTATACTTTGTCTTGATCTCAACACAACATTGAATTGTTTTATTTTCAGATTATGGTCAGATCTGTCCCGAAACAGGCGACGAGCATGAAGGATTCTGTCTTTATACAGTCAACAATCAGAAAGAAGATTCTTGTGATAAGATCTTCATGGAGGATAGTTATCCTCTCTCCATCTCATCTCCAGGAACACAGAACTATCTAGATGACCGCAAAAAAAAGTTAGTAATGTTGAGAAAAAAAACGTTCCCAACTTTATCATTTTGATTATCACAGAACACATGATCTTTAGATATGTTTATTCTTTCATCTACAAATTATTTTTCTTCACCTAAGGATAAACTTTATCTTTACGTATGTATGACCTCTATGCTTCCTAGAACCGGTGGTTCCTTATCTAAACCCATGATTTAAGAAATCAAGGAGTTTGAACGGTTAAAACCCAAATGAAAGACGCCAAAAATATAAAGAAGGTGGCAAAACTCCGTTTATCATTCTAGCCAAATTGTATTGGTTTAGAACAAATTAATTTGGAAGAAAAATGTTCTATATTGTAATATGTTCATGATTTTCTTCTATAGATTTGAGCTGCCATACAGATATCAATACGTGATTGGACTGCGCATGCTCCAATCTCAGGGTCAGCACGCTTTCACATGGCGAGACGGTACTCCGATAACGTACGATAATTTCCGATGGACTCCTGATCAGGTGGACAACAACTCGACCGTTGATTGGTGCGTTTCATTTGACATGGATGACGACATGAGGTGGCGCGCTTACAAGTGTCGAGATGATGTTATCTCGAGGGCTACTGTTTGTCAAATAGGTGAGATGATATCATATATAGAACCAATATCGTTAGTGGGTAGTTAAAGTTTGGACCTCGAAGACCTCACTTTCCGAAGGGGTGATTTAAAGGGGGTGTAGCATGGCAAATATTGGTTAACGCCATCTACGACTTCTTTTGGACAACTGCACGTAAACAAATAGACTTGATTAAAGGTCAGCGCGCTAGCGTTCGCGAAACAGACCGAAGTTCTCCTCACGCTTCGGTACGTTTCGCGTATGTTGCACGTACGTGAATACTGCGGTAGCGTAGTCCGTAGTCGTAATATACCCGACTGGCTCCGAGTCAGGCCACGAAAAGATGCATCTCGCCATGCTACAACCCCTTTAAGTTATGGTTTATCGGTATCATCTCTACTCTGTTGGGTTCCTTTTTCTCCACAGAATGTTTTCACATCTTCTTAAGATGACGAAGCTTATTATTAAACCAATCCTTTCCTATTTTCTTAGGCTTAATATCTTTGAATGAGGCATGCCTAATATAAAATTTGTTGCTCAAAACTCCCATTTTACCTTTGCACCTGGCTTAAGACAGTTTTGCACTAAGAGCAGGTCACATCGTCCCCCCCCCCCCCAATACAAAATAAATAAGATAAAAATAAAATAACAATACCAAAAACCAATGGCCCATTAAAGGGAGAGATATGGCAGGAACAGGGGAAAGGTTATCCAAAAACGTCGACGTTCGCATGACGGCTCTTAAAATCTAAAGACCTGACAAAGGGTTGCCTTCCTAACCCCCCTAAAGAATACTTTGATTGTAGTTTATTTTCAATTAACAATCAATCTGGCTTTACTGACACTAACTGCATCTTAATGTTCTCTTTTAGACATGGATGAATGCTTGACAAGAGACAACGGTTGTTCTCATGAATGTAGGAACGAAGAGGGCAGCTTCCATTGTAATTGTCCTACTGGATATTATCTTGATGGCCTCAATGGAACTACGTGTATATGTAAGTGATTTAAAACTTGGATATATGTTTACATTTGCATTAAAATGATTCCTTTACTGAACAATACTATCAGAAACATTCCAAATAATGACCACTATTCTTTAAAAGCAAAATGGGAATAGCACATATTCCATTTTAAAATGTACTTTTTTGTGTACATGTATCACAGAAAGGAATGGTGTATCAAAAGTGCTATATGCTACATTTTGAGTTATTTTCAAAAACGATTAGAAGAATATACTGTACTTGTGTTAACATTTTATCTTACCATCGTAAATTCACAATTCCGTCCGGCATTGCAATGGTGAAAACGAAATATTTTTGATGTTTCGGGTTAAGAATATACCTGTGCAAAAATTATTGCAACAACAATTAATCTCTTTTTTTGTCAGAACGGTTTCAAATTGATCCCTCGCATCCACCACCCTTCATCCTTCTTTCACAGTACCACGTAAATGAATGTTTTTATTTTGATATTGTTTTAATTTATAATTATTTGTTTGTATATCTCTTGATGTGTTTTTAAAGAGATGTGAAATAAAATTGAATACTTGAAGAAAAAAAATGATTTAGATTTAGGCTAGTTCATAGGGATAAGGTGTTGGACAGAATGTTGCGAAAGTACATGTAAACTAAATGTGTTCGTCTTGCTTTTTTTCCAGCTGTGTGCCAAAGCAAATTCAGCTCCCTGTCCAAGGTGAACCTAACACAGAACGGAACAACATGTGAGTTCCATGCAGACTTTGATGAATCACCGTTTGGTAACACCACCTCAGCTCTAGAGTGTAGACCACGTGATTCACTCATGACGTCAGGGAGTGAATGGTCGGGGCGTGCAGCGGTAAGTAGGTCCTTTTAAAGCCCCACTGCACTACGTATAGCTACTTGCGCCCTCTATATAGCAAACAAAGCCTAATCGGTGACTATTGGTCCCCCCATGGTTCCCCTTTTTCTTATGTTAACTGAGAGCTGATTTGATGAGATAACCACCTGTCAGTGACTATGCAGGCAAGTCTAATCCCTCCTGGCCAAACTAGTGCAGATAGGCTTTTTAATTGAGATAATATGGCCCTTGTCTCCTTATGCTATAGTAATGTGTATGTAGCGGTGCCGTGGTCGCATGGTTTAAACAATTAATTTCGGATGATGTGAAGGTCTAGGGGTGAACCCCTTGCACTGCAATAATGTCCTTTGAGACACTTCCTCCTGTTTTTTCTTCACCGATGTGAATGTTCAAGAGTGCTTCGTGTGCATGGCCTTTTTAGGCAATTCATATACGATTGGGATTATCTGTGAGCTACTTCCTAATATTCTATTTAAAACTAAATTTTCTTTCAGTAGAACAATTCAAGCTTGGTTTGATACCTATTGTTTAGATACATAATTTATATGAAATAAAAGGCTGGGCATAACATACTGTATCTTATATCAACAGTTGCCTCCTCATAGAAAATACCCCAAAAATATTTATCTCGTGTGGAAAACTCATGATAATAATAGCTTAAATAATTATTTGTATCTTACTCTGCGATTTTAAAGACGTCGACATCACAAAGGAATAAACGTAGTTCAGAGAATCATCGACGTCGTTGGATATCCTGGTCTCCACCGGTAACATCACCCGACCCGACACCTATGGCCATCGTGGAAGAAGACGGCTCAGCTATCTGCTCTACTGGTAAAACATTTTCATTCTTAAATCCATAAGTACGATGATGTTGTTGAAAGCAAGGTTATTGGATAAAGTCTGAATTTGCTAAAAGGTGAGTTTACTGTTGGATGTTGCTAAATATATTTTTTATTTTCATGCGATAATTGTTGGCATCGTTTGAGAAATATCACTTTTCGCAAGTGAGGAAGGAACAATGCCATTCAAAGAATGTTTTCTTTTCTTTGAAAAGTCCAATTACATCTGAACGAGTGGGTTCGGTCTCAACCTTAAAAAAAAAAAATTCTAAGTTTGTTTCTCCTCTGTGCTCTCTCCTTGTCTCTATTCTCTCTCTCTCTCTCTTTCTCTCTCTCGCTCTCTCTCTCTCTCTCTCTCTCTCTCTCTCTCTCTCTTTCTAACTCTCCCCCTCTCTCCCCCTCTCTCTCTTTAAGTAATTGTTCCGTTCATGCCTTCTTGATCCTTTACAGAGTTTGCATCACTATCTTGCGAGGAATTATGGGAGTCACGTCAGTCTGACATCGAAACTACTTTGACCTTTGGTCTTATCGAGTCCATCAGTTTCCCGCCATGGTACAACACTGGTCAGTGGTGCCAGATGAGGATACATGTACCGGAAGGACAAATTGTCAGGTTATTAATCTGACCTTTGACCTATTACATGTCATATCCTAATAAGACGGTCGTATTCAATAGGACGATAACTCCTTGTCTACTTGCAAGTTTGGTGATTCCTCAATGGTCCTTTTAAAAATTGTTGAACTTTTCAAAATATTTCGAACATTTTAGTATAAGATATTTCATTTGTAATGAAGGGGAAGTAGGTAATCGGTACAGATAATCGCACTTTTGATTTTGTTTCCTCCTCCATTACCAATGGCCCTTTATTTTCAAATCAATATCATGATATTATCCTCTATAATTTTCACAATTGCTCACAGGCATTACACCTCTATATTAAAGCAAGCAAACTTTGAATGCATGAATTTGATATTTTATTTGTCTAATTTGTATCTAATATTAATTTGTAGGTTTACCTTCCATGAGATGATCCTCAGACGTTCCAGCCAGTCTGCCGCCCTCTGTATGGATAACCTGAACATCACTGACCGCATTCCCAACCGAGGTTATCTGCTGCGCGGGTCGTACTGCGGTCATTTCCGCGACCTCAAGGTCAAAACGAGGTCAAATGACGTCACACTACGATTGGAGATGGGTCCTCTGGAATCAGGCATGCCCAAGAAACTGGGTTTCATTGCAACGTATGACACACTGGGTAATATTCGGCACAAAACATTTTTCTTTTCTTTTCAGATCGACCGCTTCCATAATCTTCCCATCCCCTTCTGTATCAGCTCTCTATCTCTCTTTCTCTCTCCCTATCTTTTTCTCTCCTTCTCTCTTCCTCTCCCCCTCTCTGCTCCCCTCTAACTTTTTTATATTTGTTGTTTGAATTCAAGGCTTATTAGTTTTCAACTGTTATTCGCGAGAAGACGAAGATTTCATAATGAAAGGTTATTAACTTTAAAACCTTCGTTCTATTTGCTTTCATTATTCCATCTTTAGCAATTTCTTGAAATTAAGATAATATTTTGGTGTTCAATTTGTGTGTGATTTGGTAGATTGTTCACGCTCTCACGAGGAATGTGACCCGGGATGCGGCATCCAGGAACCCTTCACATCAGCGACAGGCAACTTCTCTCTGGAGAACTTTGGTGATTCGAACGCGGCACCATTCTCTGTCTGTACCTGGACGATCACACTTCCTGAAGGTCATTTCATCTTCTTCAACTTCACCGAGTTCGATGTCAAGCGCGACGTCGAGTCCGGAGCTTGCGTCGACTCGGTTGAGATCTTCCCTACTGAGCATCGCTGGGATGAAGGACGATCGCGCCATGTGTTCTGTGGTCAGGGCGCCGCCTACGTTATGACCAACGTCTCATCTGTGACAGTGATCTTCCAGACTGGTTTGGACACCGGATCCAGCGGATTTCAAGTGGTTTACGCATCAAAAGGTACATTAAAAGAAATTACAATGTAGTGAATATCACCTCTTCTTTGTCCTTCTATCAAGTGCAATGACTTGTATAATTTAGTTAAAGATACTTGCTTACAGTTCAGGAGCATTGCCTCATGTCAGCTTTAATGAATTTATGGCAACCTTTTCATATTCTATTGGCATCTCTATGTATTTTTCATTAATAACAATGACAAAATGTGATGCATGAATGGGATTTTTTGTGACTTGTTAATGTTTTATATTTTTCTTTTAAATTGATCGCCCTTTTGTGAATTCACTTTTTTGTACTGTTTTGATATTGACTCCTATTTGATAAAAATTGTCAAAATCTATCGATGGCTGATGTTATTCCATTACGTTTTTGTCCAGCTGTACCTGGTTGCAATGTTGGAAACTACGGCACACCCAAGAGTGAAATCGCATGCAACCTAGACAACGCGGCCATAGCATCTACTAACTATCCGTTACCATACCTCGTGAATGCGCGTCCAAGATGGCGGATCACTAGCAGGCATGGGACCTTCATCCAGCTTCGCTTCCATGACTTTGATATCGATTCACCAGGCTCAAGGTATGGAAGGGCAATTTAGATACAACAGTCGCACCACCAAACCTTCTCGAAACCGATTCCAAATGGTCAAAACCTTGTTTGTTCGTTGTAATACTGTAATGCTTTTTTTTTTAAATTCGGTCTATTTTCAGTCTTGTGTCGGTCTCGGCTGTCATTTCTCGGTGTGACTAGGGTTATGTTATAATTTATAAACAAAAACACCAATAGCAAATAAAAGTGCCATCAATAATTATTCAGGATGTCGTGTACTGCAATCTTAAGACAATGATTGAAATACCGCATAACACCAATGACAACACCAATTATCTATTCGATAAAAGAACAAATAACCATCAGTAGAGCAAATGTTCATATTAATTTTTACTGAAAGTGGAATTGAAGAATTGTTCCCGCCTTTAACAAACTGCATTTCTTAATCTCTATTGTCAGATGCGAAGGAGATACGCTGAGTATCTACGACGGTGCTACCGACATGACGAAATTGATTGATACATACTGCAACAACCATCCTCCTCCTGAAGTTGTAGAGGCTAGTTTCAAAACCATGTTGCTGCAACTCAGATCGGATGGGAGTGGTAGTGGGAGGGGTTTCTATGCCGTCTACACCGGCTTGACATTCCAGGAAACGCTGAAGAACAGTATGATATCACCCACCGCAACACCACCAGAAGGTAAGGACAGAACAAAAAAGAAGCGAGAAAAGGGTGATGTAATAGATTAGAAAGAGAAGAACAAAGAAGGTTCAAACTAGTAGGAGGAGGTAGAGTAAGTTGAAAAATGGTATGAGGAAAACGAAAATTGTCATATAGCAGAAGAGGAAATAAAATAATATTCCGAGGGAGAAATAGCCTACATACGAAAAGAGTTCCGAAGTTAGTAAGGTGTTCAAGAGATTCAATCAACCTGCACTAGCTACTACGTAACCTAATAAAAAGGGCTTAGCTAAATTACTATGATGGAAGAGGATTAGAGCTATCCTGATACGCAGAAAAATACCTGCCAATTTATTTTTCTTAAAGCCCTTCTAAAGTCTTAATTTTCAATCTCCTTTTCTTTTCTTTTCCCCATTTTTTCCTTTCCCCCTACGCTCGATCATATTTTCTTGTCTGTCTCCTTCTGTTCTATTTGCGCCCCAGGAGGGGAGCTGGATCGCCCTGAGTCATCCGCTGCGTCATGCCCCGATGGATGGGAGATGTACTCTGGTAGCTGTTACGCGTTCCGCCAGACACAGACTGGAGTAAGATGGACTGATGCACATCGCATGTGTCAGGAGGAAGGAGCGCATCTTGTTAGTATTGGTAACATCGAGGAGATGCAGTTCGTACACGTCCTGCTGACATCCAAGTGGTTTGCAGAGGGTCTCAGGACTTTCATAGGTCAGTTTAGCTACAGTTTCTGTGTATGTCTTCAGAATTACTTGTGACAGTGGGATATACTGAAATGGGGATATAACAGATAAGATGGTACTTAAATGGAAATTATAAAACAAATATATAAGTATCGATATATTCAGTTTTCCTGTCTTCAATACAATAAACATTGAGGAGTGATTGCATTTTGGAAAACTACTTATTGGATATGTTCATCTAATATTAAAGGAATACAGATTATTGAGAACGTTCATCAGTGAACCAGCAAACAAATACTGGAGAAGCGATTTGGTTATGTTATATGCCTTTGCACATGTGGGCCCTACTACTTGCTACTGAATTTTAGCGAATAAATGTCATATGGTATAATCATTTTTAATATTTTGGTTATATTTCCTTGACAGGTTTGATATATCAACGTGATAAGCACATCCACCGATGGGTAGATGACACCCCTCTTAGCTATGCTGATTGGTACATCCCTGATAGGTAAGAATTACGATCTCTCTCCGAGGGTTCTAGGACACCTATCCCCTGGACAACTAACCCAGCGAATCCACCCCTAGGATAACCACCCTTTAGGACGACTACCCCCGGGGTGGTTGTCCAGGGGGTAGGTGTCCGGATACGATCCTCGAGGTCAAAATCGTTGAACCACCTTCTAAGATCAATTGCCAAGATTGTTCAGTCCTGTCTAATATTCACTTCAACTGGTGGGGAAACTGTTTTTTTATCACTGTTCTTACTCTCATGAAATTAGAGCACTTCATCTGCTAGCATGTGGTTATATTATTGTCGTACTGCTTCTTTATTTATTATAGGAACAGTGACTGGGGCCTGAGACAGCCAAACGGTGGAGACCTTGAGGAGTGCGCCCTCATTGACCTGTTCAACCTTCACTCGATGAGTCAGTGGCATGATATACCTTGTGCCTCTAAGAGCGCTATGCAGATGGTGTGTGAAAAACCTGTTCAGACGGCTTCAGGTAATTCTTTCTTTCCCCTATCTCCTAACTCCACCAAACAATAAACCTCCTGTACAATGTATCCATCTTGCGTGGGAACAGGGATGAGGCTCTGAGTGTTCTACATGTTGTTTTGTTCTATGGCACATGCTCCGTCGACAATTATCGCTCCCCGGTCAAATTCGTAAACTAGGGCCTAGCAGAATTCCGATCTTCAGCCCAGTACCCAGCACTCCATCTAACCTTAATATCTAGTCCGAAACTAAAACCTAATCTAACTATCCTAACTCCAGTATTGTATCTTTGACAAAGTAAATCCTTGAGCCAACGCCGAGGGAGCAAAGATCGGATGATCCTCTGAATGTGTATTAATTCATAACGCAAAAATGGCACAAGCCCTGTGATCTGGGACCTGATAAATTATTGTATATTTTTGTAAAAGTAATTCCTTATTTCTGTGCTATTTCAGATGTTGCCATGGTGTCCAGAAGACGTCTCGGACCTTACATTTCAAAGGGTAAGACATAACAAATTTGAAATTTAACGTTTAGAAGAAAAATAAATCTTACATAATGCCGTAATTAACTTAAACATTTTGTCTTGAATTATTCATGTTTCCAGAGTGTGAATCAAACGCAGATCTGATTGGCTCATCGTGCGTGAGACTCCACCTACGTCAACGCAATAGCCACACCCCAAACGTGACGTTAACAATGGAATGTCCCGGTGGCTCCACCTTCTTAAGCAACATCGACCAATCAAAAGTCAGGCAGCTGATATTCTACGCTGAACACGTGTGGCCCTCGGCAAGTGACGTCACTTCAATCCTATTGTCCAGGCTGCAGTCCTCCTTATGTCAGATTTTAAAAAGAAGTGAAACAAACGTCTTTGAGATGAAATGGGCCGATTGTTCCGATGAGCTGGATGCCTTGATCTGTTCAACTTCACCTATAGGTATGTCCGAACCAATCGATTTGCAGTCTGAACATCTATTTGTTAAAGCTTTGTTAATATTAATTTGAACATTCTGGATTGTCATGTCTTCTATTTATTAGATTACTTTGATACTGGCTCCATGACAATTTTCTTTAAAATTCAACTTTGATTTAATACTCTGATTGTATTGTTTTCTTTTTTCTGTCTCTCTTCTCATAGCCGCCGATCAATTTTATTTATACACGGATGAAATCCTGCCTCTTAAGTCACCGCTCATGTAAAAAAAGAAAAGAAGAAGCAGTGTTCAGTATCTATATCATTTAAGTTATCATTCTCCCTTTTTCATATTTAGAACCATCTGATAGTTGCCCTAATCAGCTGTTTCGTTGTGGATCGGGGGAGTGTATTCATAATGTATACGTTTGTGACAAACAACACGATTGCAGTGACGGAAGCGACGAAGATACGCCCCTGTGTTTATCTGGTATGTCCGATATTTCTAAGGCCGTGACATAGAATTAACATTGACATGAGACCACACCTACTAATGTTTGGATAATGAATGTCACTGTCCAGATGGTATGCGATATAAACATTACGATTATTTTTTAAAGTGGTAATTATTCTTTCAACAACAAAATTACAAGGAAATAGGATTTGAATGAGTTTAAACATTCAATTTGCTTAAAATCACAAATATGTCAACTAATGTATCAATAGAAAATGGTAAGCTAACAGATGGCCATCGCACAACTTTTAGGTCAACTACATATCGAGTGATTTATAAAAAATACAAATAAGACCACCTCCATAGCTTCTGGGATCTACGAGAAATTCGCCAGAAAAATAACGATGTTTTAATGACGTCACATAATGCACCAATACTGCCCAAGCAGACGACATCCCATAAAGAATGAACATAATTGCAAAACTAATATTTCTCAAATTATAATGAGTTTAATGTATATAAATGTGATGGCATTTCAAACCATTTAAAATGGGATATGAACCCGATTTTGATAACTAAAATTGTTTGTTTGTAAATACACATGATAGGGGTTAATTAACAATCAAAGAAACCAGACTTTCAAATTGTAAACTCCCCGGAATGATATTAAGGACGGCATTTGTTCCCTTTTGAAACGCCGAACATACCGCGGTGTGTGCAGCTGAAAATACAATGGCGTCTTATTTTGTTTAGACAGATTCTTTTATTTTTGAATCGCTACGTTTGTTATCAAAATAAAAACATGCGCGGGGTTTAGAGTGAGGCAATAGATTATACATTGAGACTGACGGTAGTGAAGTAAGAAAAAGAACTCAAGAGAAGATGAAAAAACAGGCACTGAAAATGTGTGAGATGTCATGGGACATCGTCTGCTTGTGCAAATCATGTCCATCCTGTGATGTCACACGTCTCAGCAGCATTCGGAGAGCTATTCAGGTGCTATGTCGGGGCTGTATTTAAGCGTTTTGTAATTTATAATAATCACTGCGAATGTTTCCAAGCATCGAATTTTGATAACCTTGTCCAATGAAAGTTTCAACTTTGCAATAATGAAAATAAAGTTATTTTTTTAAATCAATGAATATCTACTTTAATATTCATAACAATAAATCGGGGTATTTAGTTCTATGAACGGGTTCCTAACATGCTATTTAGTGATCTTTAAAAAAAGATGCAGTCATAATCGAAATTGTGATTCACTTTCTGTATCCCCTTATCATTGATATCGTTTTGTTCCATAGTAACCCAAATGACAACCTCGTCTCCAACCACTGAAAATGAAGAGGAGGAGACAACCTCATCACCATGCAGAAAGAATTTCTTCCAGTGTGGTTCAGGAGAATGCATCCCAGTATCTTTCTTTTGTGATTTTATCAAGCATTGTCCGGATGGGGCTGATGAAGAAAAGTGCAGTGAGTATGGCAATGGCTAGTAATTTGTTATGTGTGTGTGTGTGTGTGTGCGTGTGTGTGTGCCTCAAATGAGGTATTTATTTACATTCAATCGACATCAAAATAAATTTGTAAGAACAAATATAATTGACGTACAATGTTAGCAATAGAAATCACATATTTTCTCAACTGTTCAATATTTTGCTACTTTTCATCTAACGTGCTTTTATTTTAAAGAGCTTTCCTTGAAATGTACGAGTGAGCTGATTAACAAATTCGTCGTCTTTGAGAAGACTTTCCAATACTTGCCGAATGGCTTAATTGAGTTTAGAATCGGGCTCTACGGAAGTAGATTCTTGTGCCGCAGGGCTTCGTGGCTTGATCACGTGATCTCCCGATGCGTGAATTGGCGTCGGTTTTAATACCAGGTTCCTTTGTACCGCCCGATGATACATCAGCGGGAGTCGATGTGCTTTCCACGGCGCCTTTGGTAGGGACAATGGTTGGGTGTGTCCCGTTGTTTGCTGCAGCTTCTCTTGTTTGCTGCAGCTTCTCGTCTTGGCTTTCCTGATCTTGTAGGCATTTTACTTGTAGGTCCAATTTCAGCTCCCAGACTGGTTGTATACTAAATAAACAAGCTGGTTGTCCATGTAGCAATATACATTTCTTGTTTTCAAGGTTATATTTCCAGTTAAGCTCAGTGTTGGAGAGAGGAAGATCATAACACGTCCGCTCATCACGCATGTCCTTAGGAGATAAATCTCCGGTGGTCCTAGGAAGCAATAGTCAGCGGTTATTGTTTAGAAATTAGTTGTCCATCAATTTAATTGTTGCGCCTTTTCTCTGCGAGATGATGTTTTTCGGTAATCATGTTTATGATGATTAATTCATTTAATCATCCACTAGTTCGATTTATAGACTATTATGAAATCCGCTATGAGAAACCAATTATCCGTCCATTCACTATTTAATGTCTCACTCTCAAGTGTTGTCTTTCTGATTATATTGCAGATTATCCACGGTGTTCTCAAGATTCGTTTACCTGTGCTAACGGTCAATGTATACCAAACAGCCAGAGATGTGATCTTCTACCACAATGTATTGACGGCTCAGACGAAGAGACTTGCGGTAAGATATTATTTCCTTTGAAATTTAACTTAATATCGTATTTTGTAAACTTAATTCATCCAGCAATGATCTCTCTCAATAAAATTCAAATATCTTATAGGTTTAATGGTACATGATTATACGTACAGTGGCTTTGCTATAGAGGAAGATAGAAGAACGAGGGGAAAGGGGAGAAGGAAAGGGGAGCGGTAGGAAACTTTCCTTAAAAGTAATACAACGTTTTGGGACATTTTGAAAATTGGGTGGATAGGAATTCTTTACAATTTTGATATTTGTGGATGCCCCTGTGGATATATTATAAGCACTAGAAATTTTAGCCACAAAAACACTTCTGCTTTCGAGAAAAATTGAATATAACAATTTACTAGTGCTCCCGGTAAATTTTGATTTTAAATAGCGCCTACGACCGAACAATGGTAGCTGTGACCATGAAAATCTCAGAATATGTAGTTGTGATATATAATTTCCAAACAGGAATAGCTAATCGGTCGATTTAGTCAAGTAACATTGTTTTATAGCTTAATTAATTTCTTAACCTTGAAAGGGAGCTACAACATACGATTTTATAGCTTTAGACTCGATTTCAACCGCGACAACGACATCGAATATATTGTAGGATCGCATGCTTTCAATATGTTCATTTGAACCAAATTCATGACCCCATGCCAAAACTTTTTATTACCTTTAAAGATAATACAACCCCTTCACACGCTCATCAATTGGCGTCCTTGATAATTTGAATTACACTTGTCCCCTTCCTCTTCTGACGCCAGAGCACACTATCAATAAATGGACCTACACTAGGCCACTCGATCAATAGAAAATGGATGAGCAAGTGTGCGCTTGTAAAATGGCGACTGGCCGAAACGCTCCTCAGGGAGTGGAGAATGTGCATATATTGTGTGCGGGTTAGCCTAAATCCGATGACCGGGGAAATAATATATCTGTAAAGCGCTTAAGCACATCGTTGTAGCGATGTATTTGGCGCTATATAAAAGCGGAATATTGTTATTATTAAAATAAATTCTCTCTTCATCATGCAGAATCTTCATCAGTGGGTTTTCAATGCTACGATAGTACTTGGTTTCCTCTGCGAATCTTGTGCGATGGAGTCAAAGATTGTCCAGGAAACAGCTGGGAAGACGAGCCTAACTATTGCCGTGAGTATCACGTGATCAGAAAAATTTGGCCAATCACAAAGGAAAGCGGTAAATCAACCGTTAATCGAGCAGTTGTGAAAGAAAGTGGGACATTTGTCTTTTACACCAATCTCAGTTTTGTATTGCAGTTTTGTATGCCGTGAGTCATTGAAAGCTGAAGGCCAGTAATGGTAAAATTGCGGTTCAATGGTTTTGGGTGCATCATATCCATTCAATATTGTTTAAATATTGCCTTCAGAGGTTTAGAAGGCAATACTTAAAACCTAAATTCGCAAAAAAGCAGAAATATATGCCCAAATAATCTTTATTGAGGTGCATTCGCAATATCTATCCAGGCCGGATCAATATGATAACTTACCAAATATATCAATTAGTGGGCGATTTCCCGGCAAAATGTTTATCATCACGTATTGGTCAAAACATATTCTTTCACATGATTGATAATACGAGCTTCCATCTCATTTTTTGAGAGGGGGGCGTTTCCAAAAATGGGCTATACATTTAAGATATGTAGTTCATACCTTCACACAAGTTATTATAGGCATTATATTCATGCCCTCTTTTATTAACGTCTGTACTCATTATAGCGTTTGTCTTTCTATCAAACTAGAATTACTCTAATTAACTTTCTGAAATATCACAAATAACAGATAATTAAATGAAATCAATTTTATTAGATTGATTGTGAATATTATGCCAATGTGTAAAAATGTTCCGATATGCTTTTGGTCATTTATCCAGGCTTTAACTTGTCGAGTTTCGAGTGCACAAGTGAGTTCCAGATCCAATGTCACAACGGCGCATGCGCAGATCGGAAGACCACTTGTCTCTACGACTTTGATGAATACGGACTGCAGATTGGCTGTCGTGACGTCACTCATCTGAGACACTGCGGTATGATACGTTAGATGAAACAGGTTTATTAATATTCATGCATACATTTGAAATACATAATTATATTTAAGCTGAAATAACTGACCAACATCGGAGACGGTGTTTAAATTATATTGTTCAAAACAATGAAATATTGATGCAGCGCTAACTTTTTTCATTTATAAACTTACTGATATATATAGTTAGATCATACAATAAACTACCAAAGTCTTTGGAGATCAAATCTAAGCTATTAAAATCATCGACGCTTTAAAAATGATGAACTGGAATATAATTAACCCTAAGTGAATCAAATTTCTTGAAAATATACTTTCCTTCCATCTTCTGCTGACATACAGAGGATTTTCAGTGCAGCTCATCCACGTTCAAGTGTCCGCATTCCTACTGTATACCGCTGAGGCGCCGCTGTGATGGGTCACGTGATTGCCCGACAGCAGAGGACGAGATTGGCTGTGGTAAGTGTGACGTCATAAATATGCAAATCTTTCAATATAGCATACGTTGGAATGAACAAGCGTTTGTTCGATAATTCACCTTCATCGGCTGAGCGATACTAGAAAGTAAAATATGTTATAGTAAATTTAGTTTGTATTACTTTAGGCTCTTAAATGTCGACATCGTTAAATTGCTTTAAATTGTTTCAACTACCTTGACTTTCTCTTCTTCAGATAATTACACCTGTCCGTCAGGAAGTTACCGTTGTCATGGTGACAGCTTTTGTTTGAACCAGTCTCAAGTGTGTGACGGGATCAAGCAATGTCCAGATGGAGATGATGAGTTCTTCTGTGGTAAGCCTTGTCATCTTGAAGAATGGTTCATTCAATTTGACCAATTAGACATGAGAAACAAACCAGTTTTCAATTGATGGTAATTGGTAAATGTTCAGGGAAGATAAACAATTTACACCGGCGATAAACCGGCGATTAAACCATAATATCATCAATTTCAAACTGCAAGTAATCTTTGTTTTGAATCCCACGTAAACTTTCAAAAGTTCATGAAAAGCATTGATTAAGAAAAACAAGAGTCCATTGCTGTCTAGATCGTGTTTTTTTGTTATCAATAATATAAATTTGTTTACATTTACAAATATTTGAAAGGTTGACAATATCCATATATTGAGAAGATTATCTAACAACGTTTTTAATTGCAGGAAAACCATGTCCCATTGGCTGTCAATGTACCGGTCTGGCATACTCTTGTTCAGAGAACACTGAATGGACGTTTGAATCGGCGAGAGCTATTCCAGTAAATACGAGGACTTTGTAAGCATCTATTAATCAAGGTTGCATGAAATCCAAGAATCTTATTTTCTAATACAAAGTACGACTGAATCAAACCACAACATTTATCAAAGATTCCGGCTTAAAAATCAGTCGGATAATTTAACCTGCTCTGCAATGCTTGGAAGCTACCGTGAATGAGTAATTCCTTGAAATGTAGGTCTTTCAGGGTTTGGGTGAACTTATACTATGCTTAATACCATGGAGGACGACTATCTCTGACTATCCTAGCACTTATTAACCTTCATATCGAACTCCATGTAATGCTTACTTTTGAGAAGTAGTCTTTTTACACAACCTTAGCATCGATTGTATCTGTCTTCAATGATAGCACGAATAGATCGCATGATTTGATGAAATATCTTCCTGCTTCAAATTAATTAATAGTTAGCTATTGCAATGCTGAGCAAAGAGAAATTCAAGCATATGTTATTCTAAATAAGGGAATATTACTAATAGAATCATTTTATATTTTTTTCGTTCACTTATTCGTACAGGAATCTAAGCGGTGTAGCTTTGAGTGAGAGGAGAAAAAGAAGATCCATTCAAGACAATCTGACGCTGGACGAGGCTCTTCATATTGATTTTAGAAAGTTCAAACTACTCGCGGAACTGTGAGTAGGATTCTGATTTAAGCATTTGCATTTGTTGTGATTTTTATGAGACGTTTTAGATTCAATTTTTCTTAAAATACCAGCTAGTAAGCATAACAATCGACTTTTATCTTCATCATCTTTTAGAAAAAGTTGTATCCCTGTAACAGTCTTAAGAAAAACGCAATGGTCAACAATATTCGTGGTAAACTGAGTGTTTATATGCGACTAAATTTATCGTTGAAATTTGCTCATAATTGTTATAGTCGATTAGTTAATAGCATTGTAAATGTCGTAATACTCTTTTGTGATTCGTCGCCCTCATGACTTCCCACACGAACCTCATATAGATACCCACCAACCCCAAATATTGTGTCGCCATTATTTTATGGTAAACTCTGTACAATGTAAATGATGTGTGGTTTTCTTTTCTTATTTCAGAGATGTATCAAATAATGAAATTGAAGTGATCAACCCTGGGTCGTTTTCTTCTTTGATAAATCTTTACAAATTGTGAGTATGCATGTTTTAAAAGGCAGTTAATACCGTTTATATAATCCACTCTGATTGCAGTTTAATATTCATAATTCTGATTTTCGGTTTTTTAAATAATCGGCACATGTTATTTCATGTCAGGCTTACTGATATTTTAAGTCTTCAGAGATCACATGGCTATTAAACGGGCCATCTATGTATTAATGAAATATCAAACGTTCACCTTCATACATGCATTGGGACGGACCAGGGCCCTGTTTCATAACAAATTATATCAATAACAAGTTACAATAACTGTTAAAATCCACTGGAATCATGGCATCTGATTGGCTGTGAGCAATTTTTTAAAAGAAATTTAACATTCATTAATGATAACAAGTTTTATGAAACAGGGCCCCGTGGTAGCATTTAAGTCTTCTGACTCTAATGGTTGCTTTTAAGTATATGTTTTGAATTCATTTATATACCCCATGTGGCGTTTTAATAACTAATCAGAATAGTTTAGTAAACATGTATATGTAAAGAGGTTTTGAAGCACTAGGCGTTGTGGCGTGCGCCTGTAATCCAGCTAACAGTGGAAGTTACAAACCGGTTCAGCCGAGGACGCAGGTTCGAAACTGAGTCACGTCTTTCGGATGGTGACGTTAAAAGTCGTTCCCCAGACGTAAATATTCATATCTGATTGATACACGTCTGTAAAAACCCAAATACAAACACACACACACACTAAAGGGGTGTCTCCATAAACAGACTTGACCATGCACAAACATGTTTTGTCTTTCATATGTTTTTCTTACAGGGTCCTGGCGAGGAACAGAATCAGATACCTACACAATCGCACATTTGATGGACTCTCACGACTTATTCATTTGTAAGTACATCCAAACTATTACACAAATTTTATTTTACTACTACTATTACTAATGATACTACTTCGCGGTCTAATGGTATAATAGTGATATAGATTAGAAAAAAATAAGTATTCAAATCAGCTGACTGGATGTTACTAGTCGCATATGACAATAATTAGTAAAAAGAAATACGTTTAAACGATCGCTAAATATTTTGCGCCCAAGTTCGCTGAACCTAATAAATGAGTTTCAAAATGCAACTGAATATGGAGTGAATTCAAATGAAGTTACATAGTACAACATATACAATGAATATATATACGTAACACTGACATCTTTTTCAGTATTCATATCTTTAAAATGCATGAATATGGTGGAATGTCATTCATGTTTAAAACCTCATACGCTTGTATATAGTATTGTTTGCTAAATTATTACGAATTCCTTTACTTCCAGAGACCTGAGTGGCAACCCACTGGCTTTCATTGAACCTGGAACCTTCTTTAATCTGGACACCATACCTATACTGTGAGTACAATGACCACATATGAGCCCCGTCTTATAAATAGTTGATATTAATAGCAATTATACGATGATGACGTGAATCCTAATCAAATGATTGGTCGAAAGCGTACACGTGACCAGGCATTTATTTTGCCTAACGCGTAATTTCCAAATGACCGGTCATTATCCAATGGTAATGACTGGTCATTATTAAAATCATGTTATAAAACATCATCTTATAAAACAAATAAAACATAATGTGAGGTGGTCGAGAACTCGAAATCAATGACAGACAGATCCTGTGAGAGGGCCAAGCAAAGAGTCTTTATTAATAATAACCAATAACAAACACATTACATATCACTAATGCCGATAATCATGGAGATCATGCATTCCCCAAAACATGTCATGTGATCAAATATTAAACGAGTAAATTTGCCCTTTAAAAACCAATTGCCACAGTACAATGTAGCTGAAACTCTCAACATTAACACAGGTAAATACCTGACCCAAATACTTAAACAACTAGAAGTAACAGTCAATATAAACCTCATATAAAGCAATACATTCACATATTTGGATAAACCAACACACCAAGCTAGGTTTAATAACCTTATCATGTGACCTCAATATCACTACTTAATTCTTGTTCAATAAACTATACCTTTAACTTGTACATTGTAATATTAAGACAATGCAAATATCCTAATAACATAAACTTAAATAGGGCTATCCTGGTCCCCCCCCCCTTTCACAGTAAGCATATATTAAAGAATGAACAATGAAACTAACAATATATCATAATAATGGAACAAAGACAAAATATCTCTGCTTTTAAATATCAGAATATCTCAAGACCTGAAACATTGATAAATCCTGGAAACTATAAATCTCCTTATATCTGCATCAAATACAACTTTCATCAACCAATCCAATTCAAATATCTATCTTCCATACTTTTCTTACTTCCAAACAAACTCCAATAATCTCCTGGTCTAACCCTAAACATTGCTCTTACTCCTATTATTCCATCTCAATTTAACATGTAACAATATTCTTTTATAGCAATCTGCTAAATGAGAAATAAGGTTTACAATGATAGAGGGCGCTAGAAACCCTCGAATGGCTACATAGACTGTATTAATACTTTGTGTAAAAGGCTGCCACGCCATGATTTAGAATGAGTGATGGGAGGGGTTTCGAACATGACAGCATATATTATGCTTATGTGTATGAATGTGGTTGATAGTGTTGAAGGGTGGGGTGATGGTATGTGTGGTATGTTTTCCGGTTCCGATGTCTGCCTGTACTTGTTTAATTTGCAATCTAACTTGAAAGTGTTTGTTTTTCCTAGAGTTGGAAATGCATCAAGCTTCCCATTTACTGTGAAACTGTCACCACTATGTACAGTTCTAAAGGTTCTTTGTTACAGGTATAGATTCATAGTTCTTGATGTCGGTTAATTTAAAATTACTCTCAATTAATGTCAGAGGACTGAGAGATAGAGTCAAAAGAAAGAAGATTTTTCAGTGGTGCAAAATGTCGGCAAATATGATATTCTTGCAGGAAACCTTTAGCACAGAAGACATTGAATACAGTTGGAAGGGTGATTGGGAAGGCTCAATGTTTTTTAGCCACGGGAGTAACCACAGTAGGGGGGTTATTGTAATGTTTAAACCAGGTATTACTTTTGTGGTGGAAAAAACCTTAATTGACGAAGGGGGAAGATACGTCATCATTAAAGGCAAATGTCAAGGCGAAAAGCTAATATTAGGAAGCGTGTACTTTCCCACAAGGAATAAAGAAAACGCCCAATGTGATTTTCTGTCTGATCTAAATAAAATAATTTGTTCTGTATTTAGTCAAGAATATTCCTTGATAATTGGAGGAGACTTCAATGTTATTATGAATCATAATTTGGATTACATGGGTGCAAGTAATATTTCGAAAAGCAAATATAGGGACTCATTATTAGACTTTCTTGATAAGCTTGATTTAATTGATGTGTGGCGTAAGCGTCATCCTAATAAGAAAGAATTCACTTTCAGACAGAAGCAGCCATTAGTTCAGAGTAGATTGGATTATATCTTCATTTCTTCGAAAGTAGACAAGTTAATAAGAAAGTCTGAAATTTTGCCTTCTATTACACCTGACCATGCTGGAGTTAGAATAGAATTTAACAATTTAGTCGATAGTTTTGTTTATGGGAAATCGTATTGGAAGTTTAATAGTAGTCTATGTAATGAAAAAGATTTTGTAGATGGGGTAAAAAAGAAGATTTCTGAAATAGAGGAAACTTGGCGGAATCAAATAACGAGCAAAATTAAATTTTGGGATTTTATGAAAATGAAATTAAGAGAATATATAATGAAATTCTCCCGTGAAAGAGCAAAACTCAGAAGAGTCCACACTGAAAAATTGGAAAAAGAAATTAAAGACCTGGAATATCGATTGACGATCAATATTGATTGTCATAAAAGTATTCAGGATGAAATTGACATGAAAAAAATGGAATTAGAGAAGCTTTTCGACTATTCACGTCAAGGGTTAAAAGTCCGTTCAAGGACAGAATGGTCTGAAGAAGGAGAAAAAAATTCAAAGTTTTTTGAACAATTACTGAAGTCAAATAAAAGGAAAAGTGTGATTAAGGAGATATATAATGAAAATAAGGAAACTGTGAGGGATGGCAAAGGGATTTTGAAGATTATCAGGGAGTTTTACGAGAATTTATATGCATGTAAAAATGGTGAAATTACAGAGGATATTGAAAATATGTTCTTAAATGAATTACCCAAATTAAGTAAAGAAAATAAAGAGTATTGTGAAGGCAAGATAACACTGGCAGAATGCTATCAGGCAGTAAAGGAAATGAAATGGAACAAATCACCAGGCAATGACGGCTTCTCGACTGAGTTTTATTTCACGTTCTGGCCAATTTTAGGGAAAACAATAGTGGAGGCTTTTAATGAAAGTTTTGAAACAAAAATGTTATCAAACTCACAGAGACAGGGGGTAATTACACTAATTGAGAAAGAAGGCAAAGACCCTTTGTACATGAAAAACTATAGGCCAATTACTCTCTTAAATGTAGATTATAAAATATTGTCGAAAGTATTAGCTACAAGGGTAAAGGAGGTATTGGAGGATATTATTCATTACGATCAGGTGGGCTATGTTAAAGATCGGAATATTGGGGAAGCGGTTCGGTTAATTGATGATACATTCTTTCAGTCCTTGTATCAGCCTGTAGGCTTTTTAATTGCCGTAGATTTTGAAAATGCATTCGATTGCATTTCCCATAAACTTTTATTTAAAGCTTTGGAACAGTTTGGGTTTGGTAAAGTTTTGTGTTCTTGGGTTAAAACCCTCTACACTAATGTTAGCAGTTGCGTGATGAACGGGGGACACTCAACAGGATATTTTGGAATTAATAGAGGGGTAAGACAAGGTGACCCCCTATCTCCATATTTATTTGTAATAGTTATCGAATTACTAGCTCGTTATATTAGGAAAGATGAGAGCATTAAAGGGGTAGGATTCGGGAATAAAGAAATAAAGCAAGTTTTGTATGCCGATGGTATTACATTGTTTTTAAAAGATATGGATTCAATTAATAAAGTGAAGAAAGTTTTCAAAAACTTTGAAAAATTAAGTGGGTTGAAGATAAATATGGATAAGACAAATTTTATGTGGTTAGGAGAGGAAAGTGATAGGCCGGGTTTACCTTTTTTTTGGACATAGGGTACAACATATAAAGATCCTAGGGGTATATTTCGCACGTCATTCCAAAATAAAAGATGATTTGAACTATAAGGAAATTTTGAGCAAAATCAAAAGACTAATCGGTTGGTGGAAGCAACGAGATTTAACGATGTTTGGCAAAATTAAATTGTTGAAGATATATGTATTTTCAAAACTAAATTATGTTTCGTCTCTTACGACAGTCCCACAAAACATTTTTGAAGAAATCGAAAAGATTTCTTTTAATTTTAATTGGGGAGGGAGAGACAGAATAAAACGGAAAATATTATATCAAGATTACTGCGCTGGGGGACTCAGAGTAACGAATTTTAAGATATTTATCAAGACTCAGAGAATAATGTGGATCAAACGGTTGCTCTATGGAGAAAAGTATTCAGGTTGGAAAGTAACCTTTGACCACTTTTTCAGATCACTGGGGGGTCGAATTATATTTCTTTGTAATTATGATATAAATAAAATGGACTTGAAGGGTATACCATCTTTTTATAAAGACATGTTGAAGGCATGGCAAGAATTAGATAAATGCAGACACTTTGGAGAAAATAAGAATAATCCGATTATATTTAGCAATAAGGGTATATGTCTCAGCAATAAAACATTTTTTGATGTCGAACTATTTCAGAAAGGTATACTTCAAGCATCAGATAAAATTGTCAGAGGTCATTTAAAACCGATCTTACATTTTTTAAATTTGGGTTTTGAAACTAAAAGCTTGCTTAGAATTCAAAAGATCTTTTCAGCAATTAGAAACGATTGGATACAAAGTGATTTTATGGAAGTGGACACTGAAAATTTTGAAATAGAATTGATGATATTTGGACGTTTACAGAAACTATGTGATATAAAATCTAGGCGGTTATATGATTACTTCACTGAAGACCTTCAAAAAGAGTATACATTACATGTTACAGATGGCAACTGTCAATTTGATCTTGGAATGACGGAGTTGAAAGAAACATTCACAAGGATGAAATGTGCAATGCTTTGTAATAAACATAGAGAGTTTCAATACAAACAATTACAAGGGGCTGTATATACGAAAAGAGAGCTCTTTAAATTTGGTTTTGAGTCAGACCATTTTTGTTCCTTTTGTAGACTAGAAGTAGAGACATACCAACATTTATTTTTAGATTGTCTTAAAGTTAAAAGATTATGGCAGGAGGTAATTCAAAAGTTACATTTAATCGAAATTGACATTGATGATTGGAAACCCATTTTTATGGGAATATCCGGCAATACTGCGAGAATATTTGCAATAAATTGTATCATATTTTTAGTAAAGTATATCATTTTTATTTCTAGAAAAGAAGGAACTTTGCCATCTGTACAGAAAACAGTACATAATGCTTAAAAATTACAGAGACGAGGAATACAAAATAGCCTTCAAAAAGGGGAAACTGGGGATGCACTTACAGAAATGGGAACAAATCGATGCATTTTTACTTTAATGGATGTGGGTATTATTATTATTTATTAGTATTATTAATTCTCTCTCGTGTACAGGTGGACAAACCGGAACAGGTTGCATGCAGTGTGTGTGTCGGCGTGAAGGGGGTATGATGAGATGGGTGGGCAAGGGGGGGGGGGGGGGGGTTAAGAGTTTGTGTGGTGTGAGTTGAGGGAACAGGTTGCATGCAGTGTGTGTTTGTATGTGTGTTTATGTGTGTGAAATAAAACAAAATTGTTAAAAAAAAAAAAAAAGTGAAAGGTGGTGTGGGTGGGCTAGAGGGGAGGGGGGGGGGGGGGTGTGAGAGTGTTGTGATAGGATGGTAATATGTAACTTTAAACCTTCCTCTACTGTTATTTTGATTATACACTGTTACATGCAAGAATTTTTTTTTTTTTTTCTATGTTCATTGATTGTGGGTGCAAAATGACCTTGAAGTAGTCAGATAGTCTGTCTTAATTAGTTCTCCATTTTTAGACTAGGTCTAGAGGTCTAGGCTTAGACCTCGACATTAATTCTCTGTAGGCCTAGACTCTGACTGTATTCTGTCCAATCACGTCATTCCTTCAACTCAAAATCAAATAGCCTACGCCCACAAGTGATCATGCTCTATTCATACTCATAGTCATATTCTCATTTATCAGACTGGTACTGGTCCCTTGTTGTTCACGATCACCTTTGACTGGCCAAGAACCCAAGTCCACCTTATTATAGTTTCAACGCTCCTCTCAGCTCCGTTCCGTCCTTTATCTCGCAATCTGACGCTATATTCACACGTACATCATCAATCCACGTACCGTACTGTAGAATTGCAATTGCAAGTGTACAAATCAGTTGTCGAATACCAATATAATGTCTCGAAAACTTTAATTTTGAAGCCTTTACTGTAACCACATTTCATGTTACTCACGTCGGGTCGATCACAATGTTATTATACAATGATTGCATCCATTCCAATTGTTGTCCAAAACCAAACAAGATCAAAAAACGGAAATATGAAGTAGGGAGAAGAGGTTAAAATTCTGTCTTGTTTCCAAGGGTTACTGCCAGTGATCTTTCGCGCTTTTCCTCCCCTCAAACTTATTAAATTTCAAAACCGACAAGAGATGGCGCTCTTGCATTAGTTTGGCATCTACATTTCCGGCCCCTTAATTTTCAGAGGCAAGCCGACAGAAAATTACACCTTTTCTTATACTTCCAAAAAACAATAATAACCATATGGCTTTCTCGAATCGTTCTGATTAAATCTTATTCCTGTATTATTTTCAAAAGTTCCTGCTAATAAAAACTCAAAACCTTTTCAAAGTCAAACTATATACACGTAACTCAATGCAATAAAGTATGCATAACTGTGGCTCTAAACATGCCACAACACCTACATGACACAAAAAACACCTCAATGCCATCATTTAGAAAATACCAATGACAATTTAACCTTTAACTAGCTTATGAATGTCTATACTCCTGATTATTATCAGTTTGTCAAACAAAAACCAACCAATGTCCCTCTTGTGGCTCTTTTTACTATCTTTGGACAAGAAAGCCCACTTGTGTCACAAAATGAAAGATTTTTGCATAGGTTAGTAACTTGTAAACTCACTATAAATGATGTTGGCACCTTAAGAAAACACTCTGGAATGCTGCAATGCAGACCTATCTTAAAAAAGGCAAGTACTGTTGACTCCAATACATAGCACAGATAAAACTGAATTTTGTTTTGCATCGATATAATAAAGACATGCACAATGAAATCAGGCCTTAGCTATCAATAGAATCTTGGTAACAATATGCTTTGGTCGTAAATCTGTCCAACTCTAAATTCTACTCAAATTACAATAAAAAACAATGACAATGAGAGCCACAATATCGCAACAAAGATTTAAATGGTTAAGAACTAGATTAACCACTACCTCTTATTTTAGGGTGTACACTTTCAAGTTCCACTGAATTCAGAAGTATACTGTGGACTAAGACTATCAAACAACTCTCCTTATCGAAACATGTCATCAGATGACTAGTCTTGATTCAAACTCTTGTCACTGAGTTGAATCCCTTTTTTAACAATGTTCGCAATAATTTTGGACTTTTGTTATTTTCTGTCTCTTTCAGAATTTGTACAAATAAACAACACAATCGAATGTCATGTCCCTTCTAACGAATGCAGTAAAGCATTTCTTTCGTGCAAACTAAGCATGCAAAGTGTCGTTTTATATGTACAGTAGCTATGTAACAACAAAGCAAATGACACGATTTGTTCAAATCATGCTATCAAACACTGCCATTTCTATAAAAAAACTTTCCAAATATAAATATCCTGACACTAAATCTGAACATAGCAAAATTATTTCACCTCTAATTATATACAACGAACTCATTTGCTATAAAAACATTAACGTCTTCAAAATAATCAAGTGTGTACAGTTCTGCCTTCACTAAGCACTATTAATGCCCATAATACAATTTTTATCGTCTTGTATAAACTCTTTGAAATTTTGTCTCAGAACCAAAATAGCATCTGCTTTAAAATAACCTGTACACCAAATATTTGCGTCAACACAAACATGCACATTATATTTTTTTTTTATACATTCCTTGATTCCTAAAAAATCTTTACATTGTATCCTTCAAAATAATAACCCATTGCCTTTTATAATCATGCACTTCACATAAATCTACACTTTAAAAGCAACACAAAATATGCTTCCAAATATCTCATATGACATTTTAAATACATGCAAGATTTTTTTCTCCTGAGTTCCTGACAAATATTTACCTGAAAGGTGGAACATGACCCAAAGTTTTGTATTTGACTTTTGTTTTCTACTCCCTTTTTTCTGTCACAGAAATTTAAATTTAAATATTCATATTCTAGCAATTACATCATAGATGATCAAACAATAATTCATATATTTTACATATTCAATATTTCTATTATCTTCTCTTTCAACTTCTAAAAGACATCTGTGTCACTGTGCCCACCATTTCAAAGGTACATTGTACATGCATTTTACACTCCTCAAATGCAATTCACTGAATAACAAAATATGCCTATGAAACTGTTAGAAATAGCATTCAAATTGGCAAGAATCTTTTCTACATGTATACATAAAATGCATTTTCACTGAGTCTCTGTCTATATCATGTTCAAATAATCTGACTTTTTCTTTTAAATGTCCAAAGTCTGAGTTTATTCCTTAGTCAGTCCATGATAGCCAGATTTTGCACAATAATCAAGTCTTTTAGTCTTTTTCGAATCTGCATACTCTGTGGCTCTGCTGCCATCTCTACGGCTTGATTACGCGACAGAATAGAAGGTGCAGAGTGGTCCAACTTGTGACTCCTAGTGAACAAATTCGCGTTTGGTCCAATGAAAACATTTCACTTGCTGATTTAAATTTCACTAGGTAAATACATGAAGTGGCGGCGCTAGGCTCGCACCATATATCACAATGATAATCTTTTCTAAAATCAACATTTTCCAAGCTTGTGATCCAACAATTAAAGGCTTCGCGATTGATCCAAATATAGACTTGAGCTTTATTATGGCGGCGCTAGGCTCGCACCAAATATCATATTGACAATATATAATTATCACAAACGGACTCCAAAATTGATTTCCAACTTGACTTGCTCCAAAATTTGATGAGTTGGTCCCGTGAAGAAACTTAAAAGGTGTCTCAATAGCGTATATCTCTTATGGAATCACAATTTCACAAATTCAAAGTGCTCATGAATCTCCTTCCAAGAGGAGACACAGTTTGCTGATGGGTCGCGAATAGGTGCCCGTCTTGGTCTTCACCTCCGCCCGTCGAACCATGCCCTGTCGATCTGGAGTGATGCCGATGATTACTCCCATGAGCCAGAAGTTACGAGGTGCTGTCTCGTTCACTACCAGCACTACGTCACCAACCTGGATGTTGCGACTAGGATGTACCCACTTCTGCCTGGCCTGGAGCTGCGGCAAGTACTCTCTCAGCCAACGTCGCCAGAAGACGTCTGCCAGATATTGAACCTGCCGCCATCTACGTCGTGCGTAGCAGTCGGTCTGCCTACTAACCGATGGGGGTAACATCGGGGTAGCCTTCAACGTCAGGAGCTTGTTTGGTGTCAGAGCCTCTAGATCGTTAGCATCGTCTGAAACCCTGGTGATGGGTCTGCAATTGATAATGCCTTCTATTTCACAGAAGAGTGTCTGCAAACTTTCATCCGTCATGGTCTGCTGTTTGGTAAGGAAGAAGAGCAGCTGTCGAATCGTCCTGATCTGTCTCTCCCATACGCCCCCGTGGTGTGAACCTCCAGGAGGATTAAAGGTCCACTTGATGTTTACTTGCAATAGTGAGTTGCTGAGCTGGGCCTGGTTCCAGCTCTCAAGTTCTTTTCTTAGTTCTTTCTCAGCCCCAACCAAGTTCGTTCCATTGTCCGATCTCATTTCTCTGACTGCTCCTCTTCGAGCAATAAATCTCCGAATTGCTGCGATACAGGAATCCGTATCTAGTGAATCAGCCTTCTCTATGTGTATGGCCCGAATGGCGAGGCAAGTGAACACTACGCCATATCTCTTGACTGTAGAGCGTCCTCTTTTCACTCCTATCGGCCCAAAATAATCGACTCCAACTCGTGTAAAAGGTGGATCGTCCGGTCTCAGTCGGTCTATGGGTAGGTCGGCCATCTTCTGTTGGATTACCCGCCCTCTTTGACGTCGGCACTTGACACATTTCTTGACGACTTTCCTGATGGCTGAAATTGCACCAACTATGTGATATCGTTGCTGGAGTTTTGCCAAGACATAGTTTCTTCCCATATGTCCTGAGTTTTCATGAATGTGCCGCAAGATGAGTTCAGACACATGTCCTCTCTTTGGTAGGATGACTGGATGTTTTGCTTCTTCAGGCAAGGCTGCCTTGTTAAGTCTTCCTCCTACTCTAAGTAGGCCATTGTCCATCTGAGGGTCTAATTTGTAGATAGGGCTTGATTTTCTGACCCCTGGCTGCAACCTTCCTGTCCTTTGGTTGACATCGTGTGCCTGTTTCCTCAAAGCCACAACCTCTACTGGGAACGCTCTGTCTTGAACGTGTATCAGTATTGCTTCCTCAGCTTGTCTAATATCTTCCACTGTCAATAACATGGGTGGATTCTCTCGTGTGTTCTGCTGACCTTTCATTTTCTCTTTCAGCAGCCCTTTCAATTTTAGTAGCCATGCTACTCCCTTTCTGAGGTGGTACCAGTCTGAATAATGGTTGATCAATCTTTCCAGGACATCATCTTCTTCCTCTTTGCTCACAGCAGTGGCCATACATTTGCTCTCACTGGCCGTTACTTCCGAGACCTCTGTAACGTACATCTTCTTCTTCTTCACCTCGGGATCATTGTTTACGTCGTGTGATGCATTTCTGGCTTGCTTAGGCCACTGGTCCTCTGAAGCTTGAAGAAATTCGGGTCCTTCCTTCCAGAATCTCATTGCTAGGAATCGATCTACCTTGACTCCCCTGAAGCATACATCTGCCGGATTCAGCGAAGTTTCTATGTGGTGCCATTGACTTGATTCAGATCCTTCTTGTATCAGGGCAACTCGGTTGGCGACGAATGTCTTAAACCTCCCTGTTTCGCTTTGGATATACTGTAGTACAGAGGTACTATCAGTCCAGAAGAAGGTCTCATCTACTGAGATGTCAAGTTCTTGTTTTACCATTTTGTCTATCCTTACTGCTACCGTGGCGGCTGTAAGCTCCATTCTCGGGATCGACGTCTGTTTAAGAGGGGCCACTCTAGATTTGCTCAAGAGGAATGAGCATTGGACTTCATCCCTGGTATTCACCATTCGCAAGCATGACACTGTTCCATATCCCTTCTCACTTGCATCTGCAAAATGGTGCAGTGTCACAGACTTTGGGTTTTCATACCCCTCTGGCTTCAAACACCTGGAAAGTTTAAAGTCTGACAGTCTTGGGAGTTCTCTTTTCCATGTTTCCCATTTTTTCAGCAGGTCTGGTGGAATCGTCTCGTCCCATCCTAATCCTAGTCGGCAGAGGGTCCGAAGTAAGTGCTTTGCAGGGAGTAGCACTGGGGAAGCACATCCTAGTGGATCGAACAGGGAGCACACTGTTGACAAGATACCCCTCCTTGTGGCTGGCTTGTCTTTCAGCTGAATCTTGAAACTGAAAACATCTTCATCTGTATGCCACAGCATGCCAAGTGCCCTCTCTGTTGGCAACTTGTCCTTGTCAAAGTCTAGCTCCTGCACTGTACTTGCTCTCTCCTCCTTGGGTATGGCATTCAATACTCTTCTGTCATTGCTCACCCATTTTGTGAGGTGGAATCCTCCTTTCTTACAGGCTTCTTGTAGGCCCTCTGATAGCTCTGCAGCTTCCTGGACTGTTGAGCTTGAGTACAAACAATCGTCAACATAAAAGTTGCGCTTGATGATATGTGCCACCTTGTCCTCTGCAAAGTCTTCTGCTGTGCGCTTCAGGGCATAATTGGCACAAGCTGGTGAAGATCTAGCCCCAAACACATGAACAGTCATGCGGTATTCCTCAATAGGTTGAGCGACATTGCCATCTGGCCACCACAGAAATCGATGTAGATCCTTTTCTTCCTTTAGCAGTTTCACTTGTGAGAACATGGCTTCTATGTCTGCCATTACTGCTATGCGGTCTTGACGAAACCTTGTTAATACACCCACCAAACTATTTGTGAGGTCCGGCCCCTGTAGAAGATTGTCATTCAGTGACTTGCCCTTGAAAGAAGCTGCACAGTCATACACCACTCTAATTTTTTGCTTCTGTGGGTGATATACACCGTGGTGAGGAATAAACCACATCTTTCCATCTTCTCTAAGGAACTCGTCTTCTGGTACTCTTTCAGCGTACTGTTTGTTCAGCACCTTATCCATAAACCCTGCATACTCCCTATGGAACTGCGGCTGTCTAGCGAACTTCCTCTGCAGGTGGTTGAGTCTCTGCTGTGCCATGGGCCTGTTGTTGGGCAGGTCGACGTCTCCCTTGAATGGCAGTCCGATTTGGTAATGCCCTTGTGTTAGCTTGATGGATCCTTCAACCTTTTCCATAAATCGTTTATCCTCTTTGGATTCTTCGACTTTATCTTCCATCAAGCGTTCTGAAAACTCAGTGTTGTAGAGATTATTTAGCTGTTGCTGAATATCTTCCATCACGTGGACTCTGTGGGAGGCTATCTTGGACCCACTTCTCTCTTGCTTGCAGCTTCCAAAAACCATCCACCCTATGATAGATTTGCAAGCGAATGGTCCGTCGTTCTGACTATTGATAACCTGCAGTGGTTCCATTGCTTTAGGGACGTTATTGCCAATGAGGATGCCCACGTCTGCATTGATCTCCGGCAAGTTTATTTCTTGTAAGTAGGGCCATCTTGCAATGTCATTCCTTCTCAGTATGTCTGACTTGTCTACAGGGATGGGCTGTATGTAGACGTCAGAAAGTGGTATATATGTGTTCTCATTCACATCAGCTACCTCCAGGTCTTGCAGTATGCAGGTCTTGACCAGCTTATCATCTGTTAATGTTTGAAGCTGGATAGTGCGCGTTCTTCCTCTGGCATTTAGTTTGTTTTTTAACTCTTCTGTGCAGAAAGTTGCGTTACTCCCGTTGTCAATGAATGCGTATGTGTGTACACATTTCCCTGTCTGCTTTGAGCGTACAGTCACAGGCACAATGGCCGGTTGGGAGTCCTGCATAGAAGTGCGGTTGGATAACGTGCGCTTTACGTCTGGGAAATTTTCATTTCCAATTTCTTCTCCTTCTGTTTGTCCTTCCGAGTTTTCCTCCTTCTTCCTATTAGCTCCAACGTCGTCATTAGTACGTTGTTTCTCTGATTCACCATTCCTTTTCACTTGTTTCGATGGTGCCCAATCTCTATGAAGAAGGGTGGGGTGTAACCTTTGACAAATCTTGCAGGTCGTCCTCTGTTTACAGTCCCTGGCAAGATGTGAAGACTGAAGGCAGGCAAAGCACAGTCCTTTGGATTTGCAAAATGCAAGTTTCTCCTCATGAGGTTTCTTTCCTAGGGCCTTGCATTCTGCTGTAAGGTGATTTTCCATGTCACAATACAAACACTTCGCTTCCTCGCTCTTCTTCATGCTGGAGCTGAAGCCCTGTTTCTTCCCTGGAAAGGGTTTTGTCTTTGTCTGCGTTTCTCCAGCTCTGGCAGGTCCTACAATATTGCCATAGATAGGGTTGTTGATTATCCGGGCCTGTTTACTAATGAAACTAACCACGTCTTTGAATGAGAGTGGCTCGTCCCGATTCTGGAGTATGCCGTCGACATAGCTCCTCCATCTATCTCTCAGCCTGAACGGCAGCTTTGATATGACCATCTTCAAGTGTTGTGCGTGGTCAATCTCCTGTTGAAGGTGTAGGTCCTTAGCCAAATTGCCTAGCTCAGTCACAAACAATGAATAACTAAGCAGGCCCTCCGGATCCTCACCTCTAATGTTTGGCCATGCCATTGCCTTGATGATCATAGAGTCCAGAACATGATGCTTATCGCCAAACTTGCTTTCTAGCAGCATTGTTGCCTTGTTGAATGCTGCCTTGGAATCACCTCCATACATGCAGCTTCTGACCATCTCATTCGCCTTTCCCCTAGTATATTGTTCCAAATAATATAGTTTGTCAGAGTCCTCCGATGTCTTGGACTCTATTACATGCTGAAAAGCCCTCTTAAAGGCGTGGTAGTTCAGGGGATTCCCGTCGAAAGGCTGAATGTTCCTTTGCGGTAAGGCGGACTTCATATGACATTCTAAGAGCATGTACGTAAGTTGGGTTTGTTGTCGCTGCAGCTCTACCCAATCAACATCACTATCAGAATTTGTTCCACTTACTCGTACATCTTGCAAATGTTCTCGGTTCTTGCGTCCTTGCGTTGAACTCTCTTCTGAGCAATCTGCATTCTTGACTTTGTGACTTGTTTGGTTCCTATCACTTTCATGTGTTACATGATCAAAGGTTGGTAATGCAGGTGGCTGGTGAAAAGCTACCGTATCGTCGAACTGCTGTAATGCTGCTGCTTGGGCTGTAGCTGCAGCTAATTCGGTCTCAACAGCAAGTTGCTCCTTTCTTCTAATTAAGTCCTGCTCTTCTTTCTCGAGCTCCTGTTTCCTTTTTAAACTCTTCAACTTTGCTTGCAATTCTGCTCTCTTCATGGCTGTTTCCATCAAAAATTTCCTGGAATGTGATGTTGATTTGCTTGATACTTGAGATACACTGTCATCTACTTCAACCCTCTCCATCGCTGAATGTTTTCCTGCGTTCATTGAAGGAGAGTCAAACAGTTGGTTGACTTCCATCCATGGGTCTCGATCATGCAGTAACGGGTCCATCCGAATACTAGTAGCTGGATCTTGTTCATCCTGCCCTTCCATGATGATCTGATCCACTGACACAACAATCCTAATGTGGGGCTGTATCCATGACGGCTGCTGTCAACCTAAGGCTTTCAAGTATGCATTTCATGTGCTTATTCTTCTATACCACATTCACTGTTGCAGGTTTTCCAGCCTCTTTCCATATTCTGCATCGCTTGTAACTTAGGCGATATCAGCTGCAGCTAACCGGCATATTTCTGATTTCCAAAAACTTCCTGAAATAGCTCCACTAGTATGTATGCCACTAGACTAGACCCTCTACTCTAGCCTTCTGTAATTAAGAGCAGTAGCCAGTAGACATATTCTCCATTCTTGGCTAATCTCTGATTGACATTTGTCCATTCAAATCAACCGTAATATCTGGCCTTCTGGGCATCTAAATATAATGTAGATCTAGTCTAACCTCTATACTAGACTGGAGTCTAGATTCTAGTCTTAGTCACTGTAGATTATACGTCTACATCTCAAGTAGATATTTCAGGATTCCAATTTCTTTATCCTTTTCAACAGATTCCTGAATGCTAACCAGTCTCTGTATTTAACATCGTTAGGCCTTCCTCTGTTAGCTTGTGAAACTAGAATTTTAACTTAGAATGTGGGTGCAAAATGACCTTGAAGTAGTCAGATAGTCTGTCTTAATTAGTTCTCCATTTTTAGACTAGGTCTAGAGGTCTAGGCTTAGACCTCGACATTAATTCTCTGTAGGCCTAGACTCTGACTGTATTCTGTCCAATCACGTCATTCCTTCAACTCAAACTCAAATAGCCTACGCCCACAAGTGATCATGCTCTATTCATACTCATAGTCATATTCTCATTTATCAGACTGGTACTGGTCCCTTGTTGTTCACGATCACCTTTGACTGGCCAAGAACCCAAGTCCACCTTATTATAGTTTCAACGCTCCTCTCAGCTCCGTTCCGTCCTTTATCTCGCAATCTGACGCTATATTCACACGTACATCATCAATCCACGTACCGTACTGTAGAATTGCAATTGCAAGTGTACAAATCAGTTGTCGAATACCAATATAATGTCTCGAAAACTTTAATTTTGAAGCCTTTACTGTAACCACATTTCATGTTACTCACGTCGGGTCGATCACAATGTTATTATACAATGATTGCATCCATTCCAATTGTTGTCCAAAACCAAACAAGATCAAAAAACGGAAATATGAAGTAGGGAGAAGAGGTTAAAATTCTGTCTTGTTTCCAAGGGTTACTGCCAGTGATCTTTCGCGCTTTTCCTCCCCTCAAACTTATTAAATTTCAAAACCGACAAGAGATGGCGCTCTTGCATTAGTTTGGCATCTACATTGATTGATGTAACTCATGAAGTGTCTTGTATCAAAGATCTTGTTTTATATTGCTTATTTTGATAATTTCTTGTTATGTGAATTTCTTGTTATGTGAAATTATGAGGAAGGAAATAAAATATCATTCAAAAAAAAAAAAAAAATAGTCAAAGTTCGATCATCACTGTTTGAAGTGCCATAATCAATATCCCCTAGCTTAGCAACCAAAATACAAACAACATGCAATAGTTTTAAACACTCAACTTCCATTATAAGCACTTCTTTTCTATGCTCCCTACCGTTCTTACTGACCTCATTCCTAAACCAAGACTTATACTCATCACATCAATTAGAGCGTACCCTGGTCCTGGTCCTGGGACCAGGCACAACATTAGCGCGCACGCACTACACCCAATTTTGGTACCGCGCGTTCAACTTATTAGTGTACATAACCATGTACTACAATGTAAATGCATATAACAAATCAAAGCGATAAGCATCACACAGTTTAACATTAAATCCTCGTTTCCAATATAATCATATCAACCCACATGATACGTCAAAATAATTACTGAAATCGTTCTGACACAATACACATATGTACATAACAGATCTCTAGCATAACAATATTAATATTTACTAAACATAACAGTGGTTCAAGTTTGGTCAACTCACCTGTGAGAGGGCCAAGCAAAGAGTGCCGGCTTGTCTCAGCACTCCGCCCTCTACAGGTCACAGGGTAATTTCCTAACCCCTTACAATAATCTTATAAAACAAATAATACACAGCATTTTGTTCGGGCATTAGTACAATTACCCACACTCGGTACCTTCAAAACAGTCCTTCAAAACACCTCGGGCTTGTTAGACTGTTCCAAAGGTACCTTGTGTGGGTAATTCTTACTAATGCCCTCACTGCTGTGTATTATTTGTATACTTATTTGCTATAGATAGCAATCACAATCATGTAAGTAAGAGATAGGAGACTGCAAACTTGTGATTGAATGGAGGACTTGCGATTGATTTGGATCAATCGCAACTACTCTTTTTAAGACGGGGCCCTGATGTCGCTGATTGCTATACTGAATCTTTATCGCTCTGTTCCTTCATACTCCTTAACCTTGATTCTTTTTTCTGACCAACAAGAAATGTTATGAGCAGATTTATCTTAATTTAGGTACTGTATATATTGAATCTCTTAATGATTTAAAATGAATGTGCACATTGTAAATTTATTTTTAATTTTGTCAAGTTTTTTGTCAAAAGAACCCATAAACTGTGCTTTATTAGTTATTGCCGCTCATAGAATATTTTCATCGAGATTTCAAAAAAATGATATGTAATCATGAGCAATTCGATGTCCTCTAAAATGCACACAACGTTATCGGTTAACTTGATGTTTATACATTTGTATATAACTTTCAGAAACCTCTCGGCTCTTGAAATTGGAACACTACAACGTCGCTCATTCGAAGGTCTAACAAATGTACGACACATGTAAGTACATGTATATCTCTCTTCAAGGACGTCAGGCTATATACAGATGCACATATACTTTGCTTGATGTTTCATCTTTCATTATTATTATTATTATTTATTTGACCAATCGGAAAACATACAATGAGTATAACAATCAGATAATACATACAAATTTCATAATACATGCATACAGCTTTAGGAAAGTGGAGAGGAAAGAGAGAGAGAAGGATACAATCTGCTGGTCAGGGGTGACAAAAGCAATTGAAATTGCTAGTATTACTCGAAAGCATGTCACCCCCCCCCCCCCCCTCACAGTCTGCATCCTGGAAAATTAAGAGTAAAGAACAGAATAAGAATTCACAATATGAGATAATAAAGATATATCAGGATAAAAATAATTTTAACAATTTTATATCCATGATTACTTTCCAATACATTATTTTGTCATTACAATAGCTTTACGTTCACACAAAACTAAAAAATTTCAAATCCAATAACATGGTGCTTACCACTGGCGTACCTATGGGGGGGGCAGGGGGGGCAGAGTGCCCCCCCTGACGGGCTCCAGGCGAAGAAAAAAAAAAGGGGAAAGAAAAGAAAAGAAAGGAAAGGAAAGAAAAAGAAAAAAAGAAAAGGGAAGAAAAAAAGGAAAAAAAGAGAAAAAAGGAAAAAAAGAAAAAGGAAAAAAAAAAGGAAGAAGAAGAGAAAAGGAAGAAAAAGGGAGAAGAAAAGGAAAGGAAAAAAATGGGGAAATTAAAAAAAAAAGACCATGGCCGTACGCACCAGGGGGGGGGGGGGGGGCAGTTGACCCCAGATATTTTGAAAACGTACAGTTTTTTTCCTGAAAATGTAGTGTAGGCCTATACCAAATCCTTCAATATTACTTTTGAAAATGCAAAAGTACCCTCATGACCAGTTCGGTCGCTCGAACTCCCTTCACTCCTTTTGCTTTTGAGATTCTTCGAAAACTTTTAACGCATCTTTCCCCCTCCCCCACCAGAAAAATATTCCGCATACGGCCCTGAAAAATTAAGACAAATGAAAATAGGAAAATATAAGTGATATAACAAATTCGAAACTCTTCGCTGGCGCGAACTGCTTGCTAGCCTATTTTGTATTAAATGTTTTCACTTGCTCGTCCCCCTGAAAAAAGAAAAGGATTAGCATTGCCTAGAATACAATTGTGCCTGCCCCGACGGGCCCTGCAACCATGGCAACAATAACACACAGTGTATGTACCAAATGTTACGAAAAGAGAGTAATTCATTTTTCTCGCTCGCTACACTTGCTCGCGAATAAAATGAATAGATATTGCTTTGGAAATAATTGTGCCCACCCTTGACCTGCAACAATATCATTAAAAATGGAAGAGTTTTTTCGCCCTCTCGCCAAAAAGGAATTGAATCGCGTTAAACGCGATTGCGTCCATCCTGACCTGCACCAATAAAAACAAGTTTATTTATTAATTTCTATTAAAAGAGATTTTTTTTTTTTGCTTGCTCGCTATGCTCGCTCGCCAAAATGGAATTGACACCGCTAACGTGCCCGCCCCAACATGCAACAACCAGTTAATAATTATGTACCAAACGTTATTCAAAGAAGTTTTGGTGTGCTCGTGCTCGCCAAAACGGAATTAACATCACCTTAGACATGATTGTGTAAGCCCTGCCCTGCAACAAAAAAATCTGAAATTTATGAACCAATTATCATTACAAAAATTTTGCTCGCTCGCTACGCTCGCTCGCCAAAATAGAAATAATACCGCTTTTAATAATCACGTCCCTGACATGGAACAATGAACCCAAGTTTATGTACCATATTTTCCCTATAAAAGAGAAGTGATTTTTTTGCTCGCTCGCTACGCTCGCTCGCCAAAATAGAAATAACACCGCTTTTAATAATCACGTCCCTGACATGGAACAATGAACCCAAGTTTTATGTACCATATTTTCCCTATAAAAGAGAAGTGATTTTTTTCGCTCGCTCGCTACGCTCGCGAGCTCGTGGAATTATGTGCCCACCACTAACCTGCTACAATATCATTAAAAAGAGAAATGTAGGGGGTTGCCTGCCCGCCAAAATGGGATTGACATTGCCTTAAACACGATTGTGCCCGCCCCCGACCTGCAACAATGAAACAAATTTTATATAGCAATTCATTGAGAGAAAGATGTATTTTGGCTCGCTAGCTAAAATGGGTATAAAATCACCCTAAACACAATATTGTTCCCGCGCCCTGCATGGGACAATTGAACCAAGTTTAAGTGGCAATTATTAAAAAAGAAGTGATTTTTTTCTTGCTCGCTACGCTCCTTTGCAAAAAAATGGAATTAACGTCGCTAACAAGTGAATGTTCCCACCCCCAACTTGCAACAATACCAGTTTATATACCAAACGTTACTTAAAGATTTTTTTTTGCTCGCTCGCTCGCTCGCCAGAAGTGAAAATTAGTATCGCCTTTTTTGTTTGTTTCGGTCGCTTGCCCCCCCTGACGGAGTACCCCAGGTACGCCACTGGTGCTTACATTAGAAACATTTAATGTGATCATTATTGGGAAGAAAAGTTACGTAATAACATAAAATACTTAACAATAATTTCTAACTTTCAAAATGAAATGAATAAAATTGTAATCTGAAACCTCGCATGTACCTTATTAAGCACTAAAGTATTCTTATCTTACATTTATTTGTTGTTTATGCTTTACACGTTAACTTGTAATCAAGCATTATTTGTTTCATTTGAATCCAACAGATCGCTGCAGAATAACCCTCTCAGTCGAATAGATACAGGAGCTTTTCTTCTGCTTAATACAACAGAGTCAATGTAAGAATTGTCACGAAACTATTGAGATTCGTTGATGATTAAATTTCAAGTATAATACATGTACATGTAATAATATTTATGTTTATAATTAACTTGTCACCTCTGACTAGATATTTTAAGAAAAAGATTATATTTAGTTGATTGTTGGTTCAGTGTGTAAGAGTATACACAAGTTATGTTCTTTATGCTACGGTCACAAAGGTTCGTACACCCTGTACGAACGATAATTTCGTACGAATCTCCCTGTTTTTCCATTGTCTTCCCGAATTTTCATGGTCTGAAAATCGTTCGTACGGCGTTCGTAGCACTTTCTAATGGCATTTGTGACCGAGGCTTTAAGAGCTTCGAAAAGGGAAAAAGAACTCCACTATCAGCTCTAGGTGATAGGATGATTCGATGAGTTTGCTTTGAGCACTTCAGAGAGCCGAATTCATATCAGTAGGCCTATATATTTTACTGCATAAGGTTACTTGTGTTACGCGACATGTTACGAAATGTATACAAAACAAAACATTAGCATGGTTCAAAATGTGTGAGCATTATTATGTTTACTAAAAAATATGAATAAATTAAAAAAATCCGAACATGAAATGCTATCATATTTCATTGGGGGAAAGGGATGGCATAACATTGATATTGTTTATAGTATGATTTGGTTTTAATGGTCAATACCAAAACCGACATTGGTCCTTGAATACCATTGTAACGGAAAATACTGATAGTATGTTCTCATTCATGTCTGTACTTGTATTTGATGTTACAGTGACATCAGAGGATGTGAGGTAGACTCATTCCATCGAGATGTCTTCCAGGGTCTTGGAGGGTTGAAAACACTGTAAGTTATGGTTTAATCATTCTACTTTAATTTAGAATCACAACAATATTAGTGCACCGTTTAGATGTGGACAATTAATTATACAAATCAGTTAGATATGAAGACAATCTTCGGGAGTCTCTATCTTCAATACATGAAAAGAAGACAGACGTGTAAAATACTAGTTTTAAATAAGTTCGACATAGGTTCAAAGCATGTTACGCATAGCTTAAAAATAAGCGTTGGGTTAGCTCAGGCGCGGATCCAGGATTTCTTAGGGGAGGGGGCCCAACTTTTTTTTTTTTTCGCTCCCGAAAATTTGAAAATCGCGCCGGCCGAAAAGTCACTCAGTCGGGGGGGGGGGGGGGGTGGGGGGGGGCGGGGGGGGGGGGCGGTAGTGAGCACAATTGTTATTTTTTTTTTTTTTGCTCAGTGGGGGTGGGGGGTAGGGGGGGGGGTAGTGAGCACATTTTGTTTTCAATCCTCAAAATTTTTACAATTTGCACCCCCTCCGCTCCCTTGAGTGCCAGGGGGGGGGGGGGGGGGGCCAACCCCCCAAAAAGGTAAAAATCACGTGTTTTTACATGTTTTTTTTTCTCAAGGGGGGGGGGGGGGGGCGGGCCCCCCGGCCCCCCCCCCCCCTGGATCCGCCACTGGGTTAGCTAGACATTAACTCGATGTACGTCGACTTATGAGTAACATTACTTACAAGTATTAAAGGTAAAGACCAGTATTGGAAACGCCCCAATTTCAAAAAATGATATGGAAGCTCTTATTACCAATCATGTGAAAGAATATGTTTTGAATACTACATGACGATAACAATTTGACGGGAAACCGCCTACTAATTGATATATTTGGTAAATTAGTATATCTATGTACTGTTGAGAGATACAAATGCACGTGTCGCGCACGTGTGTGTAGTCCCATATACATCTTTCTGTGTACAGTGCTTCTAACTTCATGAAGACTTGGCCAAATTTCTTATAATTTTGATGATTCCAGAACCTTGGAGTACATCTATGCTAGATGATCAACCTTTTCTGATCGATTTCACAACGTTTCTTTCACTATGCAATTGCATGACCATAACTGGTCTTTAGCTTTAAACGTGTGTCAATGTGTGTCAACGATCACATAACTTACCTACAACTTAAGGCCCACGTATATGCGGGAGCAAGCGTATTCGCCAACTTTTTCATACGTCGGTATACGCCAACTTTTTCATACGTCGGTATACGCTGGCTAAATCGTCAAGGTATGACAGGGCCATAACACCAGGATGTCTATAGTTGTGAAGTTACTGTATCACAAATTAGTGGGTATCGTCACATACCAAGGTTGATTATAATTATCCGAAATAGGTGATGTTAAATTGTAGGGGGATATTGTCCGTGTTATCCAGTGGTAGTTGTTCGGATGAAACTTACTCTATATAAATCGTTTAAGGGTATCTTACCTAGTCGTAAGGACAAGCTTGAAGATTCAATTCAAGATACTTTCAACCTTTTCTTTCCTTTTGCGTCGTCCTCCCAGATACACAGACGAGTATGTCTTCTGTTGTTTAGTATCATCCAGCACGAGCTGTGTAGCTCCGGTCGATCAGTTCTCCAACTGCCAAGACTTGATGAGAAACAAGTTCCTTCGAGTGGCCATCTGGTTACTCGGACTCAGCGCCTTGGTCGGTAACGCGTTCGTCATGACTTGGCGGTGGAGGACGAGGCATAAGGAACCGACAAAGAGAGTTCAGACATTTCTCATTCTCAACCTCGCCTTCAGCGACCTTCTCATGGGGTTGTATATGATCATCATCGGCAGCGCTGATATGTATTATAGAGAGGTACGTTCTCATTCACCTTCTGAACGTAAATGGCTCAACTCATATTCCATAACCAAATTATCTTATCCATGTTGGAACATTATTTATTATTATAATCATTATTTATATATACCACTAGACAATATTGATCAAGGGGGAAGCAAATAAGAAGGAAAAAAAAGTGGTGGCACCTTCCCCCTGAGTTGATAAAGTATTTGCCTATCTCTTCTCAGGATACTGGATATGCTGATGAAATAATCCGTCGAAACAATAAGTTACATTACAAAAAAGTTATACTATTTGGAAGAGTTTTTTTTTCGACAGCTCGTCCCACAAAGTAGGACTTATTAATTGACGTTGCTTTCTGGAACTTTCTTAAACTTTCTGTAATTCGTTAAAATTAAATTCGGTAACGTTTCACTTCCCGGCAGTCGCTGAAATCCTTCTTTTGACAAAGTCCTAACGGTATCGTTTTTATTTTTGAATTTGCAGGAGTATATGATTCACAAAGAGAAGTGGCAATCAAGTTCTATGTGTCAGCTAGCTGGCTTCCTTTCCGTACTCAGCTCAGAAGCCTCCGTCTTCCTGGTTACTCTCATTTCCATGGATCGATTCCTGGGCGTCGTCTTCCCCTTTAGTCGTTTCCGATTCCACACCAAGTCCGTGCGAATCAACGTCCTCATCGCCTGGTTACTCGCCTTCATCCTCAGTCTCCTACCCATCTGCCTCCGTTCAGCCTTCGGGAATCGCTTCTATGGACGGTCCAGCGTGTGTCTTGCACTACCGCTAACCGCCGAAAGGCCTCCAGGTTGGGGATACTCGGTGGCGCTCTTCATAGGCTTCAACTTCATGTCGTTCTTCATCATCTTCTGTTGCTATACGGTGATGTTTGTGGCGATACGTAGAGCCTCGAAGCAGTGTACGAGACAGAGAGAACGAGCGGAGGAAATCAAAATGGCGACCAAGATGGCGGTGATCGTAGGGACTGATTTCTGTTGTTGGATGCCTATCATCATCATGGCCTTGCTCTCGTTAAGCGGTGCTGTAGATATACCTCAGGTAGCATGCGAATTGTTTTGTATCTCGATAAGATAAATACGCCTTAACGTTATAGGAAAAATATGTAATAAATAATCTATATCCTATAGCTTATAATTATTATGGGCCAAATTTATTCTTTTTACATTTTTCTTTTAAAGGCACACTGCCATACTTGTAGCTACTTGCTCCCTCTATATAGAAAACTTCCCCAATCGGTGCCTGTTAGTCCCCCATGATCCTCTTTTTCTTATGTTAAATGAGAGCTGAGTTAATGAGATAGCCATCTGTCACAGTGACCTCGATGGCTCTCTGTGTGGTCTAATCCCTTCTGGCCCAGTAGTGGTGACGGTCTTTAAATGTGGTTTGGGTGCAATTTGAATTTCCTGTCTATATCGTGAGGAGATGCGAAAAGATTAATTAATTAATTGATGTATAAAGCTGTAGTGCCTACAGTAGGTCCAACCGATGACTCGAAGCCTTCAGATCCTAAGGGGCATGCCAGAGAGAGAGTTTTTGTGTAGCAAAGATTCCCATACATGTTATCTCACTCCTGACGCCACTTAGATGACTTAGTGTTCTAATACATTCAACCAACAAACGAATCGCATTATTACATATTAATATTTCATACGTTTCCCCGTTTTTTTCTTCAGGAAATGTACGCGTGGGTGGCGGTGTTTATCTTGCCCGTGAATTCAGCAGCAAACCCCTACCTCTACACCATCTCAACCCTGGAGCGTAACCGGGAGAAGAGTAAGGGAAATCCCCCTACGCACAGCACGTGGAAGAGCGAATGCACGCGAGAGCTGAGTGTGGGAGATCTTGAGATGGTTCGCTTTGTTCGGCGGGACAGCGGGGCTCCTAAAGGTGCCGTTATGTCTTGCCATAGCTGTCACCCCATATTATTCTCGCGTGTGTGTTTCTGGTATCATGGTTAAGACGCTATTTAATACATAATCTCCAACCGTTGATGATTCTAAAAAGAGGCATCGTTTATAAAAAAAAACATCAAGACACTGTATATCAATTGTCGTATGTTCGCCCGCGCCTATAATATGCGACTTTAAATCATGCGAAATTATACCATGGTTGTATGTTTGTGGCGTGCTGTTGAATGTACATTGTATCATGATTTAGATATGATTGCAAGTTAGTTGTCTGTAGAAGAATGGAATACATATCACACAAAAATATAGAATCATGCTTTAATCACCATATGCACCTGCACCGCTTACAATCCTTACATCGTTGTTGACCCGGATATAAAGAGTTAAATCTGGACCTTATTGCCCTATATACACCACGCTCCAGCTTCATATATAATCTCCATACCTCAAATGGTTGGCGGTGTCTGTCTGATCCCTATGTGCAAATCGGACAATCGTGAAGAACTCGACGAACTCAACGATGCGTTTGCACTTATCCGAAAGGGCGCCCCCTGTCTCGCCGGGTGTCAGCGACCCAAGATCATAGGGGCTCATTAAGCTGCATGACAACCATGTGTACATGTGTGATTGGGCTGAATTGTCTACATTTGATTGTGCATGAATTCTTACGAAATTTGTTTAATAGTGACCGATGGTGTTTGATGGTGAACGATGGTGTTTAACGAAAGCAAGGAAAATTCAACCGGGCAAAAGAATGTCGTCAGTAGATTCATATTTATCTGGAAGCAAATTTGAAAAGTTTGGTTGAATCCCGCCCACCTCATTTTGGCATTTATCCTATTTATCCCTCATTTAAGGGATGTTACAGTAAAGTAATTTGTGTATATAAGCTAATCAAACTGTAAGAGGCATTCATTTATTGTATAGGGGATATTTAAGTCATGTGATGGTTGTTTGAACCAATATACATAATATGCGTCCTATGTTTTTTTTTTTAAATTATGTGTTTATTAAGAAATCAAATCATAACATATACAAACTTTCCCAAAAAATACAAATGCTGTGTTACAAAAGAAATTAATGACAAATTAAGATATTTACAAGCGATTGAGATGATCTGGGGGGGGGGGGGAAGGCAGAGTACACGTAATAAAAATAATCAGAATTATAACAATTACAAGTACAAAAGCAAGAACCTCGAAATAGCATTGCATCAGAAACTGAAAATTTCGTTGGGCCCAAAATGAAGAAAAAGGAGTAAAAATAAGCCATCCACAGGTACAAAGGAATATGCGTCCTATGTTGGGAAACATGACAGCATGTTAGACAATTCGAATGCATTATTATATAAGAATGTACGCAATTGAGTATCATTTTTCTCTTTGATTTTGAGTATTTATAATTGAAATATCACTGCACAGTACTAAATAACATGATAGCACAGAAAAATCAATCGAAAGGATAATTTTGATGGACCGCTGCAGAACAACGTCTTCAGAATCTTGTGCATGGAATGAAAGTAAATGTGTATATCAAACTGCGATATGTATACAGGTACTTATAATATCTAGAAGATGAAGAAAAATATTAACAATTTAGTTAGATATAGATTATGTAATATATGCATCCTCCAATGCCTTGTCCCTAGCCTCGGATAGGACTCCAAATCATTGATCTCTTAGAGCATATACAGTACTTACTAGCAATAACATGCCCTACACTAACGTTTCAGTTAAACAAAATGGCAATATTCATTTTGGTTTAAAGTGTGGCAAATGGGAACCTAGGCGTGGAAGATTTGACAACTTTTATTTGTCCATAACGAAAGTTAGTTTCTTTTTCATTTTTTTAATCAGAGTTTATCAAAGTCAGATAGTATATTTTTTGTTAAAGCTCAATGACCAGGTTTAAAAAAAAAGATAATCTATTTCGATAAAATACTTATTTCTCTCTTTCAGCTGCAGGCAGCGATCTCGCTAGTCCATTCGTCAGGTCGATCAACCTCGACTTGTCGGAGAATCGTGTCATGCCCGTAGTCAGCAGTCGATGTCGGACCTTCACATTAGCGCACTATCTCGCTACACCCAGTCTTTATCTATCTGAAGTCGACGTGATGGTGATCGAACGCGACATCGGGCGGGCTCTCGAGTTCCTTCATCGGAATGGATACGTGCACGGTCGGGTCACGGAGGATTACATTCTGGTTGATAAGGTATGATGGCAATGATAATGATTTTTCTTCCTCTCCTCCCTCTTCCCCTTCTTCTTCTTCTTCTTCTTCTCTCTCTCTCTCTCTCTCTCTATATATATATGTATCACCCCCATATATCCTCTCCTCATATCTCCTCTCTCCATATCTCGCCCTCTCCTTTCTCTCTATAAAGTGTCATTATTTTCTTATCTGATCTCATCCCTCAAGTTATTCTGTCCGCTCCTCTCCCTTCTATATTCCTTTCTCTCTCCAAGCCCCCCTCGCAGCCCCCCTCCCTCCTCTCTCTCTCTCTCTATCCCCCTCTCTTTCTCTCTCCCCCTCTCTCTCTCTCTATATATCAACCTCCCCCCCCCCCCCCCATTTCTCCTCTCCCCATATCTCGCCTTCTCCTTTCTCCCTCTCTATGTCATCATTTTCTTATCTCATCTCATCTCATGTCTCAAGTTCTTTCGTTCTGTCCGCTCCTCTCCCTTCTCCTCTATCCCTTCTCCTCTAACCCTTACTTCTCTCTTTCTCTCTCCACGCCCTATCTCTCTCTCTCTCTCTCTCTCTCTCACACTCTCTCTCTCTCCCTCCCTCCCCCTCTCTCTCTCTCTCTCTATTGTCTTTTTCTCTCTCTCTCTCTTTCTCTCTTTCTCTCTCTCTCTCTCCCTCTCGTCTCCCTCCCTCCCCCTCTCTCTCTCCCTCTCTCTCCCTCTCTCTTGTCTTTGTCTCTCTGTATATCACTTCTCTTTCTATCGCTTTACAATCTTCCTCCACTCCCTTCATCATTCACATTCTGTGGGAGATTCGGTGAGAGATGAAAATATATGGAATAAAACCACCAAGGGATAATCTTGACTCATTTGACTATTACATCATTTAGAAATCCTTGATCATGCGACTAGTTTATTATCATGCTAACAGTGGTGCATTATGAGAGATGTAATGAATATTACAACTATATTTCAATATCTGTGAAGCGCCCAATTATTATAATGAGTAATGCGAATCATTCTGTCGAAATAGTAAAAATCTGCAACGACTCAAGAATCGAAGTACGTTGCTCTATTGAAGTAAAGAAAGTAAAGAAAATGAACAATTATAAACGTTATCAGAATATTGGGTGAATTTCACGGCGATGACGTATGAACTATATTTACTAGATTACAGGGTATTCGCATTTGACTTTGAAAGTCTCGTATTGTTTGAAAGAAGGATGACAAATGGAAATTACTGAAACGGAGAGAAAATAAAAGAGGGACATAGGGAGAAAGAGAGCAGAAGAGAGAGAGAGAGAGAGAGAGAGAGAGACTACACACACAGTATATTAGAACGTATTTATGAATCCTCACCGCCACGAACACCTCAGCCTCGGGGTACAATCAAGATTTATCTTTCAATTCATTTTCCTATTTTCCACGATGATTGTTGTCATTAGAATCTCGGTTCAAAGTCCGTATCCTGACTATACATCATTAATGCACTATGGCCTCGATCGGTATTATATACATTTGGTCTGTGCTATACGTGCTAAATAGGAGTTTCTAGCTTGTAGCGTAAACTTCCTCATATCGAATTATGCTGATTGACTATATTAACCCATGGGCTACCATAAGACCAGGTTCCAAGGACTGTACAATGCTATAACTACATAAAGTATCAGATGGTTTTTGAAGAACAAAATCATAATCAATATTTTCTGGTACTTTTTCATGAAAATATAACAACATCTTAGACTTTAATATCTCAACACCCACTATGAAAACGTGTCTATGTGGATGTTAAAGCTTGGAAACAAAACAGGTATCTAATTGATTACAGGTGAATCTACTAAGGCACAGTGACTGTTTATAAAATAAATTGACTAGATAGAGCTACAATCTAATATTTTGTAAAGAAAATATAAAACACAGAGCAGTGGTCAAATAGCCTGTATCCTGGTTATAACGTGATATAGCTATTAACATTTTCAATGCAGAATTATAGAGGACTATTTGAACAGCACCTTAAATCCCTTTGCGAGGGCCATTTTGTGGTTTGAATAATACATACTAATCGTTGGATTAAAGGTATAGTACATCGTACACAGAAAACGACACGATACCACACTCATCAATAGCAACATTATAAACAAAACAAAACCAAGGCAACAATAACAATCAACTTTGCAATTCAGCAATCAGATTCAAGCTAAGTTGTCTACGTTCGCGTTTTTAAAAGGAAACACATTTCGTCGAAACACAAATTGTGAGGTGTAAGGTGTTTTGCTTCAAACCAGCCAAAATGTCGTTTCTCAAATAATTTTCGAATATATTACGGACAATATACATGACATACTTGTTTTCAAATCATTCAGTTGCACCTTTGAGACCTATTATACCAATATTGTGCCATGTTCTTTAGTTTGTTGAAAGAGTGTCTGCATGAAAGGACTTTACTGGGGATGTAAGTGCACTGCTGTTTCTTGAACTTACTTTATCAAAAAAGGGATTAACTAATTCCCTACGACGTTTCCATGAGAAGGAGAAAATGTGATAACCTTCGCGCACAGCGTGCTTTAGCAACTCTCCTGTAAGAATAAGGCGGACGGCGCTTTGAATCTCACGCCAGGTGATGGTTGACTTCGTGTTGTACTTGGCGAGGCGGGAAGATTCGCTGGCAATTCGCTCGAAAATGTCGTTGACGAAGCTGTTCATGATGGCCATGGCGCGACTGGAGATGCCGGTATTCGGATGAACCTGCTTGAGGACTTTGTAGATGTAGATTCCATAACTCTCCTTCCTTTTCTTGTTCCTCTTCTTGCCACCGCTGGGCCGAGGGGCCTTGACTGCTTTCTTAGAGCCTTTCTTAGCACTTTGAGCTGTTGGAGCCATGATGAAATGAGGTTTTCTGTTATGTAAAGATTGAAGCGAACGAGTACGTCAAGCCAATATTCTTTGGATACATGTCGTACGTAGCTTGACTTCTTCAACAACAACAAATTTGAAAACAAACCTCTGGAAAAGACGCTGCATGTATAATTTATGCATCCAAATAAAATACCATATTTTGTATCGCAGTTGTTAATTTTGATAACTCATGTCATTGCATGTAGAGAATCAAACCTCATGCTTCATCTAACATTTCATTTATAACCTTCTCCAAATTAACAATAAAAACAATACCGATTCTAAAAACTCTCAAGATAAATCTTAGAAGCTGTTCCTACTCTGGTCCGAAGTTGACGAACATTGTGAAAGTTGCTAAGCAACTTCAGACTTTTTACGCGGGAATGGTCGCTGAGCAGAATGATATGACTAAAACCCAATTTCCACTTACCAGAGCTACCCAGGCATGAATCCTCCATATATTAATCCTCCTTATATATATATATATATATATAAGATGATGAAGCGGATCCTAATCAAATGATTGGTTAAGAGCGTAAACGTGACCAGGCATTTCTTTTGCCGTTATTTTACTCTTGACTGGTCATTAGTAAATAATTATGATCGGTCATTAGTAAAATCATTTTATAAGTATCATTATATAAAACTAATAAAACATCTCATAAAACGAATAATACACATCATTTTATTCGGGCATTAGTAAAATTACCCAAACTCGGTACCTTCGAAACAGTCCAAATACCCTCGGCTATCGCCTCGGGCGTGTTAGACTGTTCCAAAAGTACCTTGTGTAAGTAATTCTTACCAATACCCTCATTGCTGTGTATTATTTGTATAATGTTCCAAGATGTATTATATAAAATCACGACAGATAATTATGACAAACCTATACTTGGCTAGCACAAGCGATATTTTGTGAATGTTCTCTGAGTAAGTTGCAGAGAAAGTGGATGTTCCAAGTGAGCCTGCAGGAGGTTGGAATGAAGATAGCAGAAATTTGCTCCCAGTTCGGAAGTGTAAAGATGACGCTCTCAAATAGACGTGTTGACTCGATGAGAAAGCTTAGGAAAAGATTTGGTTTTAGAGCATGCAGTCAGTAAAGTACCACGAATTGAAACTTTTGAAAAAAGAAAGGTCAGCCAACCACAATAAAAGTTAAAATAACACATACAAGGAACGATAGAGGATGTTATGAGAATTCATCAGGAAATTATCGGAACGTGATAACAAAGATTTCGAGGTTCAACGTGCTTATAATGAACATGATACAGCAAGTTCCATTGCATGTGGATACTGGCTGACAGTTTCTTGGCACTTTACCGGGGGTTGCTTGTCATTTCGATTTGTCACATAATTAAATATCAAGACAATCGACGTTTACTCGTTTGTAAATGACTCTCTTTTGTTATCGACACTCGAATTTCCCTGAACGTAGCATTCTAAATTTAGACAAATTGCTTTTTTTTAAATTAAAAACAATCGTCACTAACTTCTTCATAAAGTCATTCCCAGTAGATATAAGAATAATAGTTTGTTTTTTTAACAATGGGCCACTTCCGTTTTCTTAAGATGTAGCTGGAATTCATTTTTCTGACTTCAAATCAATTTTGAATTCGTCATAGCTACTATGGTAACCGATAAATGTTACCCCACCATTGCATTACCCATATATGGATGTTTTTTCTTCTTCTCATTGACGCTGCAAATCTGTTTTAAAAATTACAAAGGGGGACTGTTTTTGAAAACTGAGCCAATGAAAAGGTTTCATTCACCTGTGAAATTCCATCGAGAAACGAGAGGTCGGGGAGGTCTTTTGCGTCATAACTATCAAGAAGGGGCTTCCCCTGATGAAGACAGCATTTTGTCCCCTTCTATTTACCGTCACTATTAAGTGTTTAACATTTTGATCAAAACAAAACTCCCGGCACTGTCTATATTAGTTGCGATTGATTTAAATCAATCGCCACTTGAAACCAATCGCAAGTCTGTAATAAAGGGAAAGTTTGTTAGTTTTCGATTGATTAGCGGACTTGCGATCAATCTGGATCAATCGTAACCCTTTTATAAAAGTGTGCCTTGGTGTCAAAATGAATGAAAACAATTCTCTTCATATTATCCAAAGTGAACGATATAAATTTAATTGAATTGATGTAATTTCACATCAAAATACTGTTCTTGCACCTACAATGGAAAACCACGGTGCCTTTTCTACCAATACATTTAAACACTTGTCATTCATTGCATTCGATATTAAAGCCCGACTGCACTACTTATGGCTACTTGCGCCCTCTATATAGCAAACAATGCCAAATCGGTCATCATTGGTCCCCCATGGTACCCTTTTCCTTATGTTAATTGAGAGCTCATTTGATGAGATAACCACCTGTCAGTGACAATGCAGGGAGGTATAATCCCTCCTGGCCAAACTAGTGCAGAGGGGCTTTAAAAAGATCTTTTGAAATGTATGACAAAGTTACATACGACTGCAGATATATTTCACTGATTTGACAATTGTATAATCTCATATTAAAAGGACTTCGACAACCATTGTAACCATTGGACACATTTGACATTCATTAATTTTTATCCCATGTAAAATGGAAATTTATTAGATCTTATCATATAGTTAAATATACATTTAATACAAATCATGTGATTCATTCATCTAAAATCGAGTTTAAGTTGGAAATCAATGACATCGTATGATGTGTTACAGATAATTTAACACATTTGAGAATTCATTTCATCTGATATTCAAAATGTTTTTTCTGACCATTCGAACTGTACCCCAAATGAAGTTACATTGTAATTTTCGTTATAATTATTGTTATCAGATTTACCCATATACCATCTGCCATAATTTATACAACACGCAAGCAGGTAAATTATCAACACAAAAGATTTTATATGAATCGCCAGTTGTCATTTTCTAAGCATCTAATCTATTTTGAAGTAATGTATGAATACACACTTGTACAGTTATTTATAATATGTCCATGTTTCTTTCAAATGATTGATTCCATATTTGTAATATGCCTATGCATTGTAAAACAAATTATTCATGTACACCATGTGAATGGAGTTTTCTAATAAATACAATTAAATACAAAACCTTTGGCAACTTTGTGTACCCTGCTATAGGAGAAATGTCTTCCTGAATAACTCGCAGGGAGGTAATTTCAGCTTGGTCATTGAGGAAAGAATTAATTATCTATTTCAAAGGGAAACGTTACATGAGGAATGAATGTGCCATAAATGCCAGGAAAGGGGTTTCCCCGAATGACTCCAAACTCATGAACAATAGGCCTGTTTTCATCAGGTTTTGCCAAATAGCCCGCTATATCCGATCCGGGAAATTAGCCAGGTCACGAAATAGCGGGCTACTTGGCAGGTAAAGAGATCTTGTGCTAATTTGCAAAATAGCCCGCTATTTGTGGTCCGCCTTCACCTGCCCGAAGACTTGCACTACTATGCGCGAACACTGAGCAAATTTTTCGAGCTCTAGTTCCGAGCTGATGAAAACGCGATTTTTAACTTCGGGCTAATTTCCCGAATAAAAAAAGGGGCTATTTGGTAAACTCGAGCTGATGAAAACAGGCCAAATTAGGCATTCTTTAAGCATTAATTCTATGTCAAGTATTAAATCAGTAAAATAGAAATATAGTTGACGGAACCTTTGCGACTTCTCTTTCAATTTACATTCCAACGTAACAGGCATGAATTTCAATCATCAATCTTCTAATCACTTATTTATTTCATGAGGTCATGATAGATTATTGACTTCTTGAAAGGCATGTTTTGTTATGATAATATAGTACACAAACTTCCTTCTAACAATTTCCATGTACACTGGCATGCCATATATTGATTACACTTGGAATGATGACAAAAATAACATTTAGCAATTATCGGATGCAGTCGCTATTATGATTGTGTAATGTTACATAAAGCTTCAGTGGTGTATCCAGAATCCAGAGATTGATGGGGGGGGGGGGGGGAGGGGGCAAAGGATCCTCCGCGGACGGGTACGGGGGTAGGGATAGGGGTGTAAAGATATCGTCGCCTGGTTGCGAAAGAAAATATTTTTGGAATATATTTTTTTTGTATGATGCATGAGCTTATCTTTATACAGATCATAGTGAATTCGTTATTATGCAATGCTCTGACATTGACCCTTTCAAATCTAGAGTAAAAATGACATATTTTCCACTAGTCCAATACATTTGGATCATTCTGAATATAATATTGGTTTGGGTTAATCAAAAGCGTTTCACTAGTGTTGTCTGGCCTAGGGCATAATTGATGACTGTCCCACCTTATATACTAATTACAAGTTAATGCACTCAGAAGCGTATTATTTAAAGGTACTATGTATCTTTTGCAGCCAACATCAAATTATGTAGAACTTTGCAGGAATTATGTATATGTCATATATGTCCTATCTGTGAAATTTAAACATTAGCAGTGTCCTAGTATTCAAATTATGCAAGGAAACCTGTTAACCTTCTAGATTTCACTGCCAGACACTATTGAGTGACTGACTGACATAATTTTTTCTTTGGTAATAACATACATAAATGAGCTGTAACATGTAAATGAGCATTATTTTGTCTACATCAATTACCAACTACTTGTAATGGCCAAAATTAAACTGATTGAATCTTTGTGCAGCAAAATCAGACTATTACTAGGTGATTGCAATCACTTAAGTCAATTCGATAACCAATGGTCGTTATTTTCCCACTAAAAGCCATTTTCAAGCCCTTTCGTTTTGAGGGAAGTTCTAAATTAGTATTGTCTTTCAAATGCCGTTGGAATTTAACCTTTCCATTTCGGGGGCCTTCAAATGGGACATAGTACCTTTAAGCGATAAGAACAAACGTGACTAGTAGTATTTATCATTATGTAACCGAGTTATTTGGCAACTATGATACAGATCTACATCATAATACATGGAAGACTCGTCACCACAAAAACAAAGAGTAAAGTGATTTATAAATCATCGAATCGATAATTTAAAGCGCTATTAATACATGCGTGAAATTCAGTGATGATTAAACAATCATTGATCAGCATTAATTGTCCGATTATACTCAATATAAATCAACACATTCCCCCTATACCAAAAACCTATTAGTTTATTTTAATACTCACTCGTATAATGGAATAGAGTTTGATAAACGTCATAATTTCCTTCATATTGTACAAGACAAGAGAATATGATATAACAATTAGTACAAAATATAATAATAATAATATTCAAAATCATTTGTTGTGGTCAGCTCCAGGCTGCCATTTGTACCATTTGACAAAAAAGTTGAATATTCACAATACGCGGCTTATATTTCCTCACAAATCAGAAAAGAACATCTTATCACTTTAGCTACTTAAATGAGATGCTGTGACTATTTTGCGGAGATGGTTGACGCCTTTTCTTTTCCCATAGACGAGAAGATGTTCCCCATCACATGTCACCATCTTATCTGGTCTCAAGATGCTGAACCCCTCTCCTGCAATCAACCCATTGGCTAACCGAGGAGCAGCGAATTCAATGACTTTCTCTGGTTTGGCATGACCTGACTTAAGGTCACTCAGTTCCTCCACCATGCACTGTCCACTGGAAGCACCACAGGTCAGGTTGAAGAGGGAATTGGACGCCAGGTCAGTAGCGAGAATACTCATGCACTTCTCCTCGGATTCCTCCAGAAACACATTAGTCTTGACTTTACCGTCCTTGTCTAGGATGCATACCTGCTCTCCGTACATTGCAGAGTGGACAGCGATCCCCGAATGTAGAGCATGGATGCCGTGGATAGGTATCATCTCCTCGATCTCAATAGTCTTAAGCCACTGAGTCCCATACGGGTTGAAGACATGGATGTTACTCCCTCCGTACTGAGCAATCAGGATCTTACCGCTGCCATCTACCGCGACACACATCACTTCAGCTCCGCTCAAGAACTTCTCTGGAAAACTCAGATTCCGAAGGTGTCTCCAGGATTTATCATAGAGCGCCACCCGACCACTCCTGCTTCCACAGACGATCACCGTCCCGTCGAGGGACGCGCAGTTGAATAACGGTGTTTTTTCTTCAATCACCATCCTCGTCGTCTTGTCTACGATGTTTGTGACGTAAATTGAAGATGTCTTGACATCCTCCACTACTACTTCAGAGCCGTTGATGGCTCCCTTCAGAGCTGGCAAACCCACCATCGGCGCCACCTCAACCTTCTCTTCCAAGACCCACCTGTCTGAAGCTCCACTTATTCGACCAACTTTCGCCCCTTCAAGTTCCATGAATGAGATCCCCAAAGCTGTCTCATGAAGTAGCTTTGCCAGCCCCTCGACTCCGCAAGATGGGGATTTACTCTTCGAGCTGCCGTCTCCACCATTCTTGTGATGTCCTGATCGTTTCTTGGTAAGTTGCGCGTGAAGCTTCGGTGATCTTGATAAACCCTTCGTTTTCAGTTTATTAGCACTTTTCATGATATCATCTCCCAAGGAATGAATATGCTCCACAAGTTCAAATCTCTTCTCAACGATCTTTTGACGCCTTTTTTCGATATCATTATGATTCTGTCTCAGTCTCTCGTCCCTTCTCTTGTACAATCGTCGAATATCTCGTTCAGTTTCCTGGTTGATAAGCGCTGCCATTTTGTATCGGTCGTCCTCAGCGTTACTGAGCTCTCTCTCGGTAGCAGCAATAACTTCCAACTCTACCTCCTTCATATGCTGGTCGATATCAAGACTGCTCTCTATTGAATCACCTCGGCTTATATCTCTCTTATCGTCGTCCTTCTGGGCAGCCTCACCTAATGACTCTGCTCCACGAACCTCGCTCTCTGCCATACTTTCAGTCTCGTTTTCTCCTAAATATCGACTATCTTTACCGCACCCGGAATAGGAATTCTGCAAAGTGCCTACATTTGATAGTGCACAGTGTGAGCTCTTTCCTTCCGCCGTTCCAAAGCTTAGTATCCAACTTCCTCTTTTCATGGTTCAATAGCTCGCTATGATCTGCACTCGTGAACTGTGTTCGATGAATAATAATACCGCAGTGTCAATACCGTCTGCACGCCTGAAAATTGAAAGAAGTGCAAATATTTTGTCAGGCCTCGATATAATGAAATATGACATTGGCGCGTGACCCCATGAATCGAAAGATGTTAGCATTGCGTTTAATGGTGACACGTCGTATTTGGAAGAACATTTTGTCTGATTATCAGTAATGATAATTGACTAATTGTTCTTTCTTCCTAGTTTATCACAATGCTCGTTTATTTACTAATTATATATCATACACTGAATTTCCTTCTACTTTCTACAACATGCATCTAGTTGTAGCTGGAAAAATGAACGGACAATTTTGCAAGAAGCTAATCCAGCACTACTGCTTGTTCTACTGTATAAACCACTATTATTTCGAAATACTTCTGCTACTTTACTGCAACTACTACTACTGCATGTATATGAATTTGTCGACCCCTGTTTTGTGCGTTCACTGGCAGGCAAAGCACTGAGATCGTTAAATCGGATTAGCCCAAAGGCCCCAAACCCTGTACTTTTGTGTAGCTGTGCGTTCGACTATGAAAGGACTGGGTTCATTAAAAGAAAATTCACATTCGTAACTAACATACTGCTATAATCATATATATGTAAGAAAAGAAAGAAGCATCGGATCAATGAGAAGTTGGTTGAGAACTTATATATCTCATACCCACTGTAATAAACAGGGGAATCCACGCGTAACCCCCTTTGATAAAAATGGTACGGCCCAATGGTCGGGGGGCGGATCCAGGATTTTCCAAAAGGGGGCGTGAAATGTACGGAATTGTGAGGGCGAAGCCTTTACGGCATGGGGTCCGGGAAAATGTTGAACCTTAAGATGCTCTATGGTACATTCTAATGGACATTTATGTGAGCTTTTTGAGCTTTTTTTCCTGCATTCTCCAAAAATCAATCATGACAAGTTCAGCAATGGCGAATGTTGAGCATCTACATTTTTATTTTACAAAAGGGGAGGGGGCCGTGAAATGTACCAAGTAGCAAAATGGTGAAGGTAAGTTGTGGCGTATACGCTGTAAGCGTGTCCGATCGCCCTGCTATAAGGGTCTGGGAGCATTTTTCTGCAATCTACAGCATATTATGTTACCCCAAATGAGGATACATACATAATCATTTTGAGGAGTGTTTTGTTAGACTGCATAAAATATTGTTAGATCCTTACTGTCTTTATTGTGTGCTCAATGGATTAAAAAAACACCTTCTCCTTTTTTTCCTTCTCCATTTGAGTCTCTCTCCCTCTAGCTCTATATCCTGCAATTTTTTTTTGTAAGATCGGCCCTGTCAATGGCCCTCGCATCCTCAAATGTTTCTTAGGTTCCCAATTTCCATTACTTTTAGATCAAATTTCCCCGTAAAATCTTTACAATATGGTCATTGCTCATTATAAAGTACCGAAGCTGTGACATCATAAAAATGTATTTTTGGAATTTCTCAATTTTTCTTCAATTTCCGAAAGAGCATCAAAAATAATGTCGACATGTCGAAAACCAATTGAAAATGTTAAGTATTGGCTAAGATATGACCATCTGAATAAATATATTTCCCATAGGAACTCAGTGTTATATTGCTCTGGCTCGTTATGTTATGAACCAGAGCAATATAATACTGGGCTCCCATAGGATATATATTTAATATTCAGATTGTCCTATCTCAGCCAATATTCAATTGGATTTCGACATTTGGACATTATTTTGTATGCTCTTTTTGTGTGTGCTAAAGGGTGAAGAAAAGAAGAAAAAAAAAAGACCTTCCTCCCCCCTCCCCTGCTTATTCAGCGGTTGGCTGAGTCGTTGCGAAATTTTTGCTGCGATTTTCGAAACAACCCCCCCCCCCCCCCCTCCCCCACCTTGAAAAAATCCTGCGTACGCTACTGCTACTAGGCCTACTACTACTGCTACTACTACTTATAATAAGAATATTAATACTAGTAGGTATATTACTACTTCTTACTACTAGTACTACTTTTAGCCAGATCACGAAATAGCGGGCTATTTGGCATTTGGCAGATGAATACGCAAATAGTGGGCTATATTTGTTCGGGAAATTTCCCCAAGATATCTTGGGCTAGTCTGCAAAATAGCCCGCCATTTGTGGTCCGTCCTCACAAGCCCGAAAACTCGCACTATGCGTGAACCCTGAGCAAATTTCTCGAGTTAATTTCTCGAGCTAGAGTTTCGAGCTGATGAAGACTCGATTTGTTACTTCGGGCTTATTTCCCGATTCACAAACGATCAGTAGACCGAAATGCCCATATTTCTTAGGTGCATCGTTGCATGCATGGGCATCTTTCACGTCGTCTGGTAAAATAAAACCTACAGCCCCCATTCACCCCCGTTCTTCCACAAGTCCTGTCTTCACCTCCTACCCGGCCCTTCTATACGCTAGTTATCATTTTGCTCGCTCAAGGCACCTCTCGCATCACCATGTTGGTTGCAATTAATTTATCATGAGAGGTTGTTATTTTTCTTCTGTCTCGTTGCCCCATTCGATGTTAGTTTTTAAAAGTTGTATCGTGCTATAACTCTTGCTGTTTGTCAATAGAGATGACCTAGATAATAAGTAGCAGATAAACTTGATAATTACGAACGAAACGATAATACTTGCCTTATAACGTGTTAATCGCCTTTTGGTAGATTGTCCTAAAGCTCAACTTGTAAGCTGTGCATCTCTTGCTTGTGAACACGAAGATGACTGGTCGAGGAAGTGAAGAATGGTCTTGCCAGATATCCAAACATATTCAGACAAATGAAAATATTGAACATTTGTTGTCATGGAAAAGCCAGCCGACGTCAAGGGTCGGTGTATGTTATTTCCTTAAATGGAGTGTGATATTACTCTTCTCACTATTCCATTTCTATCTCTCTCTCTCTTCCTCTTTCATTTTCTCTCTCGTCATGCTCTCTCATCATACATATTTTCTTGCCTGAAGGATCATGTTCCATCTCCTTTCTCGTTCCCTATCTATAATGTTTTCCTTGTATACTCTCGCGGTCGCCATCTGTTTATGCGATGAAATAGAGAATGTTTTAGGATCCGTGCCAACAAATCCACACAACACGTACTGAGTATTGCCTTGACTCAAGTCATCGAGATGTATATTAATGCTCCTCGTGGTTTCATAAAAGGCCTGATCGTATCCAACTCATAGACTTTGTCGGGCTCCCCATAGCAATAACATGAAATCGATCATCGTTGATTATGTGTTCTCGTATACGTTTACATTATTGTCAAAAAGAGTCAAGAGATGACTCTATTATCGTGGGGATGATGATTATGATTGTGATTATGATTGTGATAATGATGATGACGACGGGATGATGATAATGATGATGATGATGGTGATTGTGATGATACTAAGGATGATGATAAGGAGGAAGATGATGATGACGATGGTGATGTTGACAACAGGATGAGGTGGAGAAGTAGGAGGAGGATTGCGAATTTTAGGAATCAGAATAATTGCATTGGGTTACAAATCTAGTTAGTTCTTGCAAATTTGTGTCAGTACCTGCTTTTCACATACATGCATCGGTATCACATATTATCGTTTTAAATATTTTCTCATCATGCTTGCATTTTCCTTCATGAATTGATATCGATGGTGCTTTAGAATTATGAGTGTGTGAGGTATTGTGAATGGAAAATTGAAAGCGATGGAAAATTACTGAGAACATGAATGTACAGTAAAACTAGTGCGAATGAATGAGTCGCTACAGTGCTTCTTTCAGTTTTGAAACATTGAAAAACTTTCCTTAACCCAAACACTTTCAATCCATGGCCACAATTGCCGCTTATATGGCACTTAAAGAGTTAAATTCATAATTTTAACATTTTCTGTAATATTTCATGTTCTGTTTACATATTGTAGGACATTCGAAACAACAGGACAGGTGCCTTTCTCATCATGCGAGGGGAGGAGCTGGAACCCGTTGAAAATGGCTTCCTCGATTCCGAGAATGAGGATGGGTTGGACAACCTGAGCAAGGCAGCCAGGGTAGAAGGAGACGATGACGATGATGAAGACGATGATGATGAGGAAGAGGAATGTCTACCACTTTTACAAAGAGACTATCAGCAGTTAAGAACTTTGATTCTGCGACTCAAATCAGCTATCTATCCGTGACGGTGACGCTAACATCAACCGTGACAAATGAAGATTATGATATCATGCCTTCGTGCTAATGACTGAATTTCTGAAGGGAGATCAAAAACATGTTTCAGCTTTGCAAATCACCTGATTGATAGTCTTTTCCTAATGGACGTGACGCACAAGTGTGACAACTGTTAAACAGATCATACTGACGTACATTGTATAGGTAAATAAATCTTTCTTGGTGAACAAAATATTAAAGTAAGACGATCGTAATTAACTCTTGGTCTCTTCGTTGAAATAAATATCAGGTGACGGGGTTCTATTACGCAAAAGGAGAAAAGACTTGATATTATTGTGCCTGAACGACGTGTTGCTAAAGAAACAAGGAACTTGGAAATGTTATTTCCTCCTAGTGATCTTTCAATGTCAATTTCAACTTTAGTTAGAGAGGAGGAAACCAGGCATTCCAACAGAAACATGTACTTGACAGGAACGTGATATGGAGCTCATTACGGACCGATCATAACAGCAACTAATGTGGTCAGGGTTTTAATTATTTGTTCTTTCTTTATTGAATGACTACATGTTGGCCATTGTTATTTGAACTGAATAGAATGAAAGCACTCCTATCCCTATCGCTCACTTGCAATGGTTTTTGCAAGACACCATTTATTGTTTTGTCGTGTGAAGGGTATCGTTTCTTAATTTAGGCATTTTGATTCATACTACCAGATAAATAGTTAAATTTCCTTTCAACTCATCATGCATCTTAAAGAAAACATCATCATCACCAGTATCGTCTTTCTAACAAGAGTGGAAGGGGATAGAAGTAACAAAAACAAAGTTTCTGTTTTATCAAAGGATCCTGTTTTCTTCATGCCCCACCTCCACTAGTAACGCTTACTAATTAAGCCTACGAATTTTGCCTTGAGGGAAAGAAAGTCAGTTGATACAAGCTAGATGTTATAATCATTATTATCCAAATAAGGAAATAACTGTACAACACATCAATGAAAGTAGATAGTATCAAATATAATGTACACCGTAGGATTGTGATACCATTGTACATCTATGGAGGGCATCCCTTTAGTTCTAATTATATGCCACCCCCTTGCCATTATGTTTGTGATACTTTGTTTACACTCTCCTTTCAATGCCCAAATAAGGTAGAGAAAATGAAAGTTATTGTTTATGATTGCAGTACTCATTATGTGTACATACACGTTTCATGAAATGTTATACTAATGTTTGTTCAATTCATACGTGACCAATTAAGACTTATTCCGTGCAGTTTCGAATGAGATCTGGAACTGTTATGGGCTTATATAGAAATTATTTCTTTCCATGGACTGAGATCGAGTGGAACTAAACAGGGCGTTTTGAAAAGGGGAGGGGCTGTCGCCCTAATTTGCCGGCAGATTACCCTTGAGAATATTGGCCCTTTTGGTATCATGTTATTTTCTCAATATTATCCACAGAAAAAGATTATTATGAAATTATTAATGCCAATAACAAAGCTGGTACTTCGCAAATTCGAACAAACTTACACGCTCCTGAATTTGCAAAACCTGTTGGAGATTTCATTGTTATTGTCTAAAAATTACTGTTTACTATCTCGAATGTGAATCACAAATTTTATGTGTTGTAGCTCTCTTCATAATACCACCAAATACGTGTGAATGTACTATCAACTTCATGTGCAATACAATTAACATATTTTGTTTCAAGTTTTATCAAAAGTTTTATCAACATAAGTGTATTTGAATTTAGAAAGTAAACATTCCTTATGTTTTGTGTACAGAGGGCAATATATTTTCAAATGAAATTCCTTTGAGGTGCAATTAGATGTATTTATGTTTTTTCTCCACCCGTTTATATCATTGCTTGATATTTTGTATAACCCATCGTTTATGTTGTAGTTGTTTGTGTTTAGTTGTTTGTGTTTATTTTGTTGTTGTAGTGAATATCCAGTCTCATACTAGCTTGAATTATACCTGTAACTATGTGCCAGGGGTACAATTTATTACATTGGAGTACAGTACTTGTCCAATGTACTGCAGCTAGAAGAAAAGTTATATGCCAGAGTTAAGGATATAGACAAATATAGCATATTTTCGACTTGAGGAAAAGGGCCTTTTAAAATATTTATAAAAGCTTGAGAATATATACGATGTGTATGTGTATACCCTGATTTGCATGTATTCGACTCAAAGCTCCCAGTAAAATATTTCGGTGAATGTAAATGGCGGGAGGCATAACACGCTAAAAGCAATCCTTTATTTCCCTCATTATAAACAGAAGGAAACATATGTGCCAAAATATATATTTTTCATGTATGCAATATTTGCTATGCCTTCAACCTTGCTGCATAATCGATCAAATAAGTCTGAACATAACTCAGCCAATTCGAGGCAAAATTGTGTTTCAGTTTGTTATAAGATTAATATGGACCATAAGTCAGAAGGCTGTACAGTTTGATTTGCTCATTTCATGACTTGTTAACCCATTATCTACTGGTACATGGTGGTTCTGTATTCAACTTATGTGGAATCTGACAATTCAGTTATCAATGTGTTTATTTTTTACTTCTATTATGTCGTTGTTTTTGTTTTGTTAATTTGTTATTTTTTGCTCCATTGATGTAAAATTACCATTCCTATTTGATGTCAATGTGTGTATACATGTAGTTTTGCATACCCATGAAATCATCTGTTTGGATCCAGAAGGATGGTACCTCTGTGTTAAAGTACCATATATGAGTTGCTGCCCTTCTGGCACAAAACAGATAATATGAGAATAAGAATGATTGATGCATTGTTCATAAAAAGTCCTCCCTGCATTTTCTAATGAAAACATAACAAGAGGTGGGAAAAGACAAAGAAGATGGGCACAGTGTCATTGAATATTCAAAATTTATTAAATAAGAACAATTTCAGTCAGCAATTAGTTTACAGTGATATCTAACAAACTCTCCAACAAATGTACAGGTTTTGCAAACGATAGTCATGTCAATCGTGTATGGTCCATGTCACAGCTCAAAAAAGGTTGAAAAGGTGGTTATCTAAAACAAACAAAATTGAATAACAGTTTAAAGAACTACCTTATAAAATATATTAGTAAGAACAAATTAATGGCTGCCTGTAGAAGGTCATAAGAACTACCTATATTGTTAACAGTTAGCCTTCTATCGGGAAGCTGACAAAATATCAATTTGACTACAAGATGAAATACATTCCTTGAGGTCCTAAGATGCTTACCGATAAAACACATGTGTGGTCAATGCTCCCTTTTGACAATAAAAGTACTATCACGCGGTCAGCTGAAGAAGGGCTTTAATTAAACTTAATTGTTGAACATAAACATTGTCTCTGGCAGTGAGCCAGAGAGTGATTATGCATGCCAAGTGTACAGACTGTTGTAACAGATATATATATGCATGACGATCGTAGCAGCAAGTATTGTATACATTTTTACTGATAATAATCATGATAATAATAAAGAATTATTTCTATAATCTTATTGAATGAAGTATCATTCAAAAGATAAAAACTGAGTCTATGTATCCATGTTGTCTCGTCTTACTTGTCTTACTCGTCTATAAACTTGTTTGACAGTTAGTCCAAGCTATGTTGTCTCATAAGTTACCGACATCTAAGATTTTAGTATATCTGGGCCCCATTTCACAAAACTTGTCATCGGCGACAAATGACAGTTTGGTTATAAGCTAGTGAATTCCTTGCTTCTGATTGGTTATCAGAAGATTTGTCACTGATTTTTGTCATATGTCATTGAAAAAAGGCTTTGTGAAACAGGTCCCAGATCATTGCATAAGATTACAGCCTTACTAGAGCTTGTATAAGACAAGAAATGACACATTGATGTCAATATATGTTCAGAAACTTGGTATGATATGGGAAATCATATAACCAAAGAAACAGTCCTTGGACTTGCCCTATGTTATTTCACATATGAAAAAAGGGGGAGGGGGAGGAGAATGATTAAATACACTGCCAGAAGAGGAGTTGGTTGTAAACTATGGTCCCTGACGATATGTGACTGAAATTTTCAAGAGGGAGCAGTCTTAAAGAAAAATGGTCGTCTTCATGTCACCAATAATGAAAATTCAGTTCACAATAATGAAGTTCATTCTCTTTACAAGAAAGTGCAAACAACCCTGCAGTATTTAGATACCATAATTACTATATTCACTACAGCGCTTATTTTGAAAAAGTTATATACCATCATCAGGACCCATATAATCAAATTGCTTTCATCACATTTCAGACTGATAGTTTTCAGCAAATATTTCCAAAAGTGTGTAATGAAGCTAGCAGTACAATATCTATATCCAATCTATTTTTAAGTTCATTTTGGAAATACAATACATTGAAAGACAAACTATCTCAAGATGTTCATAACAAAGTCAGAGTAAGCAAGGCTCTTGTGAGTGCATGGAAGGAAATGAATTTTGGCTTCCGGCCAGAGAACATCTAATTAAAATAGTCCAAGGCAGATCAATTTAAATTGTCTAAATTTATCACAATACCTGCCAACATATTTCATTTGGATGTCTGATGAGTGCCAAGACTGTGATGACATATCCTTGCATAGAGTACAATAACCTTTGGCTCTCCATATTACAACAATAAAACAAAAGTCATGACTTGACCCAAGCCTAAATCAGCACAGAAATAGCCAACGTCTGTAAAATTAAGGTCTACATAATGCATAATTCAGACCTAGATTGAATATGTTACAATGAATGAAAAGCTCTGAACTTTTGGCCGCAGGACAGATGACCAGATGGACAGATGACCGGAGGGACGGACGACTTATGGAATGAAGGGCTGCCTGGACGGATGAAGGGGCTCGTAGAATGACTTGAATCTGAAGCCTAGAGGCGTGTGTGTCATGACTCCCCCTTCCTCTCAAACGTAAATCTCATTGTTGAGCACTTGAAACCATCAACTGGACTTGATGTCTAGAGAAATGGAAAATCAGATCCAAATGAATTTAACTGATCAATAATAGTTCAACCCTGATCTATGAGAATTCTGTGTGTCCCTTACCCACTTTTAGGGTCAATCTGTGTCTGTCTACAAAAATTCAACAATAATAGGATATCTGTAGTGACAGTAAGGAAAGTTGCTGAGATACAAACTATCATTCATCAAAATGACTAACAAAAATCTCATCAACTTTTTTGATAAATCTAAATCCATCACTTTAAGGGTGGGGGATGATTTTAATCTATGAGCGAAGAAAAAAACCTGGGTATAGCTTGTGAATGAAGCATTTACAAATCTAGGCAATGTCTCTCTTCATAGCACAAAATCACTTCATATAGCGTCCTACTAGATACCCATTTACTACACCAGTGTGGAGAGTAGCCAATTCAGATTAATGTGTTGTCAAATGAAAGTAGTTTGATTACCTGACAACCGGCATTCTTGGCCATAGCTGTGACCTTGTTAACAAACTCCTGACATTGGTCTTTGTTGAGCTCTAGCATGTATCTAGCTGTCTCACAGATGATTGTGGCTCGGTCTGAAAACACTGCTGACATCTCGGGCGTTAGGTGGTGAACCATGCTAAAAGATGGCAAAGCAACAAATTGAAAAATACAATAAAATAATAATTTGTATTCATATAGCGCTTAATACGGTATATCGTCTCTATCGAAGTGCTTTACAAATATTATTACCCCGGTCGTTGGAATCATTCACACACAATGTGCACCATCTCCACTCCCTGGGGAGTATTCCAACTATATGGTCACCATGAGGGCATAAGCAATCACTATCACAAATGCCAGGTCCCCATTTCTGTCTTGGGTATTGAGTGGCAAATGTAGATTAATGCCTTGCCAAAGGACATTAGTGCTGTGTCGAGATCGAACCACGACCTTTGAATTTCAAGTCAAAGGCTTAAACCATCCGACTACGACACTTCTACAAAGAAATATTAACATAGAAATCTTGACAAGTCAGGTACTGAATCAAGCAAATTAACACATCACACATTACACATTTGATTTCATTGATTTCAGACATAATAAATCAAAAGTTACAAAGCTGATTGAATTCATCAAATGGGGCTAAATAAATCCCAACTGATCAGACATTCAACCCTTCTATCCGGTGCCCCTTAGTTTACAAATAATTATAATAAATGAAATTCAAATTTCAAATTCAGAAATATAGGATAAGATATTTTTATTTCATTATTTAAGAAATTATTTGAATTGTTAAATTAGACTTTAAAAATTTCCCATGGATTTAACCTCAATAATGACTGTTCTTGATTCTTCCCTTCTTTTATAAGGAGGATTAATCAACCATTTGAGTCAAAACTTCAAATAGAACAAATACATTCTAGTGAAGGATTTCATCTTGTGAAGCCACACTGTCACAGGGGTGAATGACAGAGAATGATACAGCATCAAGTCTCATGATAGCTTTACCCACAGTTCTAATATCAAACATGTGGAAAAATAATATCATGAGCGAATTCTCCCCCACTAGGATACTGACATGGATAACAAACAAGTCTCTCACTGCAATCTTCTGCAAAATCACTTAAACCATCCCATGGGATGACAATGGCCATATTTCAATCAATTTGAACTACTGGGAAACAGATTTCTTCCAAGACTGAAGCCTAGCCTTACCTGTTTGAGAAGTAGACAACATCAAAAGCTTTCTTGTACTTGCTTTTCTTCTGAAGGTCTGGTGCTGAACCGATCGGTAGATAGTGGATTTCAACATTCTCCATGGGCATCAGGTCAGCTAAGTACCAAAACAAAATTATAACAATGTTAGGGAATTATGATTACATTTTTTGCTTCTAGGGTTAATTTTCTTTTAAATTTATGTGATGAATCTACAGTTAATCTTGAAAGTAATCCAATCAAGATGAACACAATGCAGTAGACAGACGTTCAACATAATGTAGGACAGAACTTCTCAAAGTTCGGACACGGTCATGGGACCGTGTCTTCAAATGCCTTATTTTAAGGTAAATACAGAATTTTGAAAGTGTCAAGGAATTTTAAAGAAACAAATCTAAAAATCAAAAGGAATGTAAGAAATCCAGAAAAATTCAAGAACTGCCTGGGGCTCTGCCCCCTAGACTCCGGGCAAAGGCTCTCCCCCCTGCACCCATCCGTAAAGATATAAGTAGTTTTTAAGACAACCTTTTGTTGCTTAAAATTGTCCTTGGGAGAGTGCGAGTTTTATATAGTTTAAGCTTCTAACAACCACTCCTATGGAATTTTTATTTTTTACACAATTTTTTGCTGTCTGCTGCCTCGAGATCACTGGAGTAAAGAAAGGTAACAATGTATAGCAAGAGTCCCTATTCAGTGAAGGAATAATCCTATTTTATCTCATTGAATGTTCTTACATTGTTGAAAGAGATGGAATCAATCTGAGGGCTTGTTGTGCTCTTTGAAAGAAGCATTCAATGGGGGGAGTGCAATTTAGATTTCAAGGGATGGATTATAGTTTTTATCACTCACGACAGCTTTCCAGGGGCCGTAAGGCAACCCCTGGACCCCATTATCAAAGATAGAAGTGGTTCCCAAGATAACCCGCTGTTGTATACAATTGTCCTTAGGAGAGAGTGTGAGTTTCCATCGCTCAAGATGGTCATCTTGAAGGTTCTGACTTGCTAATACTCAAGAGCGTTCCGGGGCTCCACCCCTGACCCCCAGTGAGAGGTCAGAGGTCAGAGGTCAGACATTGCTACAGGCATGGAGGGTACCCAATGTAAAGAATTACTCCTATATTGCTAAGTCCTGCAGATAATTAAAGCCATACAAGGATTAGTTTCACTTTTCAAAAGTAAAGTGAAAAAGTCAATTACCCAATCAAACATATGGTGTTTTGAAATTCTTTGACATCTTAGGAAAATGAAAGTTACATTAGAACATTGTAATTCTACCTTTAGTATAATAATGCTATGATTTCTCCACCTGCAGCCTACATAATGATATTACATTTGTATTTCTCTATAGACTTCTTTTTTTAATCCCTAACGACTTGTTTGATGTTACTACTCCTAATAACACCAGACTAACCAGATTCAGCTTCTGTTTCAGCTTTCTCATCTTCAACTTTCTCCTCCTTCCCATTCTCTTTCTCTTCCTTCTCCTCCTCCTCCTCCTCCTCTTCTTCAGTGATTTCTACCAGTTTACTTTCTTCTTTCTTCTTCTCCTCTGCTGGTTTAGGGTCTGGTGCTACATATTTCTCTTTGTGTGTGAATTCATGTAGGAGTGAAAGAATGTTGTACACCGATACCTCCTGACTAGTCTAGATAAAGAACAAAAATGTTGATAATGTAAAAACTGAATGAGAATATGCTTTTAACCGAAGGAAAATGTTCTATAAATTGAGATGGCATAAATAAATATTTGTGTCATCATGTTTTTCAGGGACCTAGGATTGTTGCCTACTTGGATATAGGCAGAGAAGCTGTTAAAAAGGTATGAAATGATTCCTCAATAAAATCAAGTTCACATATATAGTTACTATATTTCAATGGTTGACTTCCATACATGTAGCAAACCATGTACAATTGTAGCCCATTGAAGCCCAAGCTTTATAATGGTATAATCGTAAGTCACAGTATTTGTTTAATTTTCATAAAGGGAAGAGGTTATCTCATATATCTATTTTGTTTTATTTGCCTCTTTTTACAATATTAATATTTCTCAACCATCTGATTTGATAACTAAAGTGTTTCGGTATGAAGCCATGTAATGTGATACATGATCATCTGATTTGAGTCCCCCCAAAAATAAAATATACCCTGATCAAACAAAATCATTACCAAGTAGTAACGACAACCCTCAAAAAATTAACAACCAGACAAAACAATGTGTTCTATGAGACAATTAGAGAGACAGATATGATTTGAATTGGCTATTTTCGTAATGTAACCAAATTCTTTGTGAAGTGCCTCAATACAAATTATTTCATTCTCCTGATAAGAATAACAGACTTTCAAAAGTCAGAATGCAAACTGCATATATTAAGTTTTGCTAGGTAGGTCAAGACATAATGTTTGTCCAACCTGGCAACAAATACTGTATACAGTTCGGATTCTGTCTATTGAAATACTATTATTCTTATCAGGTGAATGAAATAATCTGTATTGAGGCACTTCACAAAGACTTATGCATTAGATTTGATTACATTACGAAAATGGCCTATTGATAAGTTTTCATAGGTGAGGGTGATCATTAGAGAGCCTCGACCATGTTTACTTAGATAGCTGCTTACCTTCGTGTAAATACCATTAGATTTCTTGAAGAAGCTTTCCTCCTCTGATTCAATCCCATAGCTGAGATAGGGACTACATACGATATCACCCCAGTATCCTCTCTCGGCTCTGCGCTCACCACCCTAGGAATAAACATGATAGCAAAACACAACCATGTATAATCATTTCATACTAGTACAGTCTTTTACAAACTAGAAAGGAATCTTGAACGCTAACTTCAGAAATTTTGCAGCATTTCATACAAGTCTGGAGTTGAGAATTCAGTTTTTATAATCATGGTACACTTTATCGATCGATACCTGGGTCTACTTTGCAAAAAGAAACAGATGAACTAACACAGAACGATGAGCATCATAAGAACAAAACCTACAACCTACATGTACATGATTCTTATTAGTACGTTAATTTTCAAATTCTACATGTAGCTGAACAAATTAATGAGAAGTTTTCCTAGTGTTTTCAGGAAATTAGTAGTCACACTGAAAAATACCATCCCCCTCCCCCCCAAAGAAAAAATATTACAATAAAAACAGAAAATCAAAAAATCAAATCAAATTCCATCAATTAAATATATTCTTTGTTTATCTTTACAAGTGTGACTGCACCTAGGATCTTTTAACTATGGACTAGAACAGCTAGACAGCTGGGAGAATGTAATCACATAATATCTTACAAATTTAAAGACAATATCACTAGATCCATCATAGGGCGCGTTTATCGGGTCTTGCCACTAGATATGTACATATCGAACCCCACTATCGAACCCCACTATACGAAAGTGATTTGCGGGATGTCGCGTTTATCGTCTCTTCACGATTCAAAATAAAGACCTTGTCTATGCGCAGCTGCTTTGCGCCGTTTGACCTGGGAAGCAGACGGTTTCTCGGAGGTCAACTACACACACATGCTTGTACACATCACATGGCGCGCGCTAGCCTCCGAACTGGAAATTAACCTGGGAAGGTCCGATTTGTATGTGGGGTTTCAAACAGCTTTGCGTTTATCATCTCTCAGAAACGTGATTCTGGCTGTATGTCACATTCAAAATACACCTTTTTGCGTCTTTAGATATGCCCATATCTAAAGACGTTTAAAAAAGGCTTTGCGTTTATCACCTTCAAAATTTGCCTGAGAGACGTTTGAGAAACTTGATTCTAGGCAAAAATTTGGTCAATAAACGCACCCTTAGATGTTGAGTCAAGCAAGACAGACTGAATACCTACCTTCCTGATGATAACACCTGACACCAACGTCCTATTCTGAATGTTATAATCTGCCTCACGAAGTCCAAAGGCTATCCCTGTCTGTCTCCAATAGGCATACTCTCTGTTGTTCATCACTCCTTTACCTCTATCAGCTAGCTTCATGCTGTAGTCCCAGTCATACGCTCCCTTGCGGGAGTCATAGCGCACTTCAAGATGTTTGCGTAATCTGTTATCCCTGAAAATGTTCAAATTGAATCAAAATATAGACAAATGAAACAAGATATAATCACATTGATGTTAACCACAACAAACTTATCGAAAGCCTTTAAAATCAGGAGTAAATTTGAAGGTCTTAAGCTACAGAAATGTGATGAGCAGATTATTCAAAAATTGATATTTCTTATAAAAACATTTTTCCTTTAATACTTTCCTTTGCATATCTACCAAAAAGTTTTCCATTAAAAACTAGATGGGTCGAAAATGATGCCTCCGTCATAGAGCAATTTTACAAACCAAAACAGAAGATACAAACCAAAACAAAACAATTTGTAATCCATTAACAGGTTCTCAGAATATTGTGATTACAAGCAATTTCTCATATACATATATGACCCTTTGATCTTTGACCTCATGACCCTAAAATCTACTCAGTTCATTGGCTCTGCAAGATGTCCTGAGTTAAATAGTAATCCATCTGTCAGTTTCAATGAGAATACATTCACAAGCTATTTTGGCATACATAATGAGCCCATGACCTTTGACCTTTGACCTTATGAACCAAGAATCTACTCAGTTCATTGGCTCTGCAAGATACATAAATGATCTAAGTTTGGCAGGAATCCCTCAATCTGTTCTGATGATAATACGATCACAAGCTGTTTTTGCATACATAATGAGCCCTGTGACCTTTGACCTTGTGACCCCAAAATCTAATCAGTTCATTGGCTCTGCAAGATACATACATGACCAAAGTTTGGCAGGAATCCATTAATCGGTTCTTCAGATAACGCGATCACGAGCTGTTTTTGCATACATAATGAGCCCTGTGACCTTTGACCTTTGACCTCATGACCCCAAAATCTAATCAGTTCATCGGCTCTGCAAGATACATACATGACCAAAGTTTGGCAGGAATCTATCAATCGGTTCTTCAGATAACGCTATCACGAGAACGGGACGTACGTACGTACATTGTACGGACGGACGGACAACCCGAAAACATAATGCCTCCGGCTACTTCGTAACGGAGGCATAAAAAGGGAGAAAGTCCTCTTCTTCAGCTTTTTCCCAACATGAGACATCATTCATCATAAAGAAGAGTAGGCCTATATGTATGCATCATGCATGTTCATTAAAAAAAAAAAAATCATATATCAATACGGTGGCTGTAGCGAGGTCGACAACAAAGAAAAAAATCTGGACAAAGATATTTTATGGGAAGTGGCTAATTGGCAATTTTGACAGTAAACTCAAGATTTGAATTTTCAAAGAATGTTTTCCTAACATCGGTAAGTTGAAAGGAATGTATTTTACTTTTATTTAGGTGACATCAATTGTCACTAATTAAGTACCGATTTTGAGTGAACTCGGTTGAGTTTTGCACAGTGGTGTTTGTAATGTTAAGAATCAATAGAGGTCGTTTTAACAGTTTATAATACACAAAGAGTATACTAATGCTGCTATGTGTAGTATTTCTTACATAATGATGACGTACATTACATACAAACATCAACATCTCTCAGTATGACGTCCAAAACACACACACTAAATACCACTTTATGTTTTGACAATTCATACAAATAAATTAAATATACAACAAAACTAACCATTTTGCCTAGCTTTATGACAATAATATGGCTCAAATCCCCATGATGCGCTGGCAAAAAGGGGATCCTTCAGTGATCCTCACAACACAACCAAATTCATGTTGACTTCTGAGTGTGTATCAAGTGCACAGCAATAGATGGTGCTATGCTAGACACATTGCCTGAGGAAGTGCTATTACATAATATGCATGTAGTCATGTCATGCATCAATGGTACAATGAACAAATGACTTGAGTGATAAAGCAATTTCAAGTGCACTGTCACAACAAATACTTTAGTGAATAATAATACAAGCATATATTTCACTCACCAAAACTTTGCAATATCAGCAGTCCTGGGATCCTGATTTCTTAAGAATTTCAAGATGGCTTCCATCTGGTCTCTTTCCTTAAACTTGAGTGCTGAGAGATGAACTGCTGGCATTTTTCGAGATAGATAGTCTGCATCTGTCACCATCCTGGGCAATGGAAAGAAATCAAGATAATCTCAAGATATCTGACTCGCTATTTCTTCAGGAATGTCATAAAATGATATTGACAAAAGTAAGAAAGCCACAGGATGAACTGCAACATGCCAATTACACACAAGTATTAAAGCATCAAGTGAAGTTTATTTATTCATCTTACTGATCTACCGGTTGGTTCAGCACCAGACATTCAGAAGATTAGAAGAGTAAGTTCAAGAAAGCTTTTGATGTAGTGCAGTTCTCAAACAGGTAAGGCGAGGCTTCTTGGAAGAAACATGTTTCCCATTGATTGAAATATGGCCTTTAGTCATCCCATGGGATGGTATAAGCAATCTTGCAGAAGATTACAGTGAGAGACTTGTTATGCGTGTATCCAAGTGGGGGAGAATTTGCTCATTATATTATTTTCTCACAGTCTCATATATGTAATGATACAGTAGCAGCACTTTGTAAATTCATCTTATGAATATCATTTACATACATGTTTCCATTTACCTTAGGAGTTCATTGCTCCTTGACACGATGTAATCAGAGACTTGTTGCCTGATGAGAGTGTTACCAAAGATCTCCAGGAAGAACTCAGTCTTCTCCTGAAGTCCCATCTCCCTGGGAGGCTCTAGGAGGAGATGCAGCAGAAGGAGCTGACGAACATAGAGCTCCAGGTTACCTTCAATGATGTAGAACTGACGGGAGATAGGTCAATGGGTTATTAAAAGATACTTGTAGAGAATCACAATGGAGAAAAAAAATCTTTGTTTTACAACTTTAACATCACTCATCAAATTCAATGCTGAATTCTTTCTCAGCCATTTTTATTTAATTTGTTGTTGCACATTTTGGGACCTGACTCCTAATGTTTTATATATCTATTTCCATTCCTTTACACACTGTCTTCACCTACTTAACTGTTTCTTCATCTCCTTTCTATGTCTGTCTGCTTGCTTCCACAGTGGTCTCTTTGTCATTGAATATTTCTCTAATATCCTCTATCTATCTTTCTCTCTCTTTTCAAGTCTCTATCCATGTAATACTCTCACTCTTCCCATCTCTCCCTCTTACACCCTCTTCATCTCTCTCTCTCGCTCTCTCTCTCTTTCTCCCACCCCTCTATTCTATTTAATGTTTGCATCCCTGCCAGTAATAATGTGCTTACCTTCAGTTTTCTCTTTCTGTGCCTCCATGCTCTAGCTATTGTTGTCAGGAGATGTCTCATGTCACCACTCCCAATAAGCAGAATTTGAATGACATCATCAGCTGCATCAACCAGGCTTACATCTCTGATTCTTGTTAATACATCTGTCATGGAGAATGCAAGTATAAAGGCACACCAGTTAACACTGGTGATCGAAATGTATATCGACCACTAGGAGCTCACAATATATTAGGTAAAGGTATTGAACGATCTTTTGCATGTACTAAAATAAATAGATGAAATAAAATAAACATTTTTAAATACTTAGGAAGAACTACTGAGATTTCTATAATGCAAAGTCAAAATTATGTAAACAAATAAATAAATCCAGCTGATATATCGCACTGTCACATTGTTTTTTTCTTAGCAATAGTCTCGGTTCTCTTGGCAATCAAACTCCGTCAATAAAATGTATTTAAACTTGGTCTATATAGCCCACACACAAAATCAGGACTCTTGACGTTTTTTACGCTACAGACCAATTATTTTGGTGGTATATTATTCTGGGTCGAGCTGCTTCAGAGATTCATGCGCTCACCTGCGTAGTGACCCAGAAATGCACACAATTGAATAGGAAGTGGCTCGAATGGAGGAGGATTAACGATAGATTTTCTGATTTAACGTCATATAGTACGTCATTCGTACTAGGTCTAGACTCTATTACTGTGTGTGTGTGCGTGATGGATAATATGCTGACGTCACGCCATGATACGTTCGCTGATTGATTTGATTTGATTTGATTTGATTTGGTTTATTGAAATAAAAGAACATGCAGCTGGGAAGCTGAAATTATTCAGTTTACAAAGTCAATATACAACACAATAAACGATCAAAATATGAATGACTAAAAACGTACGACTATAAATCATGCATAATGAAACAAAATGAGAATCAAATATTACATCAAAAACTAAATATATTACAAACATTTAATCAAAATCTAAATATATTATGAATATGTACATCAAAATCTAAACATATTACAAATCTTACGTTAAAATTTAAATATATTACAAATATTAAAAACATTAAAAACCTTCTGTGTCATCAAAAAAGTAGAGAGAGAGAGAGAGAGAGAGAAAGAGAAAGAGAAAGACGGAACTAGAAAGAGGAATAAAAGGAAGAAGAAAAAAGAAAGAAAAGTTGATCAGGGAATATACGAAAGATTGGAGGAGAGGGATAGAGAGGGACAGAGCACACATATGAGCATTACTATCCTGGCTGTGTAGTAAAAGCTGTGCTTTTGATTCTCAACATTTCAAACACCACTGTACAAAACTCAACTGATTTCACCCAAAATCGGTACTTTGGTGACAATTGATGACACTTTAATAGCAGTAAAATACATTTATTTTAACTTACTGATGTTAAAAAGAATAATTTAAAAATTCAAATTGTAAGTCTAGTGTCAAACTTTGCTTACAGTTGCATCGACATGATTGTGTAGAGTCTATGCGATATTGTTTGGTGTGTGTATTTGTGTATGGGTATAATAATACCTGCCTCACAGCATGTATGCAGTGCTAAAGGTCAATACGCATTAGCATTGACTCTCTATGCTTTGCTGGAGTGGGACAGAGTAGAACAAGAAAAATAGAAAGAGAGAAGAATCTCTGCCAAGTGCACCTCAAGTTGAAATATGATTTAAAAAGTAGGGTAAGACCGCCAAACTTCGGACACTTAAGACAAAACGGGGGAAAACATTAAATTCTTTTTTAATTATTGAAAGATCAAATATAGATCTACTATTATTGTGCAAATACTGTTTATGTATATCATGTAAAAGAAAATTAGTAAAGGAAATGGAAAACTAGAATTATTTACTTACCCGCCGAACCTGTTTTCATGCCAAGCTTCGGACGAACTTGCCAAGCTTCGGAAGTTCATGTGTAGCGCACGTATAGCGCGCGCGCTAAAGTGCGCATTCATCGTAGGTTTGGAAACCGGATCAAAATCGTACAACGGGGGTAAGTTTGACTGCGTTGATTTCATGAAAAAAAAAGTATTATTTTCTCGTTTTGGGTAGATTTAAGTTAGGTAGAACTATCTTCTTCTTCTTCTTCTTCTTGTTCTTCCTCCGCTTTTTCGGAGATCAGCGATCCCATGGGCCGCAAGACATATAACTAAACAGGGGGCACAAGGTAAACATCAAGGTAATGGACTGATAGCAGTCGATCGCGATAGGTGCATTTTATGGACAAAGAGTAAAGTAATAGCCAGTAAACTTCTATATGTAGTAAGTGGCAGTACAGGATCAAATGGGAGAAGAGAAGCATTGGTAAATAAAGACGGATCACGTTCATCATATTGTGACGCACACAATGGGTCATCCTGGAGACAAAACAGAAAGGTGTTTTTCACAACACTCATACAATATTTTGGTGCTAAAATCTTACGAAAGCGCTATTTTTTCGTAGTCAAAATGTCACTCAATGTTGCCTGTTAGAAGCTTGGAAGAGCGCCATCTTCTGGTAGGGGAATCTATCTAGTACCCCTAGGTCCGTGGTAACGGCCGCCATTAGAAAAAAAATTCGCGATAGAGTGAAAAAGTATCTCATAAGCTCCCATAATTTGGGCAGAAACCACCTGAAATATGCCAAGGATTTGTTTGTAATCAATATATTGGAGGCTCTACACCTTAACTCCCCTGTTAAGGAACTGTACAAATCTAGGTAACCTGAAATCTGTCTCTGAATTCGATGTTTTTTGTGAGTTTTGGAGACGGCCACCTGCCCTAACTTTTTGTACTAACGATATAGATCTAGGTTAGTATTAGTATCAAATGCATGCAAGTTACCCGCCTGAGCTAGGCTCATATTTTGCGTTCGAGCCGTTGAAGTAATTTTTGTCCGAAGTTTGGCAACGTCCGAAGTTTGGCGGTTTTACTCTAGAGTCTAGTCTAGAGTCTAGATCTAAAAATAACACCAAGGCAATAGGCCTAAATAGGCCTACATTTTGGTAGAGAAATCCAGTCGGAAACAAAGGTTAACACAAGAAATCCAAACCAGATTACCAATACGCAATAGCATTGACTCTCTATGCTTTGCTGGAGTGAGCTATGTCACATAGCTCACTCTAGCCTTAAGGGCTCTCTCGTAATGTTTTTTTATTATATTATACGAGAGAGCCTTAACTGGCTCCCATAGGGCCCCACGGAGAGGTAGGTAAACAACATAAAAATAAAAAATTAAAAGCAATTTTCTTACCAGACCGATCAGCTAAGCTTCCTTTTCACGTGTACTGTGGGAATTTACGATCTCTACACAATGGTGATGACCTCTGACTGGCACTTCCGTAATTGTGGGTAAATTGTGCTGCTTCCGTATAAATCTAGGTCTAATGCGCTGTATGAGTGTTATTCAGCGCATTATACGGAAGCAGCACATTCTCGTAAATGTTTTTACCTCTGATTATGATATTCTGGGATTAATTACGATCACAAGTCCCACACAATTTATCAAAGCCACTGTCCAATATTGGGCGGGTGCTGGAAAGTGTGATTTTGGACACATTTTTGATGTTGTTTACCTACCTCTCCGTGGGGCCCTATGGGAGCCAGTTAAGGCTCTCTCGTATAATATAATAAAAAAACATTACGAGAGAGCCCTTAAGGCTAGCTCACTCCAGCTGTGTGCCGCTAGCTAGCTCCGCGGCTCCGCGGAGTTCCCGAATGAGATACACTAATTCTAGTATTATTTTAGTAACACCAAATTCAACACGTGGGGCTTAGGTATGAAATCGTTCCATCATCTTACCCTTGTCCTGGAGATCCAAAGCAGAGCTGAAACCCCAAAATGTGATAGAACCCAAGGCATCAACCATCTCTAATGAAAGTTAATAATTATAGATAAAACTATTCGGATTCTAATACTATAATCTGATAATAACAGATTTCATCACTTTGTTTTGTGACCTAACAACGGCAAACAATTTTACAGCAAAATCTGGGCGCGAACACTAGCCACCAATAATGGAGGCTATATGTGCTACAGTGTCTCCAAATCGTATAATCGAAAGGAAAAAGAAAAGTTTGAACGTCTTGGCTGACCGTAACGGCAACAGCGACAAGAGATTAGATTGATATGTTTTTAAAACTATCTTATGACATTGTAACTTAGTAATGGCTAGCAAGCCTAGCATCATTTGAAAGGTGAGATCCTTTTCTTTACTCTCATATATGCCACATACCGAAATTTCTTATCTGGGTTTGACTGTTTCAGCTTGAATTTAGGGCTCAAACCGGCAAATACGTGTAAAATTGGAAAAAAAATCTGATTTAGAATTCGATGGCTTCAAAATGTATCGTATGACATTTTAACTAAATGATTACTGACACCATTTATAAGTGGTATCTTACTCTTTAATTCTTATATATGCCACATGCCAAAACTTCTTGTCTGAATTTCACTGTTTTAGATTGAAGTTAGGGCTCACTGAACTGGCATATTGGAAAGCTTATTAAACCCGTGGACGATTACCCCCCCCCCCCCCCCCTGTTTATTAACGGGGAAGTCCAACCTGATAATAATTTGCATTTAATAAAAACTGATTTTTTTTTTCTTCTTTTCTTCTTCGGGGTAATTTTCCACGGAGGGGGGGGGGGGGGGGGGGGGGGTGTGAATGAATCTCCGAGGGGGTAATTTCCACGGGGATGATTTCCTGGAGGGATAATTTTTCGGGGGTTAATTATTGTCTGCTGTTAATTGGCCGGGGGTGATTGCCCATCCCAGGGGGTAAAATTATTGTCCAAGAATCTCTTATATGTAAAATGCCAAAACTTCTTGTTTGGGGCTTACTGTTTCAGATTAAAGTTAGGGCTCAAACCGGCATATACGGGGTTTATTCGGGCTTTACGAATAAAATTTGTCAAAATGCGTTTTATAATTTGATGGCTTCTAAATCTATCGTTTGGCATTTTAACTAAATAATGACTGACACCATTTAAAAGGTAAGATATTAATCTTTACACCCGAATAATCTTTTTAAGTGCCTTAATATTCCTTATGTTTTATCAATACCTCAATGGATTCCTCTTTGGTGCCTTTTGATTTACCCCCACCTTTTTCTTCCAACGTTTTTGTTCCATTCATCCTTAATTGTAACGGTCGACATTGACTTGACCGCAAAACTTGGCTCGTATATCTGCTCATCTAAAAACTTTGGATGATAAGTCATATCTATTCAGTTTGTTGTTTGATGTTTTTAATTTCTTCCATAAAGCCTTGTCGAGTGATCATCAATCATGACTTCTTTTAATCACCCTTGAAGTTCTTCGCCAAAATGCTTACAAACACATCAATTCGATTAATTTTCTTTGTCCCTATATTAGCTGAATATTTGTTACTACCCCCATTCTTTGATCTGCATGTCCTGAATTCTGTGGCAAGTTTGAAATCACAGTCTGAAATGTGTACCTTGTTAAATTTCCTAGCGATATACAATGTACTTGACAACAAAATACAGGTAGGGAGGAGGTTTTTGAGAAACTTTCATTCATTCATTTAATTAATTAATTTCCACATTCAAAGATAAAAACAAGAAAATGCAATATATATAAAATTACATGATAAACAAATTACAGAAAAACAAACAATAGATATCAAAAATATTCAACAATTAAACAATTAAAAAACTTACGAAAAGGAGAAGGTAAGAACTACCTAAGTATACACTTGGATATTTGTATTCGGGACGATCACCAAAAAGGCTTTATATGGGGCAATCCTCGTGTAAAATAATATTAGGAATACAATTGAGGAGAGATAGAGAGAGATACTTAACAATAGAAAGAAATTTACATGCATGATCTGGGTGTTTAAGTGATATTGCACAGCAGAAAAGATTTATATTTCTTTTTCAAATTTAACAATGTTGGACAAAACTTCAAATCATTTGGGACAGTATTCCAGCATTTCGTTCCAATAAATGTTGTAGTGCTTCTTAAAAAGTTATATTTAAACAGTGACAAGCGTATTCCTTTGTGTTATTCTATTATACTGATGAAATGTAAAATTCAGATTAAAAATATGATTAAATATGGACGGAAGTGTGCCTTTAAAATATGAATACATACACAAAATAGCAACTTGCAATTGATTTAGTTGATAACTGAATAGTTAAAATTTTCATTTGACTAACAAGAGGAGCGCTATACAGGAGGGGCCATTGCACATAAATTCTGAATGCACATTTTTGAAGTATATACAATCTATTGCTTGTTGTTATTGTACAATTTCTCCATTCTCTGTTGCAATATGAAATTTGATAAAACAAAAGTATTATACAACATTAAAGATACCTTAAAGGTAATACAAAGTTTTGGGAAATTTCGAAAATTGGGTGGATAGTGAATCTTTACAATTTTGATATATTTGGATGCCCCTGTGGATGTATTATAAGCACTAAAAAAATTAACTCCTAAAACATTTCTGTTTTCGAGAAAAATTGAATATAACAATTTACCGGTGCTCCCGGTAAATTTTGATAAATTTCAAATAACGCCTACGGCCGTACAATGGTAGCTGCGACCATGAAACTCTCAGAATATGTAGTTGTGATAAATAATTTCCAAACGGGAAAAGCTAATCGGTCGATTTTAGTCAAGAAACATTGTTTCATAGCTAAATTGATATATTGACCTTGAGAGGGAGCTATACAACATAAAGAGTTTATTATTTATAATTTCATAACTTTAGACTCGATTTCAACCGGTACAACGATCAGTGAATATTGTAGGAACGCATATGCTTCCAATATGTTAATTTAAACCAAATTCATGACCCCATACCAAAACTTTGTAATACTTTTAAGTGGAACAATATGTTTTACACGATTCATTACACCAAAAGCTCTCGATATTTTACATGATATATCATCAATAATATTGTCCCACTTAGAAAATTTGGCTGGTAATCTTTTTGTAGTTCGTAATCACCAATTTTTAAGTGCAGCAAAGAATCATTCAGAAACAAGTTTTTACAGGGTTTAAAAATCATATTACAGTTTTGTCCACATTAATTTTCAAACAGTTAAAGCTAAACTAATTTTCAGCATTGTTTAGTTCAGTGTGAATTACATTATTTGGTTCCAATACATAATCAGTTGAAGAAAACAAATTATATTTGCAAACATAATGAAAAGAAAACGGTCACTGACATACTGAAAATCATTGACAAATAATTCAAACAACAATGATCCAAGGACTGATCTTTGCGGACCACCAGAGAGTATGTATTCTTCATCTGATGTACACTTTTCAACACTTGTATATTGGTTGCGATTAAAAACGTAACTTTGGAATCATTTAAAAACATTTCCTCTAATTCCATAGTGTTTGAGTTTAAGTTTGAGTATATTTGTTTCACATTTCACATGCAGATACAATACCGATAACAAAATATACATAAAAGACATATTGTTTCATGATTAAAACAATGATTATAGTAATTGATAAAATTAATTAGACTACGAAGTTACATATATCATCCAATATGTTTAACAACTATTATCATTGTTTAAAGATATTTGTGACTTACATCCAGTAAATAAGATCGATTGAGTAATCTGTAATTGAAAACAAGTCAGAAAAACCTGCCATCTACTGTTTGCCGTGCAGCGACTCTACCACAGATGGCACTGGGTTTAAATCCCGCTAAATAGTTCCAAGATTTTGTCTGTATTGTTTTCAATTACAGATCAACCAATCGATCTTATTTACTGGATGTGAGCCACAAATATGTTTAAACAATTGAAATTTATCCCAGGAAGCATTACATTTATTTTATTAAAAAAAACTATTATCATGTTAAAGGAACCCATACAAGAAAAGCACAACACTGTGAAATATGCAGAAACCTATAAAAGAAAAAAGAAGCATAGATTGTAAAGAATAGGTTCCTGGGAGACAGTGACAGAAAATGTTTACTTTTAAGAGACGTACATAATCAAATGTAAGAGGGCGGTAATTTGACAAATAGTTTGTTAACGAGTTCAGTGAAATAAAATACAGGGGGCCGTTTCTCGAAACCAACTCCATGACAGTCATATCTTTGTCGGCGACCTACGGAGATGTCATGAAGTGGATAAACCGTTTCACAAAGCCATGACAGACATGATATCGATATATCGCGATACTAGCAGCTCAAGAACATAGTCTTTGTCACGATCCATTTGATTTATCACGAATAACCCAAAACAAGTTTTGGTGCTAAAATTGTTCAAAAAGAAACATATACATATTAATTCTCCTAAAATAAATAACAAATAGTGTCATTATCAAATGTAGATCATCAAACGATTTGCATATTTCTGTAAAGATTCTTAAATTGAAGAAAAACCGGTGAGTTTTTTTTTCTCGACAATCCACTCAAAAGGTAGTTGAAGGATACCGTAATGTGGTAGTTTATCAATACGTACTTTTTTTGTTTATTGTGACGAGGAATTTTAGGCAAAATACCTTTTCTCAGCCAGTTTTTATTCTAGAGTCTCATAATACTCATTATATAATTGATTTGATATTGAAAATATAATTTGAAAGAAGTAATTAGAGAGGGAATAATAATGCACATAGGCCCCAAAGGTATGATGGTATCCTAAGAAAGACTATGGATTGACTATGGACAACGGTGTGTAACATTCTTATCTCTTTTATTTATATGTTATAGTTTAATGATTTGTGATTTAATGTTTATATTCAGCTTTTTAAAATTTCTGTATAATTTGTATTATCACTTCTGTACATTTGCATTTCGCATCCCAGAGAATTACGTACCGAACTCGTCTATATTTTTCTCAAAATGATAGTGAAACTAATCGTACATTTCGCGGCCCATGGAATGGCAACAAACTTACTTGTGATGGCGCTTTACAGCAATTAAAAAGATATGACGAGTTCGGAGCAGTGACAACTCATTGTCGCGGAAGTTGTCGCTCATCTTGGCAAAGACGGCTTCGTGAAACACTTAGCTGACAAGTTGCGTGACAGTGGCGAGATGTCGTTGATCTTGTAGTTATGACGGTTTCGAGAAACGGCCCCCTGAAGGAAAAAATACACTAAAAGGAAGAGGAGTAATGAGCCAATAAATAGCAGAGTATCCACCTATTTCCACCACATGTTTCAAGCACCTGAACGTATAAAAACCGAACACGAGAAGTCATGAATTATTCATTCTTTCCCTGATAATATTAAGTTATGTCACAGAAGCAGAAGCACGCCAACTAACTTATGTAACACAATTCTAAAGCAGAGCCCCCACTTCCCGCCCCCCCCCCCCCCCCACTCAGTGTTATTTAGGGTACGCATATGCGTGTTCCAATCGACCCCCCCCCCCCTTTTCAGCAAAAGTCCGGTGTGTAAAGTCAATACGGCTCGATCTTTTTCTTTTGTATACGAGCCTTCTTCAGCACCCCCCCCCCCCCCCCTTTTCAGCAAAAGTCCGGTGTGTAAAGTCAATACGGGTCGACCTTTTTCTTTTGTTACGAAAAGGACATTTTGGCAACACGCATGCGGTCATTTCGAAACCTGAGTGGGGGGGGGGGGGGGGCGGGCCCCACTTAGCCGAGTTGTGGCGAGTTGGCGCGAGCTTATGGCAAGCCGTTTTATCACTAAAATCATATTTCTTGATATCAAGAATTCAATTCGTGATATGAAGAATTCGATTTCGTGATATCAAGAAATATGTTTAAATTATAACACGGCTTGCCATAAGCTCGCGCCAGCTCGCCACAACTCGGCTAAGTGGGGCCCGCCCCCCCCCCCCCCCACTCAGGTTTCGAAATGACCGCATGCGTGTTGCCAAAATGTTTTTTTTGGTCTCCAAATTTGAAAATTTAACATTTTTCTTCGTTGGGGGGGGGGGGGGTAAGGTCACCTTTTTTAGGTTAGCCGTGGGCATATTTTTTTTTTTTTTTTTATTTTTTTTTATTAAAAAAAAAAAAAAAAAAAAAAAAATCCAAAGGGGGGGGGGGGGGGAGGTTTAGGTTTTTTTAGGGGGGTTTACACACATAAAAATACCAAAGGGGGGGGGGGGGAGGTTTGAACCCCCAAAACCACCCCCCTGCGTACGCCCCTGCTTTGATACATTGTCTTTAGTTCTCTAATTGAACACTGGATCTACTTTTCAGTTTGTCAGCCAGAAAATATTCCAAATACTAATGGAAAATTATAAATACTACACAGTGGTTGTAAAATAAAGCAGATAATATTTTCGTACACCTCAACATTTATGTCATCAAATCACAGACTCTTATTTTCAAACCACTAACAACTTCTGAAATGTAATAGGTAATACAAAACATAGAGTGGATTATTCTTTTTTTCTTCAAAAAACACATAAAATCTGTATGACAAGCTGGCAAGTTTTCTACGAGATATTTCCATGTATTTAATTTATTTATATCACATTACCATCATCTGTCATGTTTTATTCATATCCCCATTTGCTAAACCTTTCTACCATGTATTTTCTACCGATCAACTATATCTGAAATGCATTTCCGTTTTCTAACTTCGCTTTCCATCAAGAGTAGGAAGTACCAGTTTCGATGGAGCACTATTAAAATTCGGAACTTAGTTTTACTGGATCTTCTTCGGCCTCAGTAGGACAACATTTATGTCATCAAATCCCAGACTCTTATTTTCAAACCACTAACAACTTCTGAAATGTAATATGTAATACAAAACATAGAGTGGATTATTCTTTTTTTCTTCAAAAAACACATAAAATCTGTATGACAAGCTGGCAAGTTTTTTACGAGATATTTCCATGTATTGAATTTTTTTATATCACATTACCATCATCTGTCATGTTTATTCATATCCCCATTTGCTAAACCTCTCTACCCTGTATTTTCTACCGATCAACTATATCTGAAATGCATTTCCGTTTTCTAACTTCGCTTTCCATCAAGAGTAGGAAGTACCAGTTCCGATGGAGCACTATTAAAATTCGGGACTTAGTTTTACTGGATCTTCTTCGGCCTCAGTAGGACGTTGTACTTCAACTAATTCGTGCACTCGCTCTCTAATAATGTTACCTCAATTTTCATTGCAGTACTAGCAGTGAAACTGATTTTGTTTGTTGGCGAGATGTTGGCCAATCAAGTTGAATTGCTACTCTCGTATAGATAATATTGATAGACAGGAGTTTCAGGTCCGTTGATAGTTTGAAATATGGGAAGGTCAATTTTAGAAGCACTTATTGATGTATGCTTTCATCTACCAAAACGCTTCTTCGCGAAGGTGGTGAACCGCCCAGCAATCTTAGACTCTGTCTGCCAAAGTCCTTATTGGTTTCCTGCAATGAACAATATTTATGAATAGAAAATTATTAATGTGTGGCTGATGTGAAGTTTGTTTCTTTATTATGTAAAGAACATGGTCATGGAAACACATCACTATTTATGACAATAATAACCAACAAAACTAATGGTTATAGACGTTTTAAAGATATGGTTATTCTAATTGTAATGATCATTACCTTTGGGTCTCCGTTGACACTTTGGAAGAATGCACAGTTAACAACCTTTGTTGAACTGTTCAGAATATTGCTGCGTCGTCGTCCTCTTGATATCACTCTACGTGGAAAGGAAGAAATCGACTCCTCCGGTTCAATGTCCTGCACAACAAAAATGTAAAAACAAAATGGCATGGTAAATATTGTAAACCCCTTCACAGTTTTTGCAAACATTGACGTTTGTTAATTTCGGTGAATTGAATGTGAAGAAAAGTGGTCAGCTATTTCTTTTTATCGGCAATTGTACCTTTTCTAAATTCTTTTTCTTCTGTTGATCTAAATTCGATACAAAATCATTGGAGGAAGTTCATTGGAGGAAAAAGTAAAATAATCCTTTGGAACACATCGTAACTAGGAAGAATTTTTTACTCACTATACGTTTTCTATCGGTGATATTATACTCTCGATGTTGTGATCATTGCTTTTTCGCTCACATAACGGCTTGATCAATGATAACAAATTAAATAAAAACTGCATGCATTGTTCCAAGAAGTAATTCATACAACATTACACCAAAGTAAATACAAATACCTGGAGTAGGGAAGTATTTGGTCGATGTCAGCGTGCTGGATAGTCTCCTGTTTGGTAGGATACCTTGAATTCCTTGGACGTTTTTACGAGGGGATGACGATGCTGATGTCCTCGTCTTCTGTCACTGGAACACCAGCCCGCCTTCCTACTGTTGACAACTAAGATGGTCTCGGCTGCCGTACGGCCACAAGGTGCAGCATGATGAGCTAACAGGAAAATCTGGTGCCCTATATATTATCTTTACGATAATAGCGTTTAGTAATATTCGAATGAGCATACACGGAGTTCGCTGAATTTAGAGAACTCCCTGCGCGCGCGCCTTTTTACACCAATCGCTATTATCGTAAGTAAGTATTTTAATTGGAAATTCGCAAAAAAACAGTTTATTACGAGTATACCGCATGTCTTTGCATTTCAGACGGAACTAACATCGCGAACTCCTTTAAGAGGTCAGCGTTATTGTCTTGTAAATCGCACCTTTACTAATTATCATCAGGAACACGTGGACGGTAGGCAAATCGAAACCACTCCTGTAGCTAAATTTCACATTTTATATTTATTTTTTGACCGATTTCAAAGTTCTTTTTATGAGAGGAAAGACAAATTCATTAGCGAACTCCGAAGCCACTGTGCAATGTTCGACGGGTGCGGGAAGGGGTGATTTCGGACGCATTTTAGGTTTTGTTTACGTACCTCTTCAAGCAGGAGTATGGGTGCCAATTAATTAAGGCTAGGTGATATCAATATCATATTTTGCATTATCACCTAGCCCTCAAGGCTATACCTACCCACACAGTGCTCACTGAACTGTGTCTATAACAGACACGGACAGAACTATCTGCACATAATGGAGGATGGCGGAGGAGTCGCAATCACCAGACGAACGGCAGCTGTGACCTGTCAGGACATCAAAGACTTATTGAAGAATGAAGAGTTTGTCACCTAGCCTACATGGATAAGATAGTCAGCAATGCACTAAAGGAGAAAATGGGGGAATTGCTGAGTAGCTAGGTTAGATGTTATTCAAGGTGATGTATTATATTGATCTGCAGATGAAAATAGAAAGCAAAGACAATGACATTTCTGATTTGAACAGGACAGTAGGCAACCTCAGCAGGGATGTCTGTAATGCCAACTATAGCATCAATAATCTGTAACAGGGTTCACGAATGACGTGCATTCGCATATTCGACGTTGAGGAGAAGACGGGTGAAGACACCGATGCAAAGCCGCAGAGATCATCAGCGAGCAGGTTGGTAAAACCATCAGTAGCATCTCCCAGAAAACCACCTGGACATCGCTTTATCATCGTGAAATTGAATTCCTATAAAAAGAGAAGGCATACTCTAGCAAAAAGAAAAAACTAAAAGGATCAGTAATATCAATTATGGAGGATTTGACAGTGAAGAGCCAGGCACTTCTTGCGGAGAGCCAGGCACTTCTCGCGAAAACCCACAGCACACCAACAGTATCGTCAGCATGGACTTTAGATGGCAGCTATATCGCTCATCTATCTGCCAGTGACAGAAAATGTGAAGAAGTGGATTAGAAGCGAAGATGGCTTATTGAACATTTTCGATTTTTTTTTGGCAAACGTCACAGTCGTAGTATGAGTCACAGTTCTTGGGATTACACCTGAAAAGGAAGCCTTATACACGTACAAGGTGAATGGAAAGGATAAATGTAAAGAAAAGTAAACAACCACCGGTCAGACCTTCAAGAATAGCTTGCACGAATAAAGGCTTATTTTAATCAAATTATTTATGTGAATTAGAAAGATCCTAGCCCTTGTGAAAATATCTAGTTGGTTTTCTTTAGTGACCGAAGATTTTCGACTTAGAAATATTTTTGTTGCAATACTCTTAGACGAACAGACATTGAAATGTGTAAGCAGTACCAGTAAATTGTAAGCAATAGCAGTAAAAGCTTATAAGATCTTACTCGTTTCACCACACAAAGCTCCAGTATACCCCCGTGCACATGTACATACCCTGCTCTCACAGGTACCTCCGTTCAGACACGGGTTGTCACCAGCACAGTACACTACAAAGAGGAGAGAAAATATCGTGAATTAATTTGCATTCATTGTTCTCGACCGAAAATATCGTGAATTTTTGCATTCATTGTTCTCGACCGAACCGTTCAAAAAGCATGAAATTCAAGAATGGTGTATCGAAGATTGGCAAGTTATAAAGGAGGTAGACTTTTTTACCCACTTTATGAATATATTGGAGGTGTGGGGTGAAAGTTATAACGACGATCCTGAAATGTATTAAGAGGTTAAAGTCACAATATCAACAATATATGGGATGCATCTTGTTATTATTAAGTAAAATTCCTCTATTGCAAAATCGTATTTGACGAATACGAAGAAACCCGATAGCATTAAACATAACATTATGTTACAATAGATTTCCATACCTATACTACACAAAGCTCCTGTATACCCCGAAGCACATGTACATGCATCGTAACCGTTGTCACAGCTCCCTCCGTTCAGGCATGGGTTGTTCCAAGAACAGTCAACTACAGAGGTGGAAGAACAAAATATTCTTAAAATTAAAGGGAAAGTTGAGTTTAGTTGCAGAGGGCACTACACAAAATACTTGTGAGATAATACAAAACTGAGTGTCAAATTTGAAAGAATATACAATTTAAATTACAAAATCATCTTTGTTTGATCAAAATCGGTTCAGAGACGGCTTGAATATCCATAAATATAACCATTTCTAATATTTGAATTGCCCAACAATTACTTTAAACCAGCCGTTGAAAAACAAGATAGCGCCAATAGTGCCAATTTGGTTATCAGTTTTTGACGTCATTTCCTCACTATTTTTCAATTGCTTTATATTATCCCATTAATTTTCCCTTTTATTCCCCAAAACTTGATTTCCCCACGCCTTTGCCCAGGTTATATAATTTGTGTCATATTGCGTGCTTGAAATTTCACACACTCTTGTATTAACTTTAAAGAATTGATAATATTTTCTGAATATTGTATATTCATAATCTTAGATTTTTATAATAGTTAACCAAAATTGACATTTTTCATGATTTAACTGAAAAGAATAACTCTATATTAGTGCATCCACACAAAAACATTTTACTATCAATTTAACTTGGATGCTTGTGTAAGGAGGTTTTAGGGGGAGAATTGGAAGTTTATATTATCAATATGAAAAAAACAACTAGTGGATATAGTGAGGCAAAGACTTCACAGACCCATGAGTGAGTTCCCAATTTGTCTTGTGATTTTCAAAGTTTTTCATGTCATTGAAAATTCATAACTCCCTTATTAGTGATCCTATTTTGCTCTAACCTTTTTTAAATTGGTTTGTCAGATTGTTCAGCTTCTAGTGAAAGTCAGTTATTTTTGGAGTGGACTTGCCCTATAAATTAATAACGAATCTTTACATTGACTGTTCATGTGGAAATGCGAAATACATGAATGACGAGAATAGAAAATTAAATTCTTGTTATATTTAGCTATTGTACAAACAATCAATATAATGTCTATAATCTTTAAATTTGATAACGAAGCATATTCATCATTGGCAAAATAGACTGTGAGCACAACCATTGTCTCAAAATGAATTAAGAGGTTTAAGCCACAATATGTACGATATAACAATAGATTTTCACATCTGAACTACACAGAGCTCCAGTAAATTCCCATGTACATGTACATGCTCCTGACTCACAGGTACCTCCGTTCATACATGGGTTGCGGCCAGAAGCAGAACAGTCAACTAGAGAGAGGAAACAAAATATCCTTAAAGGGATCATTTAACAATGTTAAATCTGAGATGCACGGCCCTACTTGTTATCAGTGTCTGTGACATGGTGTTATATTGAAGCCCTAAACAAATTGCGCTTCAAAATAATCAAGAAGTGCCTCAAAAAAGTAAAAACCTTTGAGTGACCGGTTTGACCATACTCGTTTTCCCCAATAGACTGTAGTGTTATGAAAACCGTTGGCAAATTTCGATTTTCAATCATGACTGACCTAAAGGTTTATGATTAGCATGAGCTAAATCAATGATTTTTTTTTAAAGGATCTAAGACAAAGTTACCGGATCCCTTTATTAAAAACGAATCTTTACATTAACTGTTTATGTGGAAATGCGAAATACATGAATGACGAGGATAACAAATTGTATTAATTTTTGTATTAGTTAGTGTAATATGATATTTAAAAGCTTTGAATTTTATAGCGTGTGTGGACAGAATAATTTAATTAATCTTCGCGATTCGCCTCACGATCCAATTTGCAGTAAGTCTTGCGTTTTTGTCAGAATAATCGCGATAGTTTGCCGGGCGCTGTGTGTGTGAATGGTATTGAGATTAAACAGTCAAAAGTCGATTCATTTAATCCCAGGATTCCAAATGCGCATTCATCTTCGAGATTCACGCATTGGCAGTTCGGACGTTCTTGCCGTCGAGCGAGAATACTCCCTGTGTGTGTATGATCGCAAACAAATCTTTGCATCGCGATCCAATTCGCACTAAATTAAGATGTGTGAACGGTCGCCCACAAAATAAAATCGATCCTTGCATCGCGATCCATATCGCACTAATTGTTATGTGTGAACGGGCCTCATAGTAATATGAACGGATGTTAGAATAGATTTTCTCACCTGTACTACATAGAGCTCCAACGAATCCCACAGCACATGTACATCCATAGTACTCACAGGTACCTCCATTCATACATAGGTTGCCCCCAAAAGCGGAACAGTCAACTACAGAGAGGAAACAAAATATAATTAAATTAATAACTGATCTTTACATTAACTGTCCATGTGGAAATGCGAAATACATGAATTACGAGGATACAAATCAAAGTATTGTTATATTTAGCCAGTGAACACATAATCAATATGATATCTAAAAGCTTGGGACTTTTTTATACATTTTAAATCATGCCTTTATTTCATATAAAAGGAATACATGTGTACATTCAAGACCATGTCCATGTTCCCTTTCCGAACCCATGACAGGTCGCACTACATATAAAACAGATACAAACAATAATGCATTACAAGTACAAATATATATCAATCATGCATAATTACAATTATATATTAATCATGTATAGTTAAAATTATACATTAATCTTCGATCAATATACATTACATTCATATATTAATAGTGTATAGTAACAATTGTTATTAAATCGTGCCTGCATTAATCGTGCATGGTTGGCAACAAAAATTGAATTTAAAAAACAAGAGAATTAAGGGGATTAAGATTTTCTGAGCATGTGGTTAAAGGCTCGGAGTAGGAAACGATGTAAGAAAATGTAAAAGAGATGGGAAAGGAGAGGGTACATTGTAAGTTGGAGATAAAGTGAAAACGAGTGTAAACAAGTCATTCCACTTGGGATGGACGGTGTGGAAGAAAAGCGGAAAGTAAGGGGGTAAAGAGAGGAGAGGGGAGAAAAAGCAATCAGATGGAGTAAAGGAGGAGGAGGTTGGATAGGTAGGCGAGGAAGAAAAGTTTAGGATGAATGAGAGAGAGGGGAAGAAGAAGAAACAGAAGATGACGAAATAAGGCAAAGAAGAAGAGGAAGAGGAAGAAGAGAGAGAAGAAGCGTTGAGGAGAATGAAGTATTAATTAACCCTAATAAGGCCGGGGGGCCATTGTGGCCCCCACCCCCTCCACGATTTTTCTGATTGTTCGGGAACGCATATGGATGGCGCCCTGCCGCTCGCAGAATTTTTTTCTTTCGAGTCTTGCGCATCTTTTAAAACAATTTTTTTTTAAAAGCGGACCTATAGTTACAAGGTCACGTGACCTTTTGTCTTTGCAAGTCAGCCCGAAAATCGCTCATTTTCGTGATTTGTGTACAAAACATATGGGAAAGTCATTTTTCCTCAAAATAGATCAAACATTGGTTATTGGGACTTGTTTGATGTTTAGGTGGTTGTTTTGGGAGTCAAAATAGTTGAATTGTAGTTAGAAATGAAATAAAACACCCAAAACAATAAAATACATAAGTTTAAAAAAAATGAAACACATAAGAAATTATCAAAACAAGAGATAACATAAGGAATAAGCTAGCTCTTCCGAATTCTTTGTCGTATTATTGTTTCAAAAATGTTCTAATGAATATATATAGTGAAAAAGAATGCTTAAATATGAATAATATATGATTAATGGGTAAAAATGTGATTTATGACCTTATTTGCATAAATTACCAAAAATATGCAAATGAGTGAATTTTTCAAAAAAATTAAATTATCATAGTATTCTATACCCTTCACTTGACATGCGTGCCGTTTTCCCGGAGATCGGCCGTTTCACGGCCGAGATCTTAAGGGGGGTCACTAAGACCTCAAATAGCCGGGCCTTTTACGGTTAAAGTGCGGGTTCATAGAAAATCACAAATATGGCAAATAGCGTATTACTAGAAACAGGTAAGCTAACAGATGGCCATCTTGCAAGTTTAAGGCCAACTACATATTGGGTGATTCATAAAAATACAAATAAAACACCCTCCATAGCATCTGGGATATGCGAGAGATTCGCTGGAAAAATAACGATGTTTTAATGTCGTCACAATATGAACCAACCCTGCCCAAGCAGACGACATCCCATAAAGAATGAACATAAATGCAATGCTTTTATTTCTAAAATTATAATGAGTTTAGTGTACACTATTCAAAAAGGGATATGACCCCCCTTCTGATAACTAAATTCTTTTGTTTGTAAATACACAGGATAGGGGTTAATGAACAATCAAAGAAATCAAACTTTCAAATTAAAAAACCTCCGGAATGATAGCATGGACGCATTTTTATTTTCTCTTGAAACGCCGAACTTGCCGTGATGTATGCACCTGTAAATACAATGACGTCTTGTTTTGTTTACAAGCGACGGATTCCTTTTTTTTTTTAATCCTTGCATTTTTCATCAAAATAATACCATGCACGGGGTTTAGAGGGAGATTAAACATTTCGCCTGAGGGCATTGAAGTAAGAGAAATAACTAAAGACAAGCTGACAAAACAGGCACTGAAATTGTGTGAAATGTCATGGGACATCGTCTGCTTGTGCACATCATGTTCAACATGTGACGTCATATCTCAGCAGCGACCGGAGAGCTTTTCAGGTGCTATGTCGGGGCTGTATCTAAGCGTTTTGTAATTGTTAATAATCATTACTTCGAATATTTCCAAGCATTGGATTTTGATAACCTTGGCCATTCAAAGTGTCACCTTTGCAATAATAACATTATAGTTAGTTTTTTTAAACCAATGAACCTTCTCTTTAAAGGTCAAGGTATTCCACATCCTTCCACTGTGATTCTTTTCTTGCATTGAATATGACAAAGGATGACACAACTGCGTACCTACTTATTGTCTGAAAGAAACTATTCGGGCGAAGAGGAACTGAACATTCCTTAGTACCCACTTTAGCCGATTTATGCTGTCCCTATTTATTTGCCCCCTTGCTCCTATCTCAATAGCATTGTCACACTGTAACCATTGTTTCTAATATTCCGGCCACAATTTCTTTGTACTGGTCGAGCTTTCTCGTGTGAGCAGCATTGGTGTTTGTCTCAAAGGGCACTGTTAGTTCGATCATTAGCATTTGTTTCATTGATTCCCAAATAACGACGAGATCTGGGCGTTGAGAAGTTACATAAATATGGGATGGGATGGTTCCGCCCGCAACGGTGAAACCATGAATATCGGCATAAACTTGTTCATGAGGGAGGGACTCTTTCACAGTTCGATACATACACCTAAGAATATTAGTGTGCCTCTATTCGTATCTTTCAAGAAATGTTGAACAGTTTGATAGAATGTGGTGAAGGGTGCCAGTGGACAGTGGTAAGTGGGAAGAAAGGGCACTTGTTTGTCAGTCTATTCCCCACCTGTAAATATTTGCGTATGATGGCAAAGAGTCAATACATTAGTTGGTTACAAAGCTTAATTAAAGGGGCACATTCCCGCCAGTGTAGTTATCGCTGCTCTAGTCATCGCCATCTTGGTTCCGAAGATCGAATTCTTATTTGCATACAGCTGTCAATCAAAGTACGCGCGTCCTGGCCTGCCTTCGCCAAGCCAGCTGATCGCTGCCGATTGTGACGTCACGAAAGTGGGCGGAAACAGCAGCCGAATCTTAGAGCCGAACTGCAATTGGTATTACTTCGGCACATGTATGCGATAATCGGCATTGTGCTGGCATTCGGAACATGCCATCTGCGTAAGAGCCGTATTATGTTGGTGTCAATAGGCAGCTAGCACCGTCCGCCAGCGGGTACGTATTCTGAACGCCCTCTGGAATACGGGGAACATGCCCCTTTATTACCCTCTTAGGTAGATTGTACATTATGGATTTCCATGTGAGGTTTTCATCTTCCAGAGTCAGTAGTTTTTCAAACTGGCCTTGGCAAAGCAATGGTTCAACGGACTTTTCCCAGTACGTTGATGCATCATCTTCTAACAAGTTTTTGACACTCTTCTTCACCACCTTCCATGAAATATTATTAACATCTACCGTATCCTTTACTCTATTAAGATTTAGTTGACATTGAACAATAGACGAGGTCTTCTGTGACCATCGTGATTCTCTTTCGAGAGTACAATCCAGTGCGTGGTTCACCAAGGAGTCCTCTTTGACTCTAGATCTTGCGAGTGCTAGAGTGTGGCTCTGCCAATATATATCAGACATCTGTGGTATATTCATTCCTTGGGTCAATGTACTAAGGCAACATTTGCCCCACGGGATGGGATTCCCAGCCACTTTTTGACGAACCGTTAGATAGAAGGTCGAGTTCATCTAAATTGGTCTTGTGGAGGGAATGAACTGTTAGAAGAAAGCGAACCTCTGGCTTTTTTCCCCAGTATAACTGATTGGGATGCCCAGATGGACCAATAAAATTGGAGCCCCCCCCCCCCCATTCATTACTGCATCAAAAATGTATAACGTGTATTCAGTCTTTCTTTCTGTGACAGTGTCTTCCTGTCACATATTACTCGTATTTTCTTAAGTGGGACTTCTACGACGATATATGCTTTTTTAGGATATAATGCTTTTTTAGAACATTATAATCACAACAGGAGATTATTGGAACATTCATTATCTTTTATTAAGCGACATTAATATCGTACTTTTGGGGACGAAATATGATACACCTATCCCTGTACCATTGAACGTAGAAATTGTTTGTATATACCTCTGTCACATACATCAATGCATACATATCCAGTGAATACCCATGGACATGTACATGCATTGTTCATGTGGAATGCAACATACATGAATGGCGAGGATACGAATGTTATATTTAGCCAGTGTACACAAAATTAATATAATATCTAAAAGCTTGGAATTTATGAACGAAGCGTAAAAGATTGTCGTAGAAACTGTGAGTGGAATTTATTTAATTTTGAAAGAATTAAGAGGTTAAAGTCACAATGTGAACGGATGTAACAATAGACTTTCTCACCCGCCCTACAGAGAGCTCCCTCAAATTCCGCAAAACATGTACATAAACCTGACTGACAGATACCTTTATGACATAAACACTAAGGCCTAAAATAAAAAATTGTTGTATTGCCCTTTGCGACCGACCCAAAAATCTGAAAATCTACGGTCGGCATTTTAAAAAAGTTTTTTTTTTTTAACCGTTTTTTAATTTTTTTTTTATTAATGAATAAAAATATATGTATTTTGTTTGTTTAAATGGGATATAAATGCATATAATCAAATTATTCCAAAGATTCTTACTCGTGCAAACCATGGATAATTATGAGGTGAAAAGATATCAATGGAATGATGACGCTGAATCACAGGTATTAAAGCATTAAAAACTGAGAAATACCAGCTAAAAGAGGGCGGGAAAAAGAAACAAAATTCAAATCTGAAAATATCAGCCCAAAGAGGGCGACAAAAAAAACAACTTTTACGAGCGACCGACCCATGGTTTGGCACCCAAAGGGCAATACAACAAGTTTTTATTTTAGGCCTAATGGTGATCGACCAAACCGCTCAAAAACGTCTTAATTTAAGAATGGTGTACTTAAAATTGTATAGTAAGAAAGTGGGTCAACTTTTCACATTCTTCATGGAAATCTCGGGGGGGGGGGGGGGCGGAGGGGTTAATTACAATGGCGATCATGCAATTTTTATTTAGAACTTTAAGTCACGATAATTGTCATTAATGTATGTTCTTTATTCCCAGGATTATAGCATGATTATATTGGAAATTAATATGATTTTTGTTTGTAATGTACTTTAACAGGTGACATTATTTTCTGAAGGAGATAAGATATTCCAAAACACGAGTAACTCTCATTTGAAGGCAAAAAGCAAACTTCCGGTAAGGTTTCGGCTTTCTTTTTGATAAGTAAGACGTACGCTGGTCAAATATCATAGTCGCAATGTGTTTGAGTTGTTTGTATATCCCCTGAAATGGAAGCCTTAATTACATGTTCTGTGACCGAACGGGATTAATGGGACAAAAAGTAAAAAACCAGACAGATATTTAACCCTTATGCAAAATGCGCTAATTTTATGCATTTTACAGAAAACGTGTCAAACTCCACTTTTTGAATGTTGAAACTCATTATTCATATGAAACTTCTTTTCTAACACAAAAAAGTTATTTTAATGTAATTAATAATGATAATTTATGCAAATTTTGATGTGATTTTAATTTTTAATTTTTTTTTTGATGACATACGCATACTAATTGTTATGTAACGCCTTACAGGTATATCCGATTTCGACGAAAATGGTATCAAAATGTGCGTAAGACTTGAGGAAAAAAAGTCATGAAACGACAATTCAAAATTCCAAGCGGTTGCGGCGCAATCTCCGAAAATGTCGAGGGGGGGGGGGGGCTCCCAGGCCCCCCCCCCCCAGTACAGTAAGGGTTAAGAGAATAGTTTGCATTGATAAAAAGGTTCATTTAAACAAATTTATGTACATGGATTAGTAAGATATTCGCCAAAAGGTAATGCTCGATTCCCACCTAGTTACAATATGCACTGGATTTTCTTTAGTGAGGAACGATTATTTAGGGAGGGGGAGAGGGTAGGAAAAATCAATTGTTGCAATACTCTAATTAGAATATACATTACACTTTGTTTTTAAGAATAAAGTAAAAGCAAAACATATCTTACTGTCACTGCATGTAGCTCCAGTAAACTCCCAAGTACATATACATACATCGTTGACACAGGTACCGTCGTTCAGACACGGGACTTCCGTAGAACAGTCGACAACTGAGAGGTGAGAAAATATACTTAATATAATAAAGAAGTTCACTTTAATGGTGATCGTCCAAACCGCTCAAAATGTCTTAATTTAAGAATGGTGTATCTATAATTGTATAACAATAAAGTGGGTAAACTCTTCACATTCTTCATGGAAATCTCGGTGGGGGGGGGGGGTCGATTATAATCACGATCATGCAATGTATATTAAGAACTTAAAGTCACGATACTTTTCATTAATATATGTTCTTTACTCCTATGATTATAGCATACTTTCTATTAAAAATGAATATGATTTTTTTTGTTAAATGTAATGTAACAGATGAATTCCGAAGACATAAGATATTCCAAAACAAGGGTAACTTTCATTTGAAGCATACAATTAACTTCCAGTTATGTTGCCAGAATATTTTATGTTATGTATAAAGACGTACGCTGATCAAATGTCACAGTCGTAGTTAGTCAGAGTTGTTGGGATTACCCCTAAAGGAAGCCCTATTCACATAAAAGGTGAAGGAAAAGAATGAATGTTACTAAAAGGAAACAACCAGACACACATTTAGGAGAGTAGTTTGCATTAATAAAGGTTCATTAAACCAAATTTATCTGTTTGAATGTGTAGGATCCTAGCAATAAGATGTTGCTCGATTCCCACCTCGTGACAATATGCACTGGGTTTTCTCTCGTGAGCAAAGAATGTTGGAAGGAATTTAAAAAAAAAAAAAAAAAAATTGCAATACTCTAATTAGAATAAACAGTAATCTTTTTTTTTAACAGTACTTGTAAAAGCTTTAAAAATATCTCACTCGTTTCGCTGCATGTAGCTCCAGTAAACCAATCAGTACATGTACATTCATCGTTGACACAGGTACCGTCGTTCAGACACGGGACTTCCGTAGAACAGACGACAACTGCGAGGTGAGAAAATATACTTAATATAATAAAGCAGTTCACATTAATGGTGATCGTCCAAACCGCTCCAAAACGTCTTAATTTAAAATGGTGTACTTAAAATTCAATTAGAAAGTGGGTAAACTTTTCACATTCTTAATGGAAATCTTGGTGGGGGAGGGGTTGATTACAATGACGATTCTGCAATGTATATTAAGAAATGTTTGACTCTCGACTCAATATCTTTCTCAATCACTTTCTCCCTCATTCTACTGACCTTACTTCCCTTTTCTAGAGCTTTTGCAATCATTCATTTTCCCTTTTTTGTATCTTTCTTTCTTTTTGCCCTCTGCTATTTTCCTCCATTTTTTCCTCTTTTTTTTATTCCCCCCCCCAAAAAAAAGAATTTCTTAGCTACATATTCGTCTAATTATTGATTTCTAAGCATACTTTGTTCATGTTATATTGTAAAACAGCATCTGAGGAACTAATACTTCAACAAGCTCTGCTTCAAGTTAGTTCCTCTTTTCTCGTGCTTTATCCATTATATTTATTGTTTCATTGCATTCAATTAAATTCAATTAAATTCAGAACTTTATTTCAGACTCAGCTGCACAAGGCAGAGGTCCATAAAACGTATGTTACATATAGATAGGGAAAATAGCTGAGTATGAACATGATGAGTATAATAACAACAAATCGTACAAATACTAAAGAATATAACATACTAAACTAGACTACGTATATACAATGTAACTGTAACATGTAACATGTATCTGTAAAATTTGAGTTTGAGTTTGAGTTTTGAGTTTGAGTTTATTAACAACAAAAATAATAACAAGTAAAACATAATGTATCAAGCATGATTACATAAAATATAACAATATAACACAAGATCGATAACATTACACATGAATAATATAAATATTGTTTTACAAAGTATGTCGTATACATATGGAATAAAATATTATGTGTACACTTTTGTTGTTAAAGGGGGTACCAGAAGTTAGCACAAGTGCTAGTCGAGTCTGGTTCCCTGTCTTTGGCAAGAATTTTAAAACTATTTTTTTTTTTTTTTAAATATTTTTTTTACTATACTACATTATATACATGTAACATAAACTATATACATGTAAGTAAACAAAGAAATAGAATAGTCCTTTAGAAGTATTCCTTACTTAATATACATGGAAGTCAAATGTGTGTTGACTTCCGTATCAATACCAAACATACAGTAAATAAAAAATATATCATTATCTAGTGATCTTTTTAGAAATTTTCTAATCTGAGATTTCTTTTTGCCATTTTAAGAAGTTTTAACTTTTGTTTAACTCAAAGTATTTAGATGTTTCGTTAACCCCTTCCGAAAAGCATTTTTAGATCGTATTTCTCTTAAATCGTATGGTATACTATTCAATATTTTCACGCCCATAAATGATATTGAAAATTGACCTTGTGTGGTTTTGCATTTATGCAGATATAGTTGTCCTTGTTCTTTGCCCCTTGTGCCATATCTGTGCTCTATTACCTGACAGTATTCAATTAAGGAATGAGGAAGATTGCCATTTAATAAGTCATAGATGAAGGTTGAGACAGATAGGAAATGAAGGTTGTAAATATTTTAAACTTTTATCTTTTGGAACAAGGGTTCCGAATGGGTACCTCTTGGGCTAAAAGTTATCGCTCTCATTGCCATTTTCTGGGTAAGGAAAATACAATTCAAGTTGGTTTTGTATGTGGTTCCCCATACTTCAATTCCATACAAAATATGTGGCTGGATTAACGCTTTGTATAATAGCACTAAAATGTTCTGTGGGACATAATGCCTTATTCTGAACAAAATTCCGACTTTTGAACGAATATTTCGATTTACCATTTTTATATGTTCAATCCATGTGAGATGCTTATCAATTTGTAGTCCTACAAAAGATGCCTTATCTACTTCAAGTAATTTAGATCCAGATATTTCAAGAGCACCTTTTACTTGGACAGATCTTCTTTTGCCCAGAAGGCCTATAGCAATCTAACTCTAAGCTGTACCTGTAAATGCAAGATTAAAATAAATATGTGTATAATAAAGTGAAGTTGTAACTTAATTGTAACAATCTCTGCTCAACTAACTAGAACAATATATTAATAATAGATAACTAGATATTACAACAAGCAACAATGACTAAGGACTATACTGCAACCATAAGAGGCTGGATAATCCTTGGTAACATCATGCAAAATATGTTCAATTCCGAGGTGTCATCAGCAGACTATTAAGCCAAAATTTCCAGAGGCCCGATGTGTACCAAAGGCAACTATACGTGGGGTTTACTAATACCTTTACAATACCATTCTCAGAGACATCTACTCTCCGGATGAACTTATACATGAGATTTCGTAATACAGCCGAACAGACTGGAACATTCAACTCAGCAAACATTTGACTAGCACTAAAGTATCTAGGTACCCTAAGAAGCATTCTCATGGCATGATTATAGGCCACAGTAAGCCTGTGCAAACTGCTCTTCTTAAAATTACTCCACAGATGCGCAGTGTACAAAGGTGTACAGTATGCCCTAAATAATGCCACCTTCACATCCGGAGAACACATATGAAATTTCAAACGAGCATATTAACCTTGAGCATATAATTTACGACACTGTCGACTAATATCTTTATCATCACACAAAGGTCCTCAGTAAAAAAATGACCAAGATATATGACCTCTGTACACACATGGGCCCGAATCCACAAAGCAAGGTTTGAGCCCAGACCAAGGTTTGAGCTCAAACCTCCTTTTGTTTCGCCAAACCTCCTTTTGTTATTTACAAACCTTTGTAAATAACAAAAGGAGGTTTGGCGAAACAATAGGAGGTTTGAGCTCAAACCTTGGTCTGAGCTCAAAGCTTGCTTTGTGAATTCGGGCCATTGAGTTTAGCTCCACATAAAAAAAAATCCGGGAATACCAATCTACGGTGTTCCTTACATCTAATTATCATAACATGACTCTTTTTGTGATATAATTAGATATAATAAGATATTCGCCAAAAGGTAATGCTCGATTCCCACTAGTTACAATATGCACTGGATTTTCTTTAGTATGGAACGATTATTTGGGAAGGGAGAGGGTAGGGAAAATCAATTTTTGCAATACTCTAATTAGAATAGACATTCCATTTTGTTTTTAAGAGTAAAGTAAGAGTATAACATATCTTACTGTCACTGCATGTAGCTCCAGTAAACTCCGAATAACATGTACATACATTGTTGAGACAGGTACCGCCGTTCATACACCAGACTTCCGTAGAACTAGAACAGACGATAGCTGAGAGGTGAGAAAATATACTGAATGTAATAAAGCAGTTCACATTGATGGTGATCGACCAAACCGCTCCAAAACGTCTTACTTTAAGAATGGTGTACTTAAAATTGTATAATATAGGATTTCCCGGCCAAATTCGCGAGTTTGTCATTCAAATTCATTTGTCTTGCGTTCAAATTCGACGGTTTTAGTGCTGTCGGGTATATCTCGGGTTTATATTCCTTTTTCTAGATTTCAAATCTATGACGTTTTCGTTAGAATCTATGTATGTTTCATTCCAGTTAATGAACAAAGTGCTTCTTTCGCTATTTGGTCATTCGATTTAGCGCAACACGATTTTCTGACATCGCGACGATGTATTTCTTGCATTCTAATTCATTTGTAGCATTCAAATTAGCACTCTGTGCACTAAAATTAATGGTCAATATACATTTCTTTAAACACTTTTTATAGCTCATTCTTTTTCTTTCAAGATCGTTTTTTCATGTGTATTTCATCCTATTTTATTTCCTTGCATTTATACTCTTTATATACTTTTAGATTTATCAGATATTCATCAGCCTTTAAGTTTGATTGTTACATCTATACGGACTTGATGGTCTCAACATTTATGTACATTTTCATGTTAGGAAGTTGTTTGTCTTGTGTTTCATCATAAATTTATCACAATTTCATTATGGAGGAAGGGTACAATATTGTGACTGGGGTAGGTGTTTTTGTATCCCCACTTTTCCGGGGTATATGAACATGTCCGTTCAGAGATGCCATATTCCTTGATTTCGCCCCTTCTTTACCTAATGTCTGACTACAAACATATGCTTTGTCCTCAAAATTAATAAATGGAATAACAGAAAAGACCCCAATGGCAAATCATGTATTTAATTGCATTTTTTTAAAGCTGTAAACGTGTGTTGCATTTCTTCCCCCTAGCATTCCTAACTTGAATAAACATAGTTCGAATACGAATGACAGGTGTTAATTTGAATGATAAAAATGACGCCTCGACAAGTGACGATTAATTTGAATGCTAGTTGAGCAGTTTCTAAATTGAATGACAGATCTATGAAATCCTTCGACCAAAATCCTAAATTAAATACAAAATCGGGAAAATTGAATGATAATTGGCATGGCAAAGCTGATGTGCGCTAACTTAAATGCAAATTAAATGAATTCGAATGACAAACTCGCGAATTTGGCCGGGAAATCCTATAAGAAAGTGGGTAAACTTTTCACATTCTTCATGAAAATTTCGGAGAGGGGGGGGGGGGGGGGAGAAGGGGTTAATTACAATCACGATCATGCAATGTATAATTATTAAGAACTTAAAGTCACGATAATTGTCATTAATGTATGTTCTTTATTCCTAAAATTATAGAATACTTTCTATTGAAAATTAATATGAATTTTTTTGTAATGAAATGTAACAGTTGACATCTGAAGGGATAAGATATTCCAAAACAAGGGTAACTTTCATTTGAAGGCAAAAAGCAAACTGCCGGTAAGGTTTCGGCTTTCTTTTTGATAAGTAAGACGTACGCTGGTCAAATATCGTAGTCGCAATGTGTTTGAGTTGTTTGTATATCCCCTGAAATGGAAGCCTTATTTACGTGTTTTGTGACGGAACGGTAGGAATGGGACCAAAAGCAAACATCCAGACAGACATTTAAGAAAATAGTTTGCATTGGTTTAAAAGATTAATTTAAACAAATTTATGTTCATGGATTAATAAGATATTAGCCAAAAGGTAATGCTCGATTCCCACCTAGTTACAATATGCACTGGATTTTCTTTAGTATGGAACGATTATTTGGGGAGGGAGAGGGTAGGGAAAATCAATTGTTGCAATACTCTAATTAGAATAGACCATCCATTTTGTTTTTAAGAGTAAAGTAAGAGCATAACATATCTTACTGTCACTGCATGTAGCTCCAGTAAACTCCAAAGTACATGTACATACATTGTTGAGACAGGTACCGCCGTTCCGACACGGGACTTCCGTAGAACAGACGATAGCTGAGAGGTGAGAAAATATACTTAATATAATAAAGCAGTTCACATTGATGGTGATCGACCAAACCGCTCCAAAACGTCTTCATTTAAGAATGGTGTACTTAAACTTGTATAATAAGAAAGTGGGTAAACTTTTCACATTCTTCATGAAAATTTCGGAGGGGGGGGGGGGGAGGGGGAGAAGGGGTTAATTACAATCACGATCATGCAATGTATATTAAGAACTTAAAGTCACAATAATTGTCATTAATGTATGTTCTTTATTCCTAAAATTATAGAATACTTTCTATTGAAAATTAATATGAATTTGTTTGTAATGAAATGTAACAGTTGACATCTGAAGGGATAAGATAAATTCCAAAACAAGGGTAACTTTCGTTTGAAGGCAAAAAGCAAACTGCCGGTAAGGTTTCGGCTTTTTTTTGATAAGTAAGACGTACGCTGGGCAAATATCAAGGGAAAATCAATTGTTGCAATACTCTAATTAGAATAAACATTCTATTTTGTTTTTAAGAGTAAAGTAAGAGTATAACATATCTTACTGTCACTGCATGTAGCTCCAGTAAACTCCCAAGTACATGTACATACATTGTTGAGACAGGTACCGCCGTTCAGACACGGGACTTCCGTAGAACAGACGACAACTGAGAGGTGAGAAAATATACTTAATATAATAAAGCAGTTCACATTAATGGTGATCGACCCAACATCCCCCCCCCCCCAAAAAAAAAGAAAACGTCTCAATTTAAGAATGGTGTACTTAAAATCGTAAATTGAGAAAGTGGCAAACCTTTTAACCTCCTTTACAGAACTATCGATGAGGGGGGGGGGGGTGTAAATTTCAATGATGATCATGACATTTTATTAAGTGGTTAAAGTCACAATAACTGTCATTAATGTATGTTCTTTATTTGTACACCGTAGGATTATCGTATTTATATATATATCTTTTTTTAATGGCTTGTAACAGGAGTCTTCAGAAGAGAGAGGTTATTCCAAAACCAGGGTAACTTTCATTTTGAAGCAAAACGAAGACTTCCGGTAAGGTTTTCAGAGTTTAAATGTAAAGTAAGACATTACACTGTTTAAATGTCACAGTCGTGTGAGTCAGAGTTCTTGGGATTACCCCTGAAAAAGTAGCATTATGCACATAGAAGGTGAAAAAAGGGATGAATGGGAGAAAAATTAAATTAACCACCACCGGTCACACTTCAAAGAATAGTATGCATTGATGAAGGTTTATAACACTTAATTTATCTGCTTGCATTAGTAAAATCACCGCCCAATAGTGTTTCTTGATTCTCGATTTGTGACAATATACACTTGGTTTTCTGTAGTGATACAAAATTATTGAATTTCTTTCATTTACAATACTCTCATACGAATAAAGATTAAAATTGTAAGCAATACCAGTAAAAGCTTAAAAGTTCTTACCCAAGTCAGTGCACAAAGCTCCTGTAAACCCAGGTGCACATGTGCATGCATTCAACTCACAGGTACCTCCGTTTATACACTGGCTGTTGTTAGTACAGATAACTACAAAGAGTGGAGAAATTAACCTAAAATTAATAACGAATTTTACATCCATCGTTATCGACCGAACCGCACCAAATGGTAAATTTAGAAAGTGGCTATACCTTTTAACTTTCTTTACGGAAATCTCGGGGAGTGGGCGGATAATTACAATGATTATCATGACATTTATTAAGAGGTTAAAGTCACGATAAGTGTACTACACTACTTGTAGCTACTTGCGCCCTGTATATAGCAAACAATACCTAATCGGTGACCGCTGGTCTCCCATGATCCCCTTTTCCTTATGTTAATTGAGAGCTGATTTGATGAGATAACCACTTATCAGTCACCACGTTGAGTGGTCTTATCCCTCCTGGCCGAAATAGTGCAGAGGGGCTTTAATGTATGTTCTTTATTCATACACTGGAGGATTATCGCACTATTTTTTTGTATGGCTTGTAACAGGTGTCTTCTGAAGAGAGAGGATATTCCAAAACAAGGGTAACTTTCATTTGAAGCAAAAAGAAAACTTCCGGTAAGGTTACCAGCGTCGTAGTGTGTCAGAATTGTTGGAGTTACCCCTGAAAAGGAAGCTATATTCACATATAAAGTGAAGGAAAAGGATGAAGGGGAAAAAATAAACAAATCTGGTCAGACATTTCCAAGGAGAGTTTGCATTATTAAAGGTTTATTTAACCTAATTTATCTACCTGAATTAGTAAATTAATAGCCCTAAGGTGTAGCTTGATTCCTGCCTTGTGATAATATGCACTTGGTTTTCTTTAGAAAGCAAAGTTGTTTGAGAAGAAAATATCAGTTTAACATTCTGTAATAAAAATAGACATTCCATTTGTTCAGCAGTACCAATAAAAGCATAACATATCTTACTCATGTCAGCACACTCAGCTCCGGTATACCCCGAAGCACATGTACATAAACCGTCCACACAAGCTCCTTCGTTCAGACAATGGCTGTCTCGTAAACAGACGACTACAGAGAGTGGAGAAATTAACGTAAAATTAATAACGAGTTTAACATTCACCGTTATCGACTGAGCCGCTCTAAAAGCTTGCAATTTAAGAATGGTGTACTTAAAATCGTGAATTTAGAAAGTGGCTAAGCCTTTTAAACTTCTTTACGGAAATCTCGAGGAGGGGGGGGGGGGGGGGGGGTAAATTTCAATGATGATCATGACATTTATTTAGTGGTTAAAGTCACGATAAGTGTAATTAATTTATGTTCTTTATTTGTAGACTGTATTTTTATCGCATATCTTCTATAACAAATAAATATGATTTTGTTTTACTAGTTAATGGCTTCTGACAGGTTTCTTCTGAAGAGAGAGGATATTTCATCTGTGTGAATTAGTAAAATCCCAGCCCTAAGGTGTTGCTCGATTTTCGCCTTGTGAAAATATACACTTGGTTTTCTGTAGTGATACAAAATGACATATTGCTCCGGTTGTCTCATTTTCGCTTGCTGGACTATTGCCAACACAAACGTAGCTAGTTCGACGGCACTACCAAACTAGAATGTTCCACTATGTTGCAGGGTGTATGCCATTGGGTGAACCGGGTGGGCGGAAATGGTGTGTTGGGGAGGGGAAGTGAGAGTGTTCGTGTGTGTGTGGTAATTGTATGTGTGTCAACAATTAAGACTAATAATAGCAGATGGCTAATCATAAATCTACAATGACGAGTAAACTGTCTACATCACAGTCCACAGATAAATGTGACTTTTTGAACGTATATAGCAGACGGCAATCGGCGGATCAGACGACACTTGATAGTGATTTTTTAATGTGAGATTGCTTTGCTAAATATAAAATACAAATACCTTTTCCGTATCTTTAAACTATCATTGATTTCTGATTATTAAACAGTTAGTAAAATAAACCTACCAAACTACATAATACAATGAAATACTTGACTTAAAGTAGGGGAGTTTAATGTGTCAAATGGACATAATAAACCAGTCAGAACTAATCTAAGAAATATTCATCCTTGTTATCCTTCGTGTGTTTGACTTATAACCTTACAATCGGGTGGCAAATTGCGTCCAAAGTTCGACTTGTTGCACATGTGTTATATAGGCAATGGCGAGCTGGCGACCTATTTTGACCAAATTACGGTGGGTATACTTTCAAAAGTCAATGGGACATGAGGGTTTCAATGAAAGAGCTGGTGTCAACGTACGTCGGGTGGATGTGCTTTTCGTTTAAACAAAAAATGAATTTTAACGATTTTGGGGGGTAAAAGTCCATGGGCTAACATGTTAGGCTGCTGGACTCTGACGATAGGGGGCGTTGTCCAATGAGATTATTCGGAGCCATATGATTGCATTTCTTTCATTTACAATACTCTAATACGAATAAAGATTAAAATTGCAAGCAATACCATTAAATGCTTAAAAATTCTTACTCATGTCAGTGCACACAGCTCCTGTAAACCCCCATGCACATGTACATGCATTCAACTCACAGGTACCTCCGTTCAGACAATGGCTGTCTTCAGAACAGACAACTACAAAGGAGAGACAAAATAATAGCAAAGGAAATTTGCACATTTAGAATATATATTTTTGAACTCACTTTGTGTAAGGACAGCCACGCTTGGGGGAAAAAAAATTGTATTTATAAAAATGAAAAAAGGGAATTGTTATTGTGACATTATACAACTGGAGAGGTGTGTCCATGGCCTGCTTTACCTCGTTTTCAAGCGGATTCAAGATCAGGAGTGATGGGAATAGGATCGGCTTTTGAAACATTAAACAGAATATGTGTCAAGAGATAACTTTGAGTATTCGTATGTAGCTTTTAATAAGACCATGCAAAGGCATTATTGGTAGTAGTAGTAGTAGTAGTAGCATTGTAACCATATTTCACATTACAGAAATATGGTTAAAGTTGTTTGTATTGAGGTTCATGATTATCAATTATTAATTATGTCATATACACATTCATGTATGTACTTTCTTAGTAACATTATAGCATATTTTTTTATCACAAATGTGTATAGATTATATGGCTTGTAACAGGTGTCTTCCAAAGAGAAAGGTTATTCCAAAACGATGACAACTTTCATTAGAAGGAAGAAAGAATCTTCCGGTAAAGATTTTCAGAGTATAAATGTTATAAGACGCTGTTCCAACGTCACAGTCGTGTCAGTCAGAGTTCGATTACTCCTGAAAAGGAAGCCTTATGCAAGTATATGGTGAAGGGAAAGGATGAATGGAAAGAAGAGTAAACAACCACAATTCAGACATATCCAGGAATAGCTTGCATTGATGAAGGTTTATTAAACCTAATTATCTTTGTGCAATTTGTAAGATCCCAGCCCAAAGGTGTTACTAGATTCTCGCAATGTGCTTAGTTTTCTGTAGTAAGCAAAGATTGCTGATTTTCTTTTAATTTGCATTACTCTAATACGAATAGACATTCCAAATTGTAAGCAATACCAGAAAAAGCTTAAAAGATCTTACCCGTGTCACCGCACACATATCCAGTATACCCCGAAACACATGTACATGCACCGTCCACACAAACTCCTTCGTTCAGACACTGGCTGTTGTCAGTACAGACGACTACAGAGAGTGGGAAAATTATTCTAAAGTTAATAACGAATTTTACATTCATGGTTATCGACCAAGCCGCTCCAAAAGCTTGGAATTTAAGAATGGTGTACTTAACATCGTAAATTTAGAAAGTGGCTAAACCTTTTAACCTTCTTTACGGAACTCTCGAGGAGAGGGGGGGGGGGGGGGGGGGGGGTGTAAATTTCCATGATGATCATGACATTTATTAAGTGGTTAATGTCACGATAACTGTCATTGATGTATGTTCTTTATTTGTACACTGTAGAATTATCTCCTTTTTTTCCTTCTTCTTTTTTAATGGCTTGTAACCCCGCCCCCCCCCCACTTAGTGTTATTTAGGGTAGGCATATGCGTGTTCCAAGCGACCCCCCCCCCCCTTTCAGCAAAAGTCCGGTGTGTAAAGTCAATACGGGTCGACCTTTTTCTTTTGTTATACGAGCCTTTTTTTAGCACCCCCCCCCCCCCCCCCTTTCAGCAAAAGTCCGGTGTGTAAAGTCAATACGGGTCGACCTTTTTCTTTTGTTACGAAAATGACATTTTGGTAACACGCGTTGGGTCCGTCCGTTCTTGGAGTGGGGGGGGGGGGGGGGTAGGGGGGGGGGACCGGGGTCAAATGTCACAGTCATGGTTCTATGGATTACCCTTGAAAAGGAGCATTATGCACATAGAAGGTGGAAGAAAGGATGAATGGGGAAAAAAAAGTAAACCACCACCGGTCAGACATTTCCAGGGATAGTTTGCAGTATGAAAGGTTTATTTAACCTAATTCATCTGTGTGAATAAGTAAGATCCCAGCCCTAAGGTGTTTCTTGATTCTCGCCTTGTGACAATATACACTTGGTTTTCTGTAGTGATATAAAATTATTGAATATCTTGCATTTATAATCCCCCCTCCCCCCACTCCGGGTACGGAGAGACCGCATGGTGTTCCTAAAATCTCCGGTTCGTAACAAAAGAAAAAGGTCTATACCCGTATCGACTTTACACACCGGACTTATGCTGAAAGGGGGGGGGGGGGGTGTGCTGGGAACACGCATATGCGTACCCTAAATAACACTGAGTGGGGGGGGGGGGGCGGGTTTACAATACTCTAATACGAATAAAGATTAACAATTGTAAGCGATACCAGTAAAAGCTTAAACGATCTTACCAAAGTCAGTGCACACAACTCCTGTAAACCACGGTGCACATGTACATGCATTCAATTCACAGGTACCTCCGTTCAGACACTGGCTGTCTTCAGAACAGACAACTACAAAGTGGAGAAAAAATGATACCCAACAAAACTTGCACGTTTAGAATATATTTGTTTGAACTGAATATTTGTGATGACAGTCATGCTTGATAAACAGTCTTATATTAAAAATTGAAAAAGGGAATTGTTATTGTGAAATTATAAAACTGCAGAGGTGGTCCATGGCCTGCTTTACCGCGTTTTAGTCAAGCGGATTCAAGATTAGGAGTGATGTGAATAGGATCGGTTATCAAAACATTAAACAGAATATGTGTCAAGAGATAACTTTGAGTATTTGTAAGCAGCCTGTAATAAGACCATACAAATGCAATATTAGCAGTAGTAGTAGTATTGTAACCATATTTCACATTACAGAGATATGATTTAAGTTGTTTGTATTAAGGTTCATGATTATCAAGTATTAATTATGTCATATACACATTCCTATAATGTACTTTCTTAGTATCACTATCGCATTTTTTCTATCACAGATGTATATATAAATGGCCTGTAACAGGTGTCTTCTAGAGATAAAGGATAATACAAAACGATGATAACTTTCATTGGAAGGAAAAAGGAATCATCTGGTAAAGATTTTAAGAGTAACTAGACTTTAATTCGTCACTTTGACGAATTAGGTGATACGAAGATATTTTTGTATCATGAAAGTGTCCCGATGACGATCTAATAATAATATTTATGAATACGATAATGACGATATTGATGATGATGAAAAGAAGATGATGAGGAGAAGGGAAACAGAGCAAGAGAGAGGAGAGAGAGAGAGATGCAATCGAGAACAATGCTTTCCATATTTCTAGCATAAATAAGCTCTTGTGAATACTGATCATGAAAGTGTTACCGATAATCATGAAACGATTATGTTCATGAATACGATGATGACGATATTAGAATGATGACCATGAATAAAAGTTGCACAGCGCCCCCTTCAGGTTTTCGATAGAGGATTAAATGTTTACTTATACTAAACAAGCTCAAAGCACTTGTTTTAATAAATATTACAACATGAACATAGTGATTTATTTAGTCCTGATTTAATATAAAATATGAGTAAGATATTAATATTCTATAACCCAACATCTATGATGTTAAATCTAGAAAAACGTTCATGACAATGTGCCGAAACTGCCGATGATGATATAATTATAATGTTCATGAATACGATAATTTTTTTTGTTTAAAATGACCATGATTATGAGTGGTATAGCGCCCCCTTCCGGTATACGATAGAGATTTGTAGTATCAGGATTTCAGAAAAACTAAGAAAATTCTGACATGTCGCCTTTAATTGACATTTTCACTATGATGATGTAATCAAAATGATAAATGATGTTCGTCGATCTTGTAGATAATTTTCTAGGCTACACCGTATTAAAATTTGGGAGAAGATAGAGCACAAATAAGCTATATAGTGCTCAAAGATCAATGTCATGTAGATTCATGATGTGAACGAAATTCACCTTCCATAGACATAACACGCAAATTGAGAAAATTCTGACATGTGGCCTTTAATTGAAGTTTTTACTATGATGACGTCAATGAAATAAAAAGTAGTGTGTATTTATCTTGTAGGCAATTGCCTCAACCATAAGATACTGATATTTGGAAGAAAATCAGTCAATATTATGAGAAATACACTAAATTTTCCATAATTATAATGACGTCATAATATGCAATTTTGTATTTTGACTTCCAAGGCCATTATGATGACGTCAAGATGTATTGAATGGCCAAATGAGATATGAAATCATATCTCCGACTCATACTCTATCTAAATATGAAAAAAAATGGCAGTCCTTATTCATCCCGATGTACTTTTTATAGGCATGTTTTTGCCCATATATGCTATGTAATACATGAGCTCGCGCGCACGGATATTTTTTTTGAACGGACGCTCATTCCGTTATTAATAGTGATAAAGAGATGAACATGGTACCAAATTGTTTAGAAAAATATGAGGAATATCCTGTCAAAACAAATATAGGAGGAATTTTTTTTTCGTTCGGCCGTGACAAACGAAAACGTGCAAAAATGTGTGTTTTGCGCGATTTTTTATGAAATGCTTATAATGGCCTAAAACGTATGCAAAACAAATTTTGAACGATTTTGAGCAATTTAAAATTTTACGCGCGCGTAAACGCGCGCACGTACGCGTACGCGCATTTTTGCGCGCATTTATTGACCTGAAATTAACCGAACGGATATTGATCTTAATCCTGATAATTATAAATGAGAAATTCTTTTCCGTTATGAAGATATGATCATAAGTTGATTTTCACAAAATGGCGCCTAGATGACGTCACGATAACTTTGACACTCTAAAAAGTCACGCAGTTCTAAGTTAGACTAATATCTATCATCATTACAAGTTTCATGATAATAGCTTTTTTCGTTCTTGAGATATCTTGCGAACAAATTCGAGGAAGAATAATAAAAAAAAATAAATAAAAAAAAAAAAAAAAAATAATAAAGAAACATCTTGACGAAATCAAAAGGTGATACGTTGACTTCGTTACGTATCACCTAATTAATATTAGACGCTGTTCCAACGTCACAGTCGTGTGAGCCAGTTCTTGAGGTTATACCCCTGAAAAGGAAGCCATATGCACATATAAGGTGAAGGAAAAGGATGAATAGTAATTTGTTTTTGTTTAAGCAACCACAGTTCAGACATTTCCAGGGATAAGTTGCATTGATAACGTTTTATTTAATAATAATAGTAATAATAGTGGGTTTTTAACTATAGCGCTCATTTCAGTCAGACTTGACACTTCTGGCGCTCCCGATTATTACATTGGCTTTAGTACAGCTGACATTACGGCGCTCTAGCATTTCAAGGGATTAATACCTGCCAGGTACCCATTATCTAATATCTTTGTGCAATTTGTAAGATCTCAACCCAAACGTGTTACTAGATTCCCGCCTTTTGACAACATGTGCTTATATTTTGAGCAAAGATTACTGATTTTCTTTGAATTTGCATTACTCTAATACGAACAGACCTTACAAATTGTAAGCAATACCAGAAAAAGCTTTAAATATCTTACTCGTGTCACCGCACACAGCTCCAGTATACCCCGAAACACATTCACATGCACCGGCCACACAAGTTCCTTCGTTCAAACACTGGGTGTTGTCAGAACAGCCGACTACAGAGAGTGGGGAAATTATTCTAAAATTAATAACGAGTTTTACATTCAACCAAGGGTGTCGATTTGTGTCCGTGGTTGGGGGGGATGATAGGTGCCAACAAAAATTCGGCAATGGATCAAAGCAATCAAGAGGTAGAAGCGTGTGGCCGGGTTGCACCCCTCCCCAAGGGCGTAGCCAGTAGAGTTACAGAGCGCGCGAAGCGTGCTCCCTAGGGGGTTGGATGCAGGGAGGGCCCTCCCCCGCGAAGCGCGGAAGCTTTGACGTTTCATTTACTTATTAGAGAAAGAAGACGATACGTTGGACCGTTCTCGACTCTTAATCCTTGTTTGAATCAAGTTCCCCTTCCTCCGCGCGTAGCGCGGAAGCTCTGACGGTTCATTAGATTATTAAAGAAAAAAGGCGATTCGATGTACCATCCTTAATCCTTAATGTTTGAATCATGTTCCCCTTCCTCCGCGCATAGCGCGGAAGCTCTGACGTTTCATTAGATTATTAAAGAAAGAAGACGATTCGATGTACCATTCTCGACTCTTAATCCTCGTGTGAATTCAGTTTCCCCCCTCCCGCGCGAAGCGCGGAAGCTTTGACGTTTCATTAAATTATTAGAGAAAGAAGACGATTCGTTGTATCGTGTCCTTGTCTGAGTGCAATTCGCTCCCGCCCTCCCGCGCGGAAGCTTTGACGTTTCAATAAATTATTACTCTTAATCCTTGTCTGTATTCATTTTCGCCCATCCAGCGCTAAGCGCGGAAGCTTTATCGTTTCATTAAATTATTAGAGAAGGAAGACGATTCGTCGTATCGTGTCCTTGTCTGAATTCAGTTTTTCCCCTCCTACGCGACGCGCGGAAGTTTTGACGTTTCATTTGATTATTACTCTTAATCCACGTCTGAAATCACTTTCGCCTATCCCGCGCGTAGCGCGGAAGCTTTCACGTTTCATTAAATTATTAGAAAAAGAAGATGATTCGTTGTATCGTGTACTTTGACGTTTCATTGATTATAACTCTTAATCCTAGTCCGAATTCAGTTGCCCCCTCCCGCGTGAAGCGCGGAAGCTTTGCCGTTTCACTAAATTATTAGAGAAAGAAGACGATTCGTTGTACTGTTCTGTATATTAATCCTTGTCTGAATTCAGTTTCCCCACATGATGTACGTATGGAACGTTCGTTCGCAAATCTTTGCATGTACAGCCCGAGTGGATGGTAGCATGTTATCTCCCGGCAGTGCTTGTCGCAATAGCTTCTGGAAAGGAATTGTATACTACCATTAGTGTTAACGGCCACTATTTAGGTCCATTAGTGACTATACAAAATATATGCTCTTCTAGCTGGCTATTTGGTAATGTGTCAGTTTGCAACAGATATGGAGAAACGCGAATTTTGTTGAAAATCATGTGATATCACGAACATTAATAAATCACTTGTATGAAATACGCCAGTGACAAAGGCCTACATCAGCTTTTCAATAAAACAAAAATAAGTTGTGACATAATAATCTTTCTCCAAAAATGAATTTTTTAAAGGAAATATCAGGAAATAAAATGAGTGAAAAAATAAAAATAAAGATACAATGACGTGAATTTTAAAAAGGGTAAACGGAAACAACATAACAACTAGTGAACTATCTTATAAGTCATACTAATGTCCGAAAATCTTTCTCCTTGTCTCCGATCTCATCACGAATTTGTCACAGAGTTCATCTATGCTTACACTGTCCAGGATTGTCTGATGTTGCAGATTGCTACTTTTGCGCTTCGCGCTTAACATTTAGCTCGTTGCTTTTTAACGCTGCGTCTTGCATCTGGCGCACTGCATTTCTATGATGCTGTTGATTGAACAAAGTGAATAAATTCCTGATGAAGCCGTATGAACGAGAATTCAATTTATTCTTGTCTCATATACGGTTGTCACATTTACTTCGTATATATGTATGTATTATGAAAATGAGATAACAAAATGTGTATATTGACGGTTATCTTGCTAGTAATAACCATTAACTACTCTCATCGGGCTCTCATCATTAGTTTTTTTTTTTTTTTTTTAGGGTGAATTATTGGGGGGGATGATTGTACAGGCCATCCCCCCTCCTGAAATATTGGGGGGGATATATCCACCCCATCCCCCCCGGGATCGACACCCATGCATTCAACGTTATGGACCGAACCGCACCCAAAGCTTGCAATTTAAGAATAGTGTACTTAAAATCGTGAATTTAGAAAGTGGCTAAACCTTTTAACCTTCTTTACGGAAATCTCGTGGAGGGGGGGGGGGGGGGGGGGGGGAAGGTAAATTTCAATGATGATCATGACATTTATTAAGTGGATAAGGTCACGATAAGTGTCATTAATGTATGTTCTTTATTTGCAGATTGTAGGATTATCGCATATCTTCTATAACAGATAAAAAAAATTTTTTTTTTTAAAACATTTAATAGCTTATGACAGGTTTCTTCTAAAGAGAGAGGATATTCCAAAATAAGGCTAACTTTCATTTTGAAACAAAACGAAGACTTTTCAAAGACCGGAAGGTTTTCAGAGTTTAAATGTAAAGTAAGACATACGCTGGTCAAATGTCACAGTCGTGTGAGTCAGAGTTCTATGGATTACCCCTGAAAAGGAAGCCTTATGCACATAGAATGTAAAAAGAAAGGATGAATGGGACAAACAGTAAATTCACAACCACAGGTCAGACATTTCCAAGGATAGTTTGCATTATAAAAGGTTTATTTAACCTAATTTATCCTGCCTGAATTAGTAAGATCCCATCCCTAAGGTGGTGCTCGATTTTCGCCTTTTGACATTATGCACTTATAGTTTTCTGTAGTGATACAAAATTATTGCATTTCTTTCATTTACAATACTCTAATACGAATAAAGATTAAAATTGTAAGCAATACCAGTAAAAGTTTAAAAGTTCTTACCCGTGTCAGTGCACACAGCTCCTGTAAACCCCCATGCACATTCACATGCATTCAACTCACAGGTACCTCCGTTCAGACAATGGCTGTTGTCAGTACAGATAACTACAAAGAGTGGAGAAATTAACCTAAAATTAATAACGAATTTTACATCCATCGTTATCGACCGAATTGCACCAAAAGCTTGCAATTTAAGAATGGTGTACTTTAAATGGTAAATTTAGAAAGTGGCTAAACCTTTTAACCTTCTTTACTGAAATCTCGGTGAGGGGCGGGGTCGGGGGTGAAGTACCATGATTATCATGACATTTATTAAAGGTACTATGTCCCATTTGCAGGCCAACAAAATGAAAAGGTTAAATTCCAACGGCATTTGAAAGATAATACAAATTTAGAACTTCCCTTAAAAAAAGGGGGCTTGAAAATTTCTTTAAGTGGGAAAATAACGACTATTAGTTTTCGAATCGACTCAGGAGCTATAGAGCCAATAAGTAATAGTCTTGATTTTCAGACCATTGTACTGAATGGTCGTACGTTTTATGCTGCGCAAAGATTTAATCAGTTTAATTTTGGCCATTACAAGAAGTGGGTTATTGATGTAGACAAATGCTCATGTACCCTTTACAGCTCATTTTATGTATGTTATTACCAAAGAAGAAAAGAGCCAGTCAGTCACTGAATAGTGTCTGACAGTAAAGTCTAGCAAGTAAACGGGTTTCCTTGCATAATGTGAATATTAGGACACTGCTAATGTTTAAATTTCACAGATAGGACATACATGACATATTCATAATTCCTGCAAAGTTCTACAGAATTTGAGATTGACTGCAAAAGGGACATAGTATCTTTAAGAGGTTAAAGTCACGATAAGTGTCTTTCATGTATGTTCTTTATTCGTACACTGTACGATTATCGCATATTTTCGATCACAAATAAATATCAAAACTGTTTTTAAATGGCTTGTAACAGGTGTCTTCTGAAAAAAGAGAACATACCAAAAACAAAGGTAACTTTCATTTGAAGCAAAAAGAAAACTTCTGCTAAGGTTTTCAAAGTAGAGTAAGACATACGCTGGTGGGAGAAAGATGGCGCCCTACTAAGTCAAACCGTATTTTTTTCTCATCGTGGAAAATTCCTGTAAGATCATTTAAAAATGAGTGGAAAGAAAAGACAGATGGACAAAATGGACGTTTCACCAACGATTTCCCAATACTTCACCCCTTCTGCCTCAATTTCAGGCAGAACAGAGATGGATATCGATGAAAACTCGGACATTCAACTCACTCAGCAGTCAGTGCTTACTGGAATCAGCGAAGCAGGCCAGGACTCGCAGGAGTCGCACCCCCAAGCTGTCGGGGGAAAGGAGAGGGGAAAAGACGAAGACGAACCGCGGGCAGAGAAGAAGCAAAAGACCAATGGAGATCAAAAGGTGCAGGCAAGTACTACCACTGAAGATTTACTAGCAAAGCTTCTTGACAGAATGGATCAAATGAACTCAAAATTCAATGACATAGTGACCAGATTAGACTTATCCCTTACTCAGATTGATAACAATAAGAGAGAGATAGAAGAAGTGAAGGAAAAGCAAGAAGGGATTGAGTTTGACATTGGTTCAATCAAAGAGAAATTGCACGCACAAGAAAAGGAGAATGAGAAGTTGCGCGAACGTCTGACAGACCTATCCGCCAGGGGAATGAGAAACACACTTGTGTTCCAAGGCTTTCCAGAGGGTGCTGAGAACAAGAATTGTGAAAATTTGATCCAGTCATTTGCCAAGTCGCATTTGCAGATTGAAGCTGAAGTAATCATCGAAAGGGCACATCGCAGCGGAAGCACCTCATCACTTCGACCAAGGCCGATTATTGCAGCCTTTAATCGGTACTCGACCAAAAGTATGATCCTGGTAAATGCACGTCGCTTCTTGAAGGAGAAACCCTTTGAGCACAATGGAAAGCATCCTATTTACGTGGATGAAATGTTGCCCAAGGAAATTCGTGAACAACGGAAGAAGCTGATTCACATCAAGAAGAAGCTGAGAGAGGAAAATACAAGGAGAGCAGTGTACTTCAAGTATCCTGCTCGCATCTTCTACAAAGAAGGAAAAGACGGGAAGGAGATAGAATACAAGAAGAAATAACTCAAAACGTCAAAGGAAAGAAAATATTATCATTCCACATCGAAATGCCGGAAACATTAAAAAAACAAAAACATGAATAATGTTATAGAGCTGGACTTACCTTGCCTACTTAAAAACAAGAAGAAAAGTGAAAAAGGAATACTTAGATTAGGTTAATGACAAGAACTTAAACTTTTATTTGTTTAATTATTTTTCATGAACTAATTCTGAGAGTGAACTTTATAGGTGAATATGTGGAAAAAGCACTCAAAGGAAAAAAAGGAAAGACCACGATGTAGAGCGCCACCTTGATCTCCCTAAGGCATACAGAAGAACTAGCCTTTGTTATGATTTGTTTTTTGTGTTGTTTGGTTGTTGAACCTGAATGTTTAATATATGTTAAACCTGATCTTATAATGGTGGTATTTTTAAGAAATTCATATCTCAACTATGGATTTGAAGCTGATGACACATAATGTTAACGGATTGGGGGACTTTAAAGCAAGGAAACGTTATTTTAATTATATGCTTAAACAGAACAAAGATATTATCCTTTTACAGGAAACTCATTCTGTAGAAAAGGAAGAATCATTACGGAAAAATCAAGTTAGATATGATATTATTTTCAGTCATGGAACTTCTAAGAGCAGAGGAGTATGCATTATATTAAGAAAGACACCCGATTTTAAATTGTTAGACTCCATTAAAGATATAATGGGACGATTTTTATTGGTAAAAGTTGAAATTCAGAAGAAAGTTTATGTGATATGCAACATATATGCACCAAATAATGAGAAGGATCAGGTTGAGTTTTTTAAGAAGGTAGAATTGACCATACAAGATAACGTTGAAAATGGGGAAATTCTAATAATTGGTGGGGACTTTAATTTAATTCAAAACCTTGATCTGGACAGGGCAGGTGGCTCAATGAAAAGCATTTGGAAGCACTCTGTGAATCTTATAGAAAATCTGAAAATATATTTTGGTTTGGTTGATGTTTGGAGAATCAGAAACCCCTGCAAAAAAGGATTTACATGGAGAAGGTATAACCCACTGGTGCAATCTAGATTGGATTTTTGGTTAATCCATGAATCCTTACAGAATACAATTAGTGAAAATGATATCATACCGTGTGTTTTGTCTGATCATGATCATGTTAGTTTGCACATGAAAATTAAGACAAAAAACTCTGGTCCGTCCTACTGGAAATTTAACAATAGTCTATTGAATGATGTGGAGTATGTTAATGCTTTAGCTAATAAATACTCAGAATGGATTGGTGAGTTTACAGATAGTAATGATAAAGGAGGGCTATGGGATTGGTTAAAGGACAAGTCCACTCGAAAAATAACTTACTTTCAATAAAAGCAGAAAAATCAGACAAACCAATCAAAAAAAGTTTGAGCAAAATCGGATAACTAATAAGAAAGTTATGCATTTTTGAAAAAGTATGTAAAACTATGGAACAATGAGAATCACAACACAAATTCCCAAGAGGGTTATCAGTTTGTGACGTCATGTCCTCACAACTTATCAATTGCTTTACATAGTTTAATCCCATTAATTTCCCTTTTTATCCCCCAAAACTTGATTTCCCCATACCTTTGCCCAGGTTATATGATTTGTATCATATTGCGTGCATGACATTTCCCAAAAACTTTTATGAATTTTGAAGAATTGATACTATTTTCTGAATATTTTATTTCATAATTATTGATTTTTATATAAATAGTTTATCAAAATTCATTTTTTTTCATGATTTAACTGGACAAAAATTACTCTTTATTTGTGCATCCACACAAACACATATTACTAACAATCTAACTTGGATGCTGGTGTGAAGAAATAAGATTCTTAGGGTGAAAATAGAAAATTTATATTATCAATATACAGAAAATAATTAGTGGATAGTGAGGACCATACGTCACAGACTCATGAGTGAGTTGCCAATTTGTGTAGTGATTTTCAAAGTTTTTCATGTCATTAAAAATTCATAACTTTCTTATTAGTTATCCGATTTAGCTCAAACTTTTTTTGATTGGTTTGTCTGATTTTTCTGGTTCTATCGAAAGTAAGTTATTTTTCGAGTGGACTTGGGCTTTAAAGTTTAAAATTAGAGAATTTACTGTACCATTTTCTAAGAAGAAGAAATGTGAAAGGGAAGAGAAAAGAAAGGCTCTTGAAAAAGAATTGAACAAATTAGATGACAGGATGGCAGCAGAAGATATAGATGAAGAATTAATGAAAACGAAAAGGGAAATAGAACAGGAGTTGTTTAAAATATATGACTATTTTGCAGATGGGGCAATCTTGAGGTCAAGGTGTACATGGTATGAGAAAGGGGAAAAGAGTACTAAATATTTTTTGTCATTGGAAAAAGGTCAAGCAGCAAATTCCAATATTGATGTTTTGACTTCAGATGTAGGACGTATTGATAAACAGTCTGAAATACAGTATTTCATTAAGAAATCATATAAAACTTTGTTTGAGAACAAAGATAAGGTGGAAGATGAGGTGAGCAAAGATTACATAAGTCAGAGTAACATCAAGCAACTCACAGATGAAGAAAGAAATTCATGTGAAGGAAATATCACTTGCTCTGAAGCTAGGGCAGAATTGTTAAAAATGGCTAGAAATAAAACACCTGGGAACGATGGGTTAACTGTGGAGTTTTATGAGATGTTTTGGCCTTTGATATCAAAAGAAGTTATTGATTCTTTCAATTTTGCATATGAAAATAGTGTAATGTCTGTGTCACAAAGACAAGGTACAATTAAACTCATCCCTAAGCCTGATAGAGATAAACACACACTGAGCAATTGGCGTCCCATAACTCTTTTAAATGTAGATGTTAAAATACTTTCTAAATGCTTGGCGAAGAGAGCTGCTAAGGTGATAGGAAAGTTAGTAGATAGTCAACAAACTGCCTTTATTAAAGGCAGATACATAGGAGAAGGAATAAGATTAATATCAGACCTTTTACAATATACTAAGGAGGAGAATTTGAGAGGTATTATGCTAGCCCTTGATCTAACAAAAGCATTTGATTCAATAAGCCACAGGTACATGCTAAATTGTTTAGAAGCGTTCAATTTTGGACCATCTTTCATACAATGGGTTAGAACTTTGCACACTAATATAAGTAGTTGTGTATTGGTGAATGGATTTACCACTGGATATTTTCCAGTGTCTAGAGGAGTCAGACAAGGTGATCCTCTGGCTCCTTTACTGTTTATACTGAGCTTGGAAGTTGTTCTTACAAGACTTAATAATAATGATAATATTCAGGCTTTTGAATTTAGTGGAAAACAAATAAAGTATACAGCATATGCTGATGACATAACTTGCTTTTGTAGGAATATACAATCAATGAAGATGGTTTTCAAAGTTTTTGAAGAATTCTCAATCATATCAGGTCTTTATTTGAATAAAACAAAAACAGAAGGTATATGAGTTGGGAAAGATAGGCACAATGGAGAAAAAACAAATGATATACATTGGGCAGACAAAAGCATAAGAATTTTAGGCATTCATTTCTCATATGATCAGGAAGTAGTCAGGAAACTGAACTTTGATAAGAGACTGGATGAAATAAAATGTACTTTTTTAAGATGGAAGAATCGGGGGTTAACTTTAATAGGAAAAATTCAACTGTTAAAAACATTTGTTATGTCTAAGATTATGTATATAGTTTCCAATATTGAAATACCAGATGATTTTGTTAAGGAGGTTGAAAAGTTGATGTTTCAGTTTATATGGAAAGGTCCAGATAAGATATCACGGGCAACAATAATTGCAGATTATACTTAAGGTGGTCTTAAATTCCCGAAACTAAAATGCATGATAGAGACACAGCTGGTTAAGTGGATTCAGAGATATTATACAGAATCAGATCATCATTGGAAGTTGTTCTTTGACCACTATAGTAAACGATTTGGTGGAAAATTGATTTTTATGAGTAAGTATTCTATGAGCCAGTTGAATTCTCTTGGAATTCCCACATTCTATCATAACTTGTTGTTAGCATGGTCCAAGACAAAGGAGTATAATCAATTTGTTGATGATCAAGGAGCCCAAGCAAGTGTACTTAGTCAAATTGTTTGGAACAATCAATATATTCTTATTGATAATAAATCAGTTTACTGTAAGGCCTTTCATGAGGCAGGTCTATGTTATGTATATCAACTTTTTGATCTACATGGAAACATTGTTCAATTTAATCTTTGGAAAGCAAGAGGAGTACCAGGTAAATACTACATGATATATTTGGCAATAGTATCGCTAGTCAGGAAGAAATGGGGAAGTTCATTTAATCAATTATTGATACAAATGTTCTTGGAGAAAATAGATTATGAACATGAGCGGTCTGACCTTTTGACAGTAGAAATTCAAAAACTAAAAACTAGAAATATTTACGTTGATTTAGTTAGTAAATTGACATGTAGACCTGTCTGTGAACCCCTATTTTCCACTAAATATGGGATAGAAAAGGAGGAATGGCCACAAATGTATCTACTCCCATTTAAATGCACAATAGAAGTTAAGATGAGAGTCTTCCAGTTTAAAATTTTGCATAATATTCTATACACCAATGAGAGACTATTTAAAATGAAGCAAGTTCAGACAGAACTTTGCACATTGTGCGAGACCTCTGTTGAAACTCCTTTACACCTTTTTTATGAGTGTAAGGTTGCTGAAGATTTAAGACGAGCTTTTGTTGATAAAATTGGTCTAAAGCTATCTATCAGATATGAGGATCTATCTAGGAAAAGAATGATGTTTGGATTCATAAAGGATTGGAAGGGACCACATAAAATATTATTAAATCACTTAATTATCTTATTGAAGAGATACATTTATATTCAGAAATGCAGGAATTTAGTAGTAAGTTTCATAGGTTTTGAAACGTTTATTTGCAAAATCAGACATATAGAATTGGTAATTGCTAAACAAAAGCACAAAGAAAACATGCACTATAGAAAATGGTCCCCTATTGAGAATTTATTTTAATTATCCATAATTATATTTTGATAATGATACAGTTCAAACCACCCGAGACTGATTTTTTAGTTTTTACATCAGGTCTGTTTGTTTGTTTGTTTGATTGTTGTTGTGTTCTTTTTGGGTAATTGTTACAGTGATTCGTATTTGATTATTGTTCTTTTAATGTTATACAATTATTTAATTCTTGTATGATTGTTGTTTTTGTAATGTTACAAAAAAAAATCGAAAATCAATAACAATTTGGAAAAAAAAAAAAAAAAAAAAAAAAAGACATACGCTGGTCAAATGTCACAGTAGTAGAGTGTCAGAATTGTTGGGATTACCTCTAAAAAGGAAGCTATATTGGCATATAAGATGAAGGAAAATAAAGAATGGGACAAACGTAAACAAGCGCCGGTCAGACATTTCGAAGAATAGTTTGCATTATCAAAGGTTCATTTGACCTAATTTATCTGCGTGAATTAGTCAGATCCCAGCCCTTAGGTGTAGCTCAATGTCTGCCTTGTGACAATATTCACTTGGTTTTCTTTAGAAAGCAAAGATTATCGAAAAGAAAATATCAGTTTGCCATTCTATGATAAGAACAGACATCACAATTTTTTATTAACAAAGTACTAGTAAATCAACTTAAAATATCTTACTCGTTTCACTGCATGTAGCTCCGAAAAACCCCGAAGCACACGTACATACATTGTTGACACAGGTACCTTCGTTCAAGCACGGGGTGTCCACAGAACAGACGACGACTGAAAGTAGAGAAAATGTATTAAAATTAATAACGTATTTCACATTTATCGTTATCGACCGAACCACTTCAAAAGCTTGGAATTTAAGAATGGTGTACTTACAATTGAAAATTTAGAAGTGGCTAAACCTTTTAACCTTATTCGCGGGGAGGGGCGGGTAACTTACAATGATTATCGTGACATTTATTAAGAGGTTAAAGTCACGATAAGTGTACTGCACTACTTGTAGCTACTTGCACCCTCTATATCGCAAACAATACCTAATCGGTGACCGCTGGACTCCCATGATCCCCTTTTCCTTGTGATAATTAAGAGCTGATTTGATGAGATAAATCAGATAACCACCTGTCAGTGACCACGTTGGGTGGTCTAATCCCTCCTGGACGAAATAGTGCAGAGGGGCTGATATGTATGTTCCTTATTCCTATACTATAAGATTATCGCATTATGTTCTATCACAAATAAATATATTTTGTATATGGCTTGTAACAGGTGTCTTCTGAAGAGAGAGGATATTCCCAAACAAGGGTAACTTTCATTTGAAGCAAAAAGAAAACTTCCGGTACACTGTGAAAAGTTTGGGCAATATTTTTCCAACACTTTGCCAAACGTTGTGCCAATAGTCAACCTAACCATCTAATAGGCAATATTTTGCCTAGTGGTATTGGTAAACGTAAGCACCCTAATTCACACGTGCATAATTGTTTAGTATTTTGACTAAAATTTGGGCAAAGATATAACCTTTCAACTGCCCGACTATACGGTGGCCCACTTGTTGGGAAAATCTTGACCAGCTGTTGGGCCATTGGGAAAAATATTGCCCAATAGATGGTTGGGTTGAAATGGTCGAAAAATATTGCCCAACCTTTTCACAGTGTAAGGTTTCCAGAGTCGTAGTGTGTCAGAATTGTTGGGATTACCCCTGAAAAGAAAGCTATATTCACATATAAGTTGAAGAAAAAGGATGAAGGGGACAAAAAGTAAACAAGCCCCGGCCAGACATTTCCAAAAATAGTTTGCATTATTAAAGGTTCATTTAACCTAATTCATCTACATGAATTAGTAAGATCACAGCCCTAATGTGTAGTTCGATTCCTGTCTGGTGATAATATGCACTTGGTCTTCTTTAGAAAGCAAAGTTTATTGAGAAGAAAATATAAGTTTGCCATTCTGTAAAAGAAATAGACTATTTTTTTTAGCAGTACCAGTAAAAGCATAACATATCTTACTAATGTCAGCACACTCAGCTCCAGTATACCCCGAAGCACATGTGCATAAACCGCCCACACAGGCTCCTCCGTTCAGACAATCACTGTCTCGAAAACAGACGACGGCTACAGAGAGTGGATAAATTAACGTACAATTAATAACGAGTTTTACATTCACCGTTATCGAGCGAGCCGCTCCAAAAGCTTGCAATTTAAGAATGGTGTACTTAAAATCGTAAATTTAGAAAGTGGCTAAGCCTTGTAACTTTCTCTACGGAAATCTCGAGGAGGGGGGGGGGGGGTAAATTTTAATGATGATCATGACATTTATTAAGTGGTTAAAGTCACGATAACTGTCATTAATGCATGTTCTTTAATATAGACAAATATATCTTCTATAACAAATAAATATATATATATATATATTTTTTTTTTAAATTTATAGTTAGGCCTAATGGCTTCTGACAGGTTTCTTCTGAAGAGAGAGGATATTCCAAAACAAGGGTAAATTTAATTTTGAAACAAAACGAAGACTTTTCGAAGACCGGAAGGTTTTCAGAGTTTAAATGTAACTTAGACATACGCTGGTCATGTGAGTCAGAGTTCTATGGATTACCCCTGAAAAAGAAGCATTATGCACATAGAAGGTGACAGAAGGGATGAATGGGACAAAAAGTAAATTCACCACCGGTCAGACATTTCAAGGATAGTTTGCATTATTAAACGTTAATTTAACCTAATTCATCTGTGTGAATCAGTAAAGCTACAGTCCCATATACGTCCCGGACCGTCCCGGACCATCCCGGACCCCATCCGGGGTGATCCGGGATTCGGTCCGTGTTGACACCGTGTTGGCACCGGGGTGGTCCTGGATGGTCCTGGATGGTCCTGGATGGTCCTGGATGGTCCTGGGCGGTCCGGGAGTCAACCCCGGAAGTTTTTGACGGTCAAAAACTGCCGGGGTGGTCCGGGACGGTCCGAGACAATACTTTGATCCGGGGTGATCCGTGTAGCCACCGTGCTGGGTCCGGGGTCATCCGTAGTGGCGCCGGGGCGGTCCGTGTTGATCCGTGGCAGTCCGGGAGTGAGTTATTGACCCCGGATCACCCCGGCGCCCCTACGGATGATCCCGGACCCAGCACGGTGGCGACACGGATCACCCTGGACCAGCACGGGGCGTTCCGGGATGATCCGTGTTGGCACCGTGTTGGCACCGGGGTGGTCCGGGACGGTCCGTGGCGACTCCGTGCTGGGTCTGGAATGATCTGTACTGCTGCCGGGGCTATGCCCGGACGGTCCGGGGCGGTCCGTAGTGGTACCGTGTTGGGTCCGGGGAGACGGTCGGCGGTTGCGATTTTTTGAACAAAACATCCCGGACCATCCCGGATCACCCCAGACCATGGTCCGGGATGGTCCGGAGTGGTCCGTGCTCGTCCGTGCTGGTCCGGCTTTATATGGGACTGGGGCTTAAGATCCCAGCCCTAAGGTGTTGCTCGATTTTCGCCTTGTGACAAAATACACTTGGTGTTTTGTAGTGATACAAAATTATTGCATTTCTTTCATTTACAATACTCTAATACGAATAAAGATTTAAGTTGTAAACAATACCAGTAATAGTTTAAAGGATCTTACCCGCGCCAGTACACGTAGCTCCTGTAAACCCCAGTACACATGTACATGCATTCAACTCACAGGTACCTCCGTTCAGACACTGGCTGTCATCAGAACAGACAACTACAAAGTGGAGAAAAAAATGATACCCAACAAAACTTGCACGTTTAGGATATTTTTTTTTTAAAACTTATATTTAAAAATAAAATAAAAAGGGAATTGTTAATGTGAAATTATACAACTGGTGTCCATGGCCTTCTTTACCTCGTTTTCAAGCGGAGTCAAGATCAGGAATGATGGGAATAGGATCGGCTTTTGAAACATTAAACAGAATATGTGTCAAGAGATGACTTTGAGTATGTGTATGTAGCTTGTAATAAGACCATGCAAATGCATTAGTACTAGTAGTAGTAGTAGTAGTAGTAGTATTGTAACCACATTTCACATTACAGAGAAAAGATTTAAGTTGTTTGTATTGAGGTTCATGATTATCAAGTATTAGTTATGTGATATGTACTTTCTTAGTATCACTATCGCAGATTTTCTATCACAAATGTATATATGGCTTGTAACAGGTGTCTTTTAAAGAGAAAGGGTATTCCAAAACGATGACAACTTTCATTGGAAGGAAGAAAGAATCTTCCGGTAAAGAATTTCAGAGTATAAATGTTATAAGACGCTGTTCCAACGTCACAGTCGTGCGAGTCAGAGTTCGATTACTCCACTGAATGGTGAAGGGAAGGATGAATGGGAAGAAAAGTAAACAACCACAGTTCGATTGTCCAGGAATAGCTTGCATTGATGAAGGTTTATTTAACCTAATCATCTTCGTGCAATTTGTAAGATCCCAGCCCAAAGGTGTTGCTAGATTCCCGCCTTGTGCTTAGTTTTCTGTAGTAAGCAAAGATTGCTGATTTTCTTTTAATTTACATTACTCTAATACGAATAGACATTCCAAATTGTAAGCAATACCAGAAAAAGCTTAAAAGATCTTACCCGTGTCACCGCACACAGCTCCAGTATACCCTGAAACACATGTACATGCACCGTCCACACAAACTCCTTCGTTCAGACACTGGCTGTTGTCAGTACAGACTACTACAGAGAGAGGAGAAATTATTCTAAAATTTATAACGAGTTTTACATTCACCGATATCGAGCGAGCCGCACCAAAGCTTGCAATTTAAGAATGGTGTACTTAAAATCGTAAATTTAGAAAGTGTAACCTTCTTTATGGAAATCTAGAGCAGGGGGGGGGGGGGGTAAATTTCAATGAGGATCCGAAAGTCGTATACTGCGCACGTGTTTGGCATTTAGGTCTGACTCGGGTAGACAAGAAACTGAATTCAGAAACGAACATGTCGCCTCATGCTTGGCCAAAGATACACGAGTTATGATGATGCCCTCAATGTTCTCGACCTTCCCACACTGGAGGAGAGGAGGGAAATGTTAACAAAGAAATTTGCGAGTAACCTCACAAAGGAAACGTCCCCCTTCTATCACTGGCTCCCCCCTCCGAGAGCTTCCCGCACTTCCCGCAACCTGCGCAACGCTGAGGACTATTCAGAAATAAAATGCAAAAATGAGCGCTACAGAAAGAGCGCACTCCCCTTTAATGTGAGGTTACTCAATTAAAAACTGGAATAACGTAAAGACAAATCTCTTGTTCTTAAATGCTAAGCATATACGTAAATCAAATTTTTATTTTATAGATGTGCTTGAATGAAAAAATTATATTGTTTACTGAAGGTACATGTTTTGTTTACACGGATTATATTAATTTCAATATTGCATTACAAACCATATTATCTGTTAGCCAATAATAGGAAGTGAAACCATAATTTCACTCTCCATTCGTCTTAGGTGAATTATATGTCCATTTTGTTCTCCATATACATGTACCTTGCACCCACATGACATTATCGGCCTACTTTGAAGCATGCAAAACAGATAATTTTTCTTAGCACTGATCATAATTTATACAACTGTTATATTCTTCCTATGAATTTGCTTAAGTCATATCATAAAACACTTATTTTTTTCCACGTTCATTACCCACTTCCGTTATCCCACCATCAATATTCTTTGATCTAAGGTGTACCTATAATTGTTTGTTATGAATGTACTATTTTTAATGACTTTGTAATACTATTGTATTTTGTGCAGTATCCTTGTGTTATTACTTATGTAAATTGCACTCAATTCAGCCGAAAGGCTGCCATGTACAATGTTTTTTATACCACAATAAATAAATTTATTAAGTAGATAAGGTCACGATAACTGTCATTAATGTAGTTCTTTATTTGTACACTGTAGGATTATCGTATATTTGTTTTTAGGTGGTCTGTCGTAGACAGATCACCTATTGTTTTCGTCAGAATTGTCTTTCTTTATTTATTTATTTTTATTTATTTCTTCGCTTTTTTGTTCCTAGGATAACTCAAAGGTTAATTTAACCTAATTCATGTGTGTGAATTAGTAAGATCCCAGCCCTTAGGTGTTTCTTAATACTCGCCTTTTGACAATATACACTTGGTATTCTGTAGTGAAACAAAATTATTGCATTTCTTTCATTTGCAATACTCTAATACGAATAAAGATTAAAATTGTAAGCAATACCAGTAAAAACTTAAAAGATCTTACCCAAGTCAGTGCACACAGCTCCAGTAAACCCAGGTGCACATAAACATGCACCGTCCACACAAACTCCTTCGTTCAGACACTGGCTGTTGTCAGTACAGCCGGCTACAGAGAGGAGAGAAATTAACCTAAAATTAATAACGAGTTTTACAATCACCGTTATCGAGCGAGCCGCTCCAAAAGCTGGCAATTTAAAAATGGTGTACTTAAAATCGTAAATTTAGAAAGTGGCTAGGCCTTTTAACATTGATTACGGAAATCTCGAAGAGGGGGGGGGGGGGGGGGGGGGGGTAAATTTCAATGATGATCATTACATTTATTAAGTGGTTAAAGTCACGATAAGTGTATTTAATGTATGTTCCTTATTCTGTAGGATTATCGCATATCTTCTATAACAAATAAATATGATATTTTTTGTTTGTTAATAATATATTTATAGTTAATGGCTTGTAACAGGTTTCTTCTGAAGAGAGAGGATATTCCAAAACCAGGGTAACTTTCATTTTGAAACAAAACGAAGACTTTCGGAAGGTTTTCAGAGTATTGATGTAAAGTAAGACATTTGCTGGTCAAATGTCACAGTCGTGTGAGTCAGAGTTCTATGGATTACCCCTGAAAAGGAAGCCTTATGCACATAGAATGTAAAAAGAAAGGATGAATGGGACAAACAGTAAATTCACAAAAACCCCGGTCAGACATTTCCAAGGATAGTTTGCATTATTAAAGGTTAATATAACCTAATTCATCTGTGTGAATTAGTAAGATCCCAGCCCTTAGGTGTTTCTTAATACTCGCCTTTTGACAAAATACACTTAGTATTCTGTAGTAAAACAAAATTATTGCATTTCTTTCATTTACAATACTCTAATACGAATAAAGATTAAAATTGTAAGCAATACCAGTAAAAGCTTAAAAGATCTTACCCAAGTCAGTGCACACAGCTCCAGTAAACCCAGGTGCACATGAACATGCACCGTCCACACAAACTCCTTCGTTCAGACACTGGCTGTTGTCAGTACAGCCGGCTACAGAGAGGAGAGAAATGAACCTAAAATTAATAACGAGTTTTACAATCACCGTTATCGAGCAATGTCACAGTCGTGTGAGTCAGAGTTCAATGGATTACCCCTGAAAAAGAAGCATTATGCACATAGAAGGTGACAGAAGGGATGAATGGGACAAAAAGTAAATTCACCACCGGTCAGACATTTCAAGGATAGTTTGCATTATTAAACGTTAATTTAACCTAATTCATCTGTGTGAATTGGTAAGATCCCAGCATTTATAAGGTGTTGCTCGATTTTCGCCTTTTGACAATATACACTTGGTATTCTGTAGTGAAACAAAATTATTGCATTTCTTTCATTTGCAATACTCTAATACGAATAAAGATTAAAATTGTAAGCAATACCAGTAAAAGCTTAAAAGATCTTACCCAAGTCAGTGCACACAGCTCCAGTAAACCCAGATACACATGAACATGCACCGGCCACACAAACTCCTTCGTTCAGACACTGGCTGTTGTCAGTACAGCCGGCTACAGAGAGGAGAGAAATTAACCTAAAATTAATAACGAGTTTTACAATCACCGTTATCGAGCGAGCCGCTCCAAAAGCTGGCAAATTAAAAATGGTGTACTTAAAATCGTAAATTTAGAAAGTGGCTAGGCCTTTTAACATTGATTACGGAAATCTCGAAGAGGGGGGGGGGGGGGGGGGGGTAAATTTCAATGATGATCATTACATTTATTAAGTGGTTAAAGTCACGATAAGTGTATTTAATGTATGTTCCTTATTCTGTAGGATTATCGCATATCTTCTATAACAAATAAATATGATATTTTTTGTTATTTTTTGTTTGTTAATAATATATTTATAGTTAATGGCTTGTAACAGGTTTCTTCTGAAGAGAGAGGATATTCCAAAACCAGGGTAACTTTCATTTTGAAACAAAACGAAGACTTTCGGAAGGTTTTCAGAGTATTGATGTAAAGTAAGACATTTGCTGGTCAAATGTCACAGTCGTGTGAGTCAGAGTTCTATGGATTACCCCTGAAAAGGAAGCCTTATGCACATAGAATGTAAAAAGAAAGGATGAATGGGACAAACAGTAAATTCACAAAAACCCCGGTCAGACATTTCCAAGGATAGTTTGCATTATTAAAGGTTAATTTAACCTAATTCATCTGTGTGAATTAGTAAGATCCCAGCCCTTAGGTGTTTCTTAATACTCGCCTTTTGACAATATACACTTAGTATTCTGTAGTAAAACAAAATTATTGCATTTCTTTCATTTACAATACTCTAATACGAATAACGATTAAAATTGTAAGCAATACCAGTAAAAGCTTAAAAGATCTTACCCAAGTCAGTGCACACAGCTCCAGTAAACCCAGATACACATGAACATGCACCGTCCACACAAACTCCTTCGTTCAGACACTGGCTGTTGTCAGTACAGCCGGCTACAGAGAGGAGAGAAATTAACCTAAAATTAATAACGAGTTTTACAATCACCGTTATCGAGCAATGTCACAGTCGTGTGAGTCAGAGTTCAATGGATTACCCCTGAAAAAGAAGCATTATGCACATAGAAGGTGACAGAAGGGATGAATGGGACAAAAAGTAAATTCACCACCGGTCAGACATTTCAAGGATAGTTTGCATTATTAAACGTTAATTTAACCTAATTCATCTGTGTTAATTAGTAAGATCCCAGCATTAAGGTGTTGCTCGATTTTCGCCTTGTGACAATATAAACTTGGTGTTTTGTAGTGATACAAAATTATTGCATTTCTCTCATTTACTATATAATACGAATAAAGATTAAAATTGTTATCAATACCAGTAAAAGCTTAAAAGATCTTACCCAAGTCAGTGCACACAGCTCCAGTAAACCCAGGTGCACATGAACATGCACCGTCTACACAAACTCCTTCGTTCAGACATGGGTTGGCACCAGAACAGTCAACTAAAGAGAGAAGAAAAAGTATCATTAGATATCTTTTCATTCACCTTTCACTTTGAAATGCATAAATGACGAAAATACAGACGCTCTCGATTTTTAGCATTTCAGAACCTCTAGGAGAGCCGCATATAAGCACACCCTCAGTCCTTCTCCTTCTCTTGGGAACCATTTAAGTCTTAACGGATGGGGTCCAGGGGCGAAGCACCCGGGTTTTCTTGAGTTTTAGCAAATCAGAACCCTAATGATAGCCGTCTTTAAATTGTTGGGGAAAAATTAATCCATCCCTTTAGATTTTCACAGCCCTTATTGGTTTATAAAGTTGGAAATACATTCTCTCTCACACATACATACGTTATCTATTCTAAGGACAACAATATTTTATAGAATAAATGTTTCCCCCTCCTTATTAGCCCACTGTGGGGCCCATGTTGTGTTGCAGGGGCAGAGCCCTTGTCGGTAATCCAGGGGTGGAGCCACCGGACGCTCTTAGTTAAGTTTAACAATTAATCTAGAACCTTCAAGATTGCACTCACGAGCGATAGAAATTGTAATTTTCTCCTTGAAATACACCTACCCCCATACATTTCGCTAGATATCGTCTCCCTTTCTCTTTCATAGAACTGTATTTAAAAAAAAAACTACTTTTCTACTCTTCGTAGGCACACGTCGGGCCTATTGCAACTCTTTGGGAATGTAATATGTATGTTTAGAGTTAGGTTAAGAGTTAGTTAATCTAGAACCTTCAAGATTGCACTCACGAGCGATAGAAATTGTAATTTTCTCCTTGAAATACACCTACCCCCATATATTTCGCTAGATATCGTCTCCCTTTATCTTTCATAGAACTGTATTTAAAAAAAAAACTACTTTTCTACTCTTCGTAGGCACACGTCGGGCCTATTGCAACTCTTTGGGAATGTAATATGTATGTTTAGAGTTAGAGTGACCCTGAGGCCACCGCAATTCTCTCGATTTCGGGGGCATACGGCCGCCGTATCCTAGCCGTAAAGCAAATGTGACCTAGGTATTAATGCCTAGGTCGCTTTTGCCGCGACGGCTGTGCGGTCTAAAATATCTACGGCCAATAGCAGTTAGAGGATCGCCGCAGTGTTTCCACGTTCACATACGATAGCGGTCACAGATGTTAGGGTAGCCGCACGGCGTATTTTGAATTTTCGGGACAGAAAATATGCGACTGCAGTACGGCCTTTGGAGCGATGACGCAAAATAGCCGCAAGGTGTCCACAAGACGGTCGAAGGGGGACCCTACGATGACCTTGCGGCCAGACTGATGCTACCGCTTCATCCCTGGAGTGTATAAAACACAAGGCTATCGTACGTCCGACGTACAGTCGCCGTGGAACCGCTCTACGGCATAGCGGCGTGTCTAATCACTACGGTGAACCTAGAAAAGAAAACAGTTATACCTCCGCGTTAAAATGCCACGGCGACCCGTATGGCCTGTTAGATAGAGATACGCCCTGGGGTGACCCTGAGGCCACCGCAGATTTTCTGCGGCCCCCACAAGTATCTCTTGATTTCAGGGGCGTACGGCCGCCGTATCCTATCCGCAGAGCAAATGTGACCTAGGCATAACTGATGCCGTTCTTTAAACTTGTAATCAATTTGTACATACTATAAAGAGACGATGAAATCAAACTATTCTTACCTGCACTGATCCCTTTTAATCCTGCTGACCAAGGTTGATAATCAACGGAAGAATCCCCCAAAAAGATAAAGACAGAAATACGTTTATGTTAGTGTGGTCAATGAATATGAATGTATATTTCCAAATTAGATGTCTTATGTAATATACAAGCATACCTTCTTCTTCTTCTTTCATTCTTACTATACCCCCCCCCCCCCCCCCCAAACAAAAAAAAAGGGTTTATGTGCGTCATAATGACGCGTTTCAAACCAAGGTTTGTACACACCTAGGTTTGAAACGGGTCGAAACGTGTCATATCACGCACATGAACCCTAGGTTTGTCGACAAACCTCTTTTGTAAATGTGGGCCATTATCTATAGAACAAGGAAGCTCTCAAAACTACAACATGCCTACGCATTGTAAATCGAATTGCAACTTGTGACCATTTGGCTTTCAACACGACGTCAGGGGCGGATCCAGCTTTTTATAAAGGGGGGGGTTGGGGTGGTATGCAAGGGAGCGTAGCGACCGAGTCCAAGCGAGCGGAGCGAGCGAGGGGGGAGGGTGTGGGAGGGGGGTGTCCCCCCTCCCACAGTAGGGAAAATTTTTGAAAATCTGTGTGTGAAAATGGCGTTTTCTTGCGATAAGATTTAAAAAATGGTCCCGGATTTTTTTTTGGAGGGTTGCAACCCCCCCAACCCCCCCTCTAGATCCGCTTCTGGACGTAAATTTAATGAAGTGAAATGCATTATATGTTTTCATTCTCCCATAGAGCCAATACTCTTTGAAATGTATTATTATACCACAGCACCTTGTCTCTATACACTATTTTAAATAGATCCTTCTAATGCTTTATTGACAAAAATATTGTATTAATCAAAACGTTATCTACGTTTGTTACACCGGTCACAAAAGGCCTGCTTACTGAATCTGTAATGGGATACTGAATTATATTGAGATGGGAGTTGTTGCTACCTTGTTTGGCGTTCAACAATAAAGGGATAGAGCAACGTCGATCTGCCGCTGCTCAGTGGCTGCCGGGCTCACGATCAATTGGGCAAAAAGAATTTCCGTTTCGGTTTAATAAAATTTGGAGTAGACTATTAGGCTATTATTATTATTATTATTATTATTATTATTTGCTTTAAAAAAAATTAAACTTAATTTACTATCAACCATGTTTCCTTCTTCTATCTTTTTTTTTCTTTCTTTTTTCTTTCATTTTTCTACTCCTATTTTTCTTTTTCTTCTTTTTTCCTTTATAGACTTCTGTATATATGTCTTATGTATTTGCCTATTTTACATCGTACTATTTGCATGTATTTTATAAACAATGCAGTTTTATTTGTAAATTCGAGATGTAACACCTTTAAGATTTAACTTTGAATTTTTATCAATACACTTCAATTTAATAAGTATGTCATGTCACAACACGACGTAAAATTGTATACACATCTTCATTCGAATTTCAACATCGACCTTGGGTAGACACTTCTGTGGAGGCAAATTGAGAGTCGTGTTAAAATTCGAATTATTACGTGTCTTAAATATTGTCATCATGTTTTTAATACTTCCGAACATGATTAACGACCCGCAAAGTAACACGCTACACCAGCTAACCTTGCCCTTTTCTGGCCGTAGACACGAAACCTTGCCACTACCAATCGCCAAAATATATTTGAAGATAATTAAACGAAATTTAAAAAGGTTTGTTCAAACGTTGCCTGAAATTTAAGGAGGTGGTAAATAATTTGGAGGGACGCCCTCCAAAGAGATGGAAGGACCAGGTTCAATACGATGTGGGATTATCCACACAAGAGGCAGAGCAACGAGCCCAGGACAGATCAGATTGGATCATGATTTCTCGTAGGGGAGCAAGGGGACACACCGTCCTATGCACCTAAGTCAAAGTAAGTAAGTCGTCAAGTAAATAATTACTTACCTATAACGATTAACATTAGGACCAAGGCAATTGTCTTGTAATCCCCCATTTCGAAACCCTGAAATAGAATAGATATACCTCTAATAAGTCAATATAGAAACATTTCCCTCTTTCTCTCTCTCTCTCTCTCTCTCTCTCTTTCGCTATCTCTCTCTCTCTCTCTCTCTCTATTTCGTTTCTTTGTTTGTATATGTATATGCATTATACCTATGCACCTGAATTAATGGAAGCATGACATTAGAGGTATGACGGGAACTCTAAGAAAGGCCTAGTACCTACAATAGTGCTTAAAATTAATTTTAACACAACCAGTATACGAAGAAATTTCGGACAACGCCCTCTGTTGTCGATACGGTAAATAAATCCATTTTTTTTTTCTTTTTTTTTTCTCTAAACCATATCACTATTAATTTCATTTCACCAAGGAAAGTCGCTCGTGGGCTTGATTTCCGAAGCCCACGCCAAAGCTACATGTATACACGAAATTGACTGGCGCAAATAATCTTTGAGATTGAAGAGCGCCATCTAAACGAAGAACCAACCAACCAACATTTTCATATTCTAGTTAGTAAGCAAATATTAATCGACTACGAGGATAATGGCCTACAAACTATCATCGCCGAGGTGATCTCGGGGCTACTATCATCCCGAGCCGCAAGACGAGGGATGATGGTAGCCCCGACATCACCGAGGTGATGATAGTTTGTATCCATTGCCCGAGTAAAGGAGGTTATATCCCACATCGGCAATAAGGTCAGTCCAGTAGACGGTACCATATGCCATGTACATGACCTGGAAAAGTTGATAAGTACAAGGTTTTTTTGTTGATTTGTGTTCTAGATGGGTATTGAAGTAAATTCAGCTTGGTTGCCAGCTTGGCATCCTTGGGCAACTTTTGTAATAGCCATATTAGCATAATCATCTAATTAGCATATGTGCAATATGTAATAATGTTGCTTATCTCAATTCAGGAAGCCTGAAAACATGGATAATACGACTTTTCAAGGGTTTTATATGACAAGGAATTCATTTATGACACCAATTTTTATTTTTAAGTAATACAATTGTCTTAAATAGCATAATTAGCATAATATGTACAATATATGGACTTCATTGTCATTGTTTATCTATAAAGCCTAAAAATGGTGCAATGCAACATTGTAAATAACTTTTGAAAGATTAATCATTAATTCATGGGAAGATATTCCAGGTATATGTAGTATAATCAGCCTAATTAGCATAATCATCTAATTAGCATATATGTGAAATATGTAATAATGTTGGTAATCTTAATCCAGGAAGCCTGAAAACATGGATAATGTGACTTTTCAAGGGTTTTCCATGACGAGGAATTCATTTATGACACCAATATTTATTTTTGAGTAATGCAATTGTCTTAAATAGCATGATCAACTAATTAGCATATGTACGATATATGGACTTTATTGTCATTGTTTATCTATAAAGCCTAAAAATGGCGCAATGCACCATTGTAAATCACTTTTGAAAGACTACACATTAATTCATTAGAAGATATTCCATGTAAATGTCGTATAATTAGCCTAATTAGCATATACACTGTATGTGCCATATGTAATAATGTTGCTAATATTAATCTAGGAAGACTGAAAACATGTATAATATGACTTTCCGGGGTTTTCCATGACGAGGGATTCAGTTGTGACACCATTTATTATTTTTAAGTAATGCAATTGGCTTAATATGTAATTATTGTACTAATTAATATGCCTAATTAGCATATATGTAGAATATCAATTATTTGGGACTCTATTTAGCTTCACAAATCGTATGTCCAATGTGGTGGTTACCTTGGTCTTAAGGCAATGTTGTCGAACCTCATGAAATGTCTAGGAAATTACGAGGTCATCATACGCATTGATGGTTGGGCTTCAGTCATTGGATTTAGAGAGACTGCCGGAAACACACTGAAGATGAATAAAGCAGATGATAATGATGGAATTGATGATGTGGTGAGACAGGTACGTACATAGGCCAGGGATGTTAAATACAACAGTGCGAACTATGATCTGTCTATGTTAACCAAAGCCAGAACCATTGAGAGTACAAGCCCGGCGTTGCTCAAGCTGGTGGCAGAATTCCTGGATAAGTCATATTATCCATGTTTTCAGGTTTCCTGGATTAAGATTAGCAACATTATTAGATATTGCACATACATTCTTATTAGGCTAATTATACTACATCTACATGGAATATCTTCTCATTAATTAATAATTAGTCTTTCAAAAGTGATTTACAATGTTGCATTGCATAATTTTTAGGTTTTATAGATAAAAATGACAATGAAGTCCATAATATATCGTACACATGCTTATTAGCTCATTAATGCTCATTGTGCTATTTAAGACAATTATTGCATTACTTGGAACCAAAAACTGGTGTCATAAATGAATTCCTCGTCATAGAAAACCCTTGAAAAGTCGTATTATTCATGTTTTCAGGCCTCCTGGATTGAGATTAGCAACATTATTACACATTGCACATATATGCTAATTAGATTATTATGCTAATTAGGCTAATTATACTACATATACATGGAATATCTTCTCATAAATTAATGATTAATCTTTCAAAAGTGATTTACAATGTTGCATTGCATCATTTTTAGGCTTTATAGATAAACGATGACAATGAAGTCCATATATTGTACACATGCTAATTAGCTCATTAATGCTCATTGTGCTATTTAAAACAATTGCATTACTTGGAATAAAAAATTGGTGTCATAAATGAATTCCTCGCCATGGAAAACCCTTGAAAAATTGTATTATCCATGTTTTCAAGCTGCCTGGATTGAGATTAGCAACAATATTACATATATGCTAATTAGATTATTATGCTTATTAGGTTAATTATACTACATCTAGATGGAATATCTTCTCATGAATTAATGATTAATCTTTTAAAAGTGATTTGCAATGTTGCATTGCATCATTTTTAGGCTTTATAGATAAACGATGACAATGAAGTCCATATATTGTACATATTATGCTAATTATGCTATTTAAGACAATTACTTAAAAATAAAAATTGGTGTCATAAATGAATTCCTTGTCATATAAAACCCTTGAAAAGTCGTATTATCCATGTTTTCAGGCTTCCTGGATTGAGATAAGCAACATTATTACATATTGCACATAATTTTATGCTAATTCGATGATTATGCTAATATGGCTATTAAAAAAGTTGCCCAAGGTTGCCAAGCTGGCAACCTGGCTGAATTTACTTCAATATCCATCTAGAACACAAATCAACCAAAAAACCTTGTACTTAACAACTTTTAAGGGTCTGAAAAACTTCTACAGGACTATTAAAAGAACTGATTCTGCAGACAGTTTAGCTTCAGCTAGATTTTTACAAAGCACAACACGCACACAGTCGATGCGCGCTCATTTGACATTGACATTTTGCGTAACCTACTTTGCTACGCTTATTCAATGGGCAAGAGGGGGAGCAGCAAAAAATTACGGTACAAAAGTCCTATCGCAGGAAGATAGTACTTATCTATCATTGATCACGTGACCTCGTTAAATATTAAATTTAGAACGAATTCAAAAGAGAGTCCTTAGAATAATATTGGGAGGTGACTATATAACATATGTCAATGCTCTTTCATTGTGTAACTTGATCACACTTGAAGCAAGAAGAAAACAACTTTGTGAAAATTTTGTAATATCTTTAGAAAAACACCCTGTTTTTAATGATTGGTTACCGGTTAAAAGAGAAAATAGATACAATTTGAGAAACTCAAACAAATATGACACTTTTAAATGTAAAACGCAAAGATTTCAAAATAGTGCTCTTCCTTACCTTGTTCGTATTTTAAACAATTATAGTTTATTTTGTTATGATTATTTTCTTCTCCTATGTACAATTGTGTATTTGCTGGTTGTATATGCATGGGCATTCTCTGGGTGATGGGCGCCCTTTCCTTGTTGGTGGGATCTAATCTTAATTTATTGGGGGGAGGGGGTTGTTTTGATTAATTATTTTTTTGAAGGGGAAGGGGCCCACCTCCTGGACATGTGTGCCCATCACCACGAGAATGCCCACTGCCACTCATCACTTTTTAAACTTTTAACATTTAATATTGGTTTGTAACGTGCACTTTGCAATTTTGTTTGTATGTATCTATTTTCAATTATTTATTTTGTATATCTTTAAATGTAACAAATGTAACAAATGTGCAATTCAGCCTTTGACTGCTAATCATTTGATGAATAAACTCTTTTTGAATCTTGAATCTTGAATCTTGAATCAGATTGCAAGATTCTTAGTATGCACAGGGAGAAACTAGATATAAGTCATTATAGTTGTTATACAGTATGTGGAGGATACTGCTTACCTCACTAATATTACAAATAATACATTTAATATGTTCACATTCCAATCTGCAGCAATATAATAAGCCAGTTCACGGTTGCAGTCTGAGCATGAGCAGATAAAGGTCATTGCAGAACAAATTTTGAAATACACGGAGACGAAATACTGGATACGTGCTCATGAATGTTATGTAACATTATTCATTCATGCACATTTAGTGCACTCCATGGTACACAGGTGAAAGTATTCTTTGAAAAGGGGGAACAAAGGCTATTTATAAAAGCACCTCCATCGCTATAGGAGTGATTATTTCAAAATGTATAAAGTGGGACCTCTTCATGTTTTGAAGATCTGTGGATATTCGGGGTCATTGCAGTAAGGTGCTAACCGCGAACTGGTCTATTCGGGGACATCTCTGCTACTTCTATTAAATGCAACAACATGTGTCAAAATGTCCAAAGTACAGACGATGTTTTCTTTTACAATCTGACACAGGTCGATAAATTTAAAGGTTAACTTTATGAATTTATGTGTACTTATTCATCTTTTTTTAGTCTTCTCGACCTTTTTGTGGGAGCTCGGCCGGTTTGACAAATTGAACTCTGACATTGAAATGCTTATCAGTGTAAGGACATTAAGGGGGAAATTCAATTTCAGCGTTTAAGAAATCAAGCTCCAAGTTAATACATTCTTATGTTACATAAGCAGCTTTATATCTACAGAGATAAGAAATTTTACAATTTAAGGATGCATCGGAGAATCTATTTCTTTTAAAAAAACATTAACATCTTGAAAGAGATTATTTTGTGGAATACTTTGATGAACGATAATAACAAAAGATGATTGCCAACGTACATTTACTTAAGATAATAAGTCATGAATGGGTTGTTGTGTGATAGAGAAAGACAGAAGTAATTATAAATTGGAATAAGCATTACGATTGAATAAACAAAAGTAGGATATCGAACACTGTTATTGATTGTAGGTATCATAAAGACTGCAGAGAAACGTAGCCTCGACTATTCACTGGACCCCCCCCCCCCCCTCCCACCGACTCCGTGATCGGAGGGATACTATGCATGTTACCAAAATGTCCGGTAAAGGGGTACTTTTCACGCACTAAAGTCCGGCTCGTAGTACCAAAAAGCCCGTTTTACACACCGGAATAAGGGTGTGTTTTCAAAAGGAGGGAACATGCATATGCGTACCCTAAATAACAGTGAGTGGGGGGGGGGGGGGGGGGGGGGGGGGCTGGACCCAAAGCCTGAATTTGTCACAATCGATTGTGATTTTTGTTGTTGTTGCAAATTACTCAATGTTTTGTTTTTTGTTAGATATACAAAATAGTTCAAAGAGAACTACCATATCGTTGCTATAATTATTACAAGCCACAACTTACAAGTTTAAATGAGAAACAAATAAACAGATAATAATGATAATGGTAATAATACTGAAATCGCACTTACTTCTATTAGACTCAGGTAATGTTAGTAATCCCACCAGAATCCGCACTTAGAAGTTTCTAACGAACTGAAATATGCGATTATGAGCAAAGAATTGATTCTGCATAATGTATATATCTCTCCTACGAAAACACCGCCCCTTTTTGTACTGCCATGACTACAACGTGGGCATGCAACCCATTGATAGCCAATCAGAGGTGCTCTTTCTTGCTAATAAAACAATTGTCCAATGGGTTTACAGTTCTTCAAAGCAATGTTTTATTCCTTCGGGTTCCGTGATGTGGTTGAATACCGAGGTGCGATTGCGTGACCTTATTAAGTCATTCATACAAAATGCATGGAGAAAGATATAGCGGGTTTTGGATGTCTGAGCCAAATTAAAAAAGATGACATTGCAAATAGATCAAAACAGGATCACGTGTGCTAGACGTAACACATTGCTACATGTTTATAATATATGTATCATGTGTGTGTCTGTGTATTTCATGTATATGTAACAAAATCACATGAATAATGTTTTCCGTACTAGAGAAAATATTTTTCTAACATAGCATTTTGTCAAGTAAGCATTCTATTTGACTTTGAAAATTGTTATGCGTCAAAATATCCACATCTTACGTAAGACGTCTTACTGTCAATTCGGATGACACCCGAAGAGTATTTGGATCGAACGTAATTTAAAGAAAGTCTCTGGAGCAGAGTAGACTTGAATTCTATTTTGAGTATGAATAAGGTAATTTTTTTGTTTTTGGTTGTAATGTACAACTTTTTTTTTAAATGAAACTAAGAAGTTACAGAGTTTGGGATAATGAGATTCGTATCTACACAATTGTTCAGTCCCTATTTATTGTTCCCGAATCTTGCCTTGCAAAATAAGCAAAACAAGTATGAGAGCTTTAGCAAGGATATATCCAAATCGTGGTTTATACTGCTCTTCCTGCGGGCCCTGCAATTGACATTACTCCATTCTTGTCAGATACTGGGGCAAAACTGTGGCGAACCGCCTTGCCCAAGGATGTAAGCAGTACTTCAGTAGCACTGACCATTGAACGAACCATTTCTATGAGAGCCAAGAGTCCTCACCAATACAACGGAGCACAATCTCAACATTTCGCATCTAAATATTTGCAAGACGATATAGTTTTTGTCGGTGATATTTTTATCTAGTTTTATGTCCAATCTTAGCTATGATTGTTGCTGAATTTTAGCATCAATCAATCGCCATTGCTGCTCTTTATTACAACCTTGACACAGGGGCGGCGCCAGGTTATTTTGTAAGGGGCGAATGGGCGCGCCACGCAATGGGGTGGGGGAGGAGGCGGAGGGGGAAGTGCCCCTTTAGAAGTTGAAGATTTTTTTTTAAATTGATGCATAAATGGCTCGATTTTGTGCATAATTTTTGCCAAATTTAAATGAAAACAGTCTTAAGTTCAACTAACAGGAACAATAGCGCAGGGGGTGTCTGACGGGAGGTGTGCCTCCCTCAGAAGTTGAAGATTTTTTTTAATTGATGCATAAATGGCTCGTTTTGGTGCTCAATTTTTGCCAAATTAAAAAGAAAACAGTTTTAAGTTCAACTAACAGGAACAAGAACGCAGGGGGTGTGTGACGGGGGATGTGCCCCCTCAGAAGTTGATTTTTTTTTAATTGATGCATAATTGGCTCGAAAGTTTTTTTATTATTGTAAACCAATGTTTGAACTTCCGGTAATCAATGACGCGTCTAAATCTGATCGCCTGATTTGGCTTGCTTTTTCCCTCTTTTTCTTTTTTGTCTCTATCTTTATTTTTCCCCTCTCACCCGCCCTCCCTTACGTCATATTTTACATGTTATAGTTCTCTTTCTCTTGGCCTTTCTCCTTCTCGTCCCTTTCCTTTTCTTTTATTTTCCTTCTTTTTCTTTCTTCTTCTCCTTCTTTTCCTTTCATTTTCCTTCTCCTTTTCCTCTTTCTCCTTCCCTTCCTCTTCCCTTTTTCAAAATGATAGGGAGGGCGGCCGCCCCCTGCCCCCCCCCCCCCCCTGTGGCGCCGCCCTTGCCTTGCCACGGAGTAGCAATTTTCTCTTTCGGGACTCATGGTAATTCACTTTACATTTGGTTCCACTCAGTTGATTACACTGTTCGCAGGAATTAGCAGAAAGAAAGAGAAGGGAACTTTCTCACGATCAACGACGATGTGTCATCTTTTTTAATTGTTCGTCGTCTCTACAATGATATTTTGTATAAACAACTTCCCAGTCGTCCTGGGAGAAGTTTTTATTTCTATAAAGAAATGTTTGGCTTGCGCTCAGTAGATCCCTCTAGTTCCACAAAACAAATTTGACTCGTTGACAGCTGTATCTGCAGCTGAATGTTCTACTCTATTGATACGAACTTACCAATCTATCACGACTTCTTTTATTGTCATAGTCACAATTGATATGCCCGTTGTTCCCACTGTTCACAGGTATTAGCAGAGGGAACAAAACTAGTTTACAATTATAGAAGTACAAATTCTCACGATAAACGACGATGTAATATCTATTTTAAAGTGAGTCGGTAACATTGTTGAAGGTTGATGAAAAAAATTGCTTAATTTTGTATAAAATGTTACTTATTATATTCCTTCTACTGTACTTAAAAAATTCTCAAACCACGAAGATATCTATGGTTTTCTTTGCAGGTGTCACTGTGCAACACCCTCTAACAGTGATTAACAGTAAATTCTCCCAACCATTTTTGAATTTTCCCAACCGTTATTCCATGAAAAAAGACTATTAAAATAGGCTATTAAAAATCTGTCAAAACTTAAATGTATGGAATGGTATGTAGAGCCGATTTATTGCTTTGTGACGATTTACATTCACCTAAAATTTAATTAAATTGTAATAATATAGTTGGGAGAATTAAGGAATCGATCAGATCAGTTTTTCCCAATTTGTATCATTAATAATGGTCCATTTTTACTCAAGTTTTCAGATTATCTTTAATTTACATCTAGCATTGAAGTCACTACCTTAGCACCACTATCTCTCATCTGAACAATGTTACCAAGTCCCTTTAATATTGTTCGTCGTCTCTACAATGCTATTTTTAATGAACAACTTCCCAGTTGTCCTGGGAGAAATCTATTAGTATCAAGTTTAATCATTTTGAAGAAAACTGAATTTGAACTGCAGACCATACTCTCTCTCTCTCTCTCTCTCTCTCTTTCTCTCTCTCTCTCTCTCTCTCTCTCTCTCTCTCTCTCTCTCTCTCTCTCTCTCTCTCTCTCTCAATATGATTGGGGAAATGTACGAGCCCTTTCACCCACCCCGAGCTACGTCACTGACCTACATGTAGAACATTATCTATGTTATTCCAGCCAGTAGGTCTTACAAGTAAGAAAGAAACTGGAAACAAGGAAAATGAAGTAAAGACTTGTTAGCTACTTTTGCTATCGGATGATCTCTTGAAGTTGATGATGAAGAATGGACATTTTTTTTATCATTTCATGTACGTAGTACTGGAGTATTAAGTACTGGAGGATTATCATGAAATCTATATATTTTTACATTATCACATTTGTGTCTTATTCATGCTATTTCCAATGTTTCCAACATACTATAATTTTGTGTCGGTCATAATTTCATATAGCTTTATGTCTCATTGTAATTTTAGGGGAATTTTGTTTAGCCATTCATTTGCTGCTCTTACTCTGTCATGAACCATAATAATTCGTTTACAGTTGATTCCACTTGATTGATTCCACTGTTCGGATGGTAGTAGAGAGGGATAGAAGTGAATGTTCTCACGGTTAAGGATGATGTATGTATTATTCTTTTTTTCTTCTAGGCACTCGCTAGGGGTGAAAAAAGGCGCTCATGAGAATGATAAATGGGCATTTGTCGACGGGAATGGGACACCCATCAGATTTTGATAGGGGCATTTATAAAAAGGAGATAGGTCCCTTACTAGAAAGGGAAAGGAGCGCATTTCATTGTTAAGAGGAAAATTATCAGAGGTGTAAGGGGCACTGACCAAATATGAAAAGGGGTACTTATAAGGAAAATGTGCATTTGTTAAAAGAAAAGGGACACCGATGAGATTTTAAGGGAGCTTGTATGAGAAGGGGAAGTGGCTCTTATTAAAAAGATAAAGGGGCACATGTTAAAATAAACGGGGCACTCATCAGAGATGAAAAGGGGGTAAATATAAGATTCATAAGGGACACTTTTCATGGGTGAAAAGGGGCATTTATGAGAGGGGGAAGGAGCTCATTATTTCTAATGGGGGCACTTATCATAAGGAAAAGGCGCACATGTGAAAATAAAAGGTGCGCTTATCGGAGTTAAAAAGGGTTAGTTATTAAAAGGGGAAGGGGCACTTATCAAAAGTGAAAATGGCACTTCTCTTACCTGAAATTGGACACTTACTGGAGATTAAAAAGGGCACTTATATGAGAATGGAAAATGGACACTTATTGCAAAGGAAAAAGGGAATTTGCCGAAAGTAATGGGGCAAGTGTCAAAATAAAAGGGGCACTTATTATAGGCATAAATAGTCAATTATGACTGAATCGCCTTAAAACCCAATCCAAAAAACAAAACAAAAAAAAAGTGAAAATGAATAGGGACACTTTTCAACCTAAAATAGGCACTTTCTATGTAAAAAGGGGCACTATCCTATGTAAAAAGGCACTTCTTACAAAATTATAGGGGCGCTTATCCTATGTAAAAAGAGGCACTTTTGGGGTACTTGAAAAAGTGGGGGCACTGTGCCTCCTCCCCCTGACTCCCCCGGGGGCGCCGCCTTTGATCAAGAGTACTTCTAAACACTGGGATGGGCTTTACTGAGGGAGGGGGATTAACACAAAGAGTAAAAGGAGTGCTCTTTTGAAACTAAAGCTATGGTCACAAATCAGAGCAGCGACCGACCGATCAGTAGCCTGCTCGGTCGCTGCTGGAATTTAGGCATCGCCCAGCGATTAGGTCGGTGCCCGGGCGGCGACCGCCCAGGCACCGAGCGTATTTTGGACGGCGAGTGAAAAGTGAGCAGGCGCCGCCAAAATTTTAACTCCGCGCTAAAACTTCAGCGGCGACCGAGCGATGCCCTCAAAAAGAGCGGTGCCTGGGCGGCGGCCGCTCGGTGGCCGGGCAGCCGCCGGGCAGAATTGGTTAAAAACTCGCCGCTCGGCCGCCGAGCAGGCTACTTTTGGGTAATGTGACCATAGCATAAAAGTAATCATCAAGATTAGGCTTACTACACTAAATATACAGGTAAACCTCATCCCACTTAAATGTTATGATTGCACAAGATTGAACATATGCCAGTTGGAGCTTCTTGTCTTGTGAGAGGAAATTAATATTGTCCCATCCTATTCACTCGAGGGAGACATCTTCCCGCCCCTCCCTGTTTAGGGCGTTGTTCATTTTTACCATTATCAAATATCCCATCTATTAAAATGCGAGGGTCTACTGAGCGACCGGGTAGGAAATAATAGATATCAAAAAGTTGAAAATGCACTTTAGAACGCTAAAAGCATGGAATGCATTTTGTCTTGCTAACAGGGCGGGGCAAAACGAGTTTGCCAAAACACAGGTAGATGTAACCTTTTAAAAAATAAGGTTAGATAAGGCGCAAGGGGTGGGGTGGGGTGGGTGTTGGTATAAACAAATAGTGATCCTTACCAACTTACACTAATCTATAGAGAAGATGATACAACCCCCCCCCCCCCCCCCCGATGCCTTTTTTTTTCCTGGCGAACTAGTGACGAGTAATTCCATATGAACCGGTCATTAATGAATGAACTACAACATTTGGAATACAGTTTGCATACATTACTTGTTGTTATGTCGGGCAAGCATTCAGGCTGGCATATGATTTAAAAAAATAAATAAGTATGCCTAAAATTTGAATATGTTATTAAGCCGGTCTACTCTTTACGATATCCGAATAATTACCTTCCACCCAGGCGGCACGATACCTAACCGGTTAAACCCTAACCCTTGCCCTTGCCCTTAACATACCCTAAAATCCAACTCCAACACTAACCCTAACCATACATCCTTGATGAAAGAAAGTCCAGGGAAATCATCGCCAGAACAAACGCCAGCACACCATCGGGTAAAACCAATTACTACCCCTAGATTCTTCACCGATACAGGTGTATCATGTTTTATAGATCTACCAAACAATAACAACAACAGTACACAAAATACATACAGATACTTCACAAAGATTTCAGGTCTATATATATATAATTTTTTATTTCATCTATCCCAATATTTCTACAATGTTCAAATTCAAAATGAGCAACTTTCTAAAAGTTTTATTTATCTCAGTAATCATATTTGATACAAAACAATAATAGAAATTTATCTCATATTTTCCCAGTCTTTTATTGAAAGAATACATTGCAAAAACATTGTTATAATCACCATCTTTCATAGCATATACGAATTTACAAATGTTGATAAACTCAGGGTTTATACAAGTAAATGCAGTTACAGAACATAAAATCTATGATGAACGCATTTACATGAAGAAGAAATGATAGCACTGACGAAAATAAATTATAGTTAACAATCTAAAATTACAAAAGTTTTAATTTATTACTAAAAGCAATAGCTTAAATACAAGTAATAGTTCAACTTTTGATTCAGGGCCTAAATTGATATATTTCATTCTTTTCATATATCTCTACATAATTACCGCCCTGTTTGATAATCAAGATACTGGATATAAATCTCAATATAATGTGGTCAAATTAAGAGTGGAGGGTAAAGAGTGCTTAGAATTAGCCAGGATTTAAAAAAAAGTACAAATATGCACATGAACACAAAGACTACCCCCATGTACCTTACCGGAGGGGGGGGGGGGGGGGGGGGGGGGGGTAGTTTGGCTGGGGGTAGCCAAGGAGGTAATTGTCATCTTCAAAACTATAATATTTATCCAACATTACTATCAAATGGTCAAACAATGGACCAGATTCAAATCCCTTAAGGGTCTGTGTATCCAAAACTATATCAAACATTTCAATTAATGTACTTCTCTCCACAGATTGAAATATTCATATTTAGTGTTCCAACTTGCTTGTACAAGAGTTGGATGGTGTTAAAGATCAATTGGTATTCTATACAGTCTCTAATGCTTGGGCTAATAATTTACTGGTACCATGAACTTTGGAGGGCAATCCCGGCTCCCCCCTCCCCACTCCGTGAACGGAGGGATACCATGCGTGTTACCAAAATGTCCGGTAAAGGGGTACTTTTTATGCACCAAAGTCTGGTTCATAGTACACAAAAATCCGGCCGGTATTGACTTTACACCGGACTTAGGGGGTGTTATCCAAAGGAGGGAACATGCATATGCGTACCTAAATAACACTGAGTGGGGGGGGGGGGGGGGGGGGGGGGGGCCGGGAGGGCAATAAATGATATGCATCACAATAGAACACAAAAATACTGTCATCATTCTCCTATGGCGTTACACACATAAAAACTGCAATTACAATCAATCAGGATACAGAATTCTTTGCCTTTCCTTCTTTACCATTCAGTAAAAATGAAAACACACAAAAAACACCCCATCACTATAAATACACTAAATTGAGATGAAATCACGTACAGGAGAATCATGTAATCAACAAATAAATAAATACATCTGTATGGGGTCCTAATTTACAAGATACATTAACAGACTTTAAGTACATACAAACAAATTTCTAAAGCACCTATAACCTTGATATGAATAAAATGATTTTCACATCAATGATGGGATTGGATAACAACAAGATCACTTTCAATCATTTCCAACCTAAAAATGAACCGTAAATGAAAGAAAGACTGCATTCATAATGTTTGAATTAGGGGAAAGTGGAGAGAGAAAATTCAATTAAATAAATCTGACAATGAAAAAAACTTTTACAATTAAACATACATTCTTTATGTGAAGGCATGTGAAGCATTGAAAGTAACTTGTAGCATTAACTGTATATCTTTATGCTTGCTTTATTAATCCTTTGTAATAGAATCATTTGTGACACCTCACAACATATTAGAGCATTTCCAAATCGTTAAACTTCAAGTAGCCTCTAGTAAATCACATACCTGCCATCCCGCATTTCCAGACTTTTAAATCATGGCCACTTCTGCAATTTTAGGAGACAAAGAAAGCACTTTCAGGCAGATACAGGCTTTCCTATTGAGTACTCCCCTGTTCCTACTGTGCATTCATCAGTAGTTCCGAGTCTGGAATAAATGATGTGCTATATTTTGTCTCGTACGTAACATCACAAACATGGGAAAGAGGCTCAAATTAATCCCTTTGTTGTTTACAAATCATCTTCCTCCATTCATAATAGTCTCCTTCTTTGTTTGTTCCGCCTCAGTCACTCCTGAATATTCTTGCAAATGAGTGGAGAGTGTGTGAGTCACAAGAGACATAAATAATAATGACTGATTTCTATCTTGTTTGTATTAAAAAATAGTCTCTCAGTCCTTCCTTCTTACACATGGAAGAAAGTTCCATATCTGAACGGAACAGATACTATTCACATGATATAACATTCACATTGAGCGTAGGATTCAACTCTGTAGTCTGACCAACATGGCTGTTTGCAAATACAGTTTTACAATTAATTACAAATATACTCTTCATTAAGCACACAAATCTCTGTGTATAAACATTCATAGACATTAAAATGAAAGACTTATCAATAAAATGAATCCTTACAAATAAAAGATCAGTTCCGGATTTGTAAATGTTATGAATTCATATTCTTTTTTTGCATAAAAATATACAGCATGTAGCATTTGTGTCTGCACAATATACATTATTTTACTGAAGATGAAAAAAGAAGAATTTTCAAAAGGTATTGGAGTAAGTCAGCTGGGTGATGCGATTTAGATTTCATTTCTTCCTTTTGTATATCCTCATTTACATGTATATTCCTTTTACCTGTCTCCATCTCTGTTAACAACCTCATTGGATGCTGAACATATTACAAGAGGGGTATGAATAAAAAGGATGTACAGCAATTACTCCACATAATGCAATGTGATGAATCTCTGAGTATGAGAGACAAAAACTCCAAGAGAGGTCTAGAAACTCAAAATTATCTTTGGTTTGAAAAAAGAAGCCATATCACTGCAAGGAAATGCTGATTTTACTGTAGCGAATCCCAAAAAGAGCTTGCAAACACAAAAGTGTTTTTTTCTTCAAAGAACTTGGCATTCATCACCACTGTTCCCTCAAAGCCCAGAACTTAGAACTCTAAGGAGAGGAAGAACACTGGAGTACAATGCATGTAGTAATTATGCTGGAGGAAATTTTGCAGGATATTAAAAAATAAGAGGTCTACTCAAAGAGTGATTTATATTGAATTGTTGCATATATATATATCTCTGTAGCATGATCAAGCCCCCCCCCCCCCCCCCCCCCCCCTCCCCAGCTGAAATAACTACTTAATCTCATTCCAAGCTACAATATGCAGTTCATTATCTCTCTCTTTTATTTATTTGTTTTCTTCCTATGTGAGTTCAGTGCCTATTTTTTAACTGAAGAAGAAAGCTCTTTTGTATCATCATGCAAATTAATGCCTTACAAATTCCCAAAACAACAGCTTCAAGATACATACACAGGTATGATACTATTTAAACACTGCATTCATACTTAACACTGTAACATACCATAATGATTTTAAAAATGAATACAATTTTATTTCCAAGCTCATATACATTTCACATTTGCAATTACATGTAGTAGGCATATTTAGTTTTATATGTGACCTTATATGGAGAGGCCCTGATAAAATTAATAAATTTAGCAGCAACAAAATTAAAGCCCCTCTGCATTAGTTTGGCCAGGAGGGTTTAGACCTCCCTGCATGGTCACTGGTAGGTGGTTATCTCATCAAATCAGCTCTCAATTAACATAAGAACGAGGGGATCATGGGGGAACAACTGTCACCGATTAGGCATTGACTGCTATACAGAGGGCGCAAGTAGTTATAAGTAGTGCAGTGGGGCTTTAAATTGGATGTATTAGAAATAGAGATTATCTTCATGCTAACATCTTGGAGAGTTATAGTCAAGCACTTTTATTACACTACTTGGAATAATAAAGCTAGGTCCTGACTTCTAGCACTGACTAGGCACTTACAATTGAAACAAGGCATTTTATCTACATTGCTTCTCTTCACACAGGTGTTAAATGGGCATCCAGTAGGGTGTGAATGTCATCTAGCTGGATTTAGCATATGCGCACCTGAAAAATGACCATCAGGTTTAATTAGAATGCACCCAGGGGAGGGAAAAGTGAGCAGTATGAAGTGCAGAATCATGTTTTAATCTGATGATCAGGATAACAATACAGCGTAAAGCGCTTTGATAAGTTACTTGTGTCTATAAAAGCACTATATGAAAGACAGTTATCATCATCACTGAATCCAAACATGTTTTGTGTTCTCATGGTCCCCAAGGCTGTCAAAGAAGTATTATTAACTTTATCAGGGCTTCCTGCGATTGGATCACAATTTGTATTCTTAGCCTACTCTCTGTGAAAGAGCAAGAAATGTGCATCAACTTTTATATACATCAACATGTGAATTAATACATCATTGTAGTATAACAATCTTTACATGGTAAAATATACATGTATCTATATTGTAATATAAATGAATTCAAATATCTTGACATATGCCCTCGTCATAAAGACTAGAATGTATAGGATGACAGAAACAATTTGGTCCGACGGAGGAATTCTGTTTAATGGAATAATTTTTTTAACAAAAACATGGAAAAGTGTGCAATCCTGAATGTCTTCCAGGAGGCGTAGAGTGCAGCAGAGTTGAAATAAAAACAAATATATCTGAAAAGACTTGGCGATGAAATCTTTGAATGTTCTTTAAAAAAAAAGAAGGTTGTTGCCAAACAGCGTCCAGCTGATGAAAGAACTATTAACCGTCTCTTTTTTTTTGCACGGATGAGGAGATGGTTTCCATGACGATCAGTCTCCTTCCATTACAAGTTTCTTAATCCTTTCTAACTCAACCTGCATCATCATCCGGTGTTTCTTCTCCTCATCAACTTCCGTCATCAACTTTTTGACCTCTTTCTTGAATTCAGTCTTTATGCTTGCGATGGTTTCGTGGAGTGCTGGAAAGCAAGAGTAGAAAGACAGTGAAAATATCATTCAACAGCAAAAAAATTGATTGAAATTCATTGATTGAAATACACATGACGTGTGCATGGTAGAATCCCAAATGTGATAGTAAATGAGTGTACAGTAAAATGAGAGAACAATATCACTATGGACAAAATCTTTACAAAAATAAAACCTACGGAGAAGAGTATCTTTGGCAAGACATTATTAATCTACATTTGCCACACTTGACCCAGGTGATGTAAAGGGGTACCTGGCAGGACTTAATTCCTTGAAATGCTAGAGCGTCGTAATGGCAGCCATGCTAAAGCCGGGGTAATAATTGCGGAGCGCCAGGAGTGTCAAGTCTGACAGATATGAGCACTATACAAGAACCAAACATTATTCTCATGTCAGTTCCTAGTCTAAAAGAATGATGCAAGAAAAGAAAACCTCTTACACTTGATTTCTTTCTTCAGCTCCTGGACATCTGCCGACGATGCTCCATCTTTAGGAGCAGAGGAGTTGATGGATGGTGTTGTCTTGGTAACACCTACAGCAGGCCTTGGAGGAGGAGGAGCACTGCTGGTGTCTGTAGCTGGGGCGGGGGCGGGGGTGGTGGTGGAAGAGGCCTTAGGCCTGCTTGGAGGAACACTAGCTGGAGGACCACTACCATTATCAGCAGACTAGATGAGGAGACAAACATTTCAAACTAATCAGTTAGAATACATTTTAGATGGTTGCTGGATCGATCAATACACAAATATGATCCATCATTATAATAGTTTTACAATTCATTATAGTTTGCTAGCCTAGCTAAAGTGTTGATCCACAGTGTTTCTTAGTCTAAATCTGGTGCCCTGATAAGTATTGCAATGTAGGGATAATTCCTGCTTGGAATAAAGTTTTTATTTTGTTAATGAAGATTTAACTGAGTAAGTATAAAATAAAATAAGCTTACTCATCAATAGACAAAACACAAATGGATACAAGATACTCCTGAAAGTACAATAATTGTTTTGATATAATACTGGCATTCTAAAAACCTAAAATATGAACAGGAATTGTTCTTTTATTCTATGCGCTAATGAATAGCAAAATTAACTTTTCATAAACAAAAATCATATATCCTAATAGAATTTCTTTTCAAAATCAAACTGTTATTTTTAAATAATACTGAAAGGATGCTCCTATTGCTAATATTTCAGAGAACTTTATTGATTTCCTCTACAGTTACATATTATGGAAAACTCAAACGGTATCAAATACCACTTCTGAATGTAGAACAATTACATGTTATTGAAAACTCAAACAGTATCAAATACCAATTCTGAATGTATAAATAAGTGTTACACAGGCACAAACTACAACCTATACATCCCATCAAACAAAAATAACACAACAATAAAAGGACAGTCATTCAATTAACATGCGCCCAAATGCAACTCAAGTACGTCAAGTTTAAAGGTTAGTAGACCTCACATCCAATACTCAACCGAACATTCAAATCATGAGACATTAGCAGGAAACTGTTAGTTGAGGGAATCAAACTCATTGTTTGGATTGTCTCATGCAAATGTTAGGTTTCTAGTATTAGGGCAAGCTAAGGAACAGTACAAAGGATATAAACAATGTCAGGATATAAACATTGTCAGCATACATGTAGACAAATTAACAATTAATTACTGAAATGAATAAAATTATGCATTATACAATACACTATAATTGTACAACGCAAAATTAAATTATCAGTAAACAGGTCTATTACTGTAGATTGACCTCCGGGAATTTGACCTTTGACCTATTATGCCTTAAATCTAATAGAGTACCAGAGTGCTAACATCATACTCGCTCGTCGTCCCGGTTACTGGTTCTAAACAACAGAGCCTGCGCATGAGGTTCATTGCGAAATCATTCAAACAATGGGCTGGAACAAGGCAAATTCAATGTTTGGGGCTGGTGTGATCATGACACCATTGCTTAGCTCAACATTGTATGGAACCAGCAACCTTGGCAGCTCGGCCAGTACGACTTCATACTGTGGTAATCTATTACTTCATCTCCTAGATGTTGATTCATACTAGTCCCAAGTATTATGTTAATGAACTGATAATCATTGCTATTTCACAGGAGTGTGATATGCAGACTCCATGAAAAGTGGAAGTGGAAGCACTATATATAAACAAATTATAGAGTGAGAAAGGGAAAGAATGTATTACAGAGGAAATAAAATAAGACATTATAAAAAGGAATGAAAAGACAAATTAAAGACAAATAATTGTAATAATAGAAGGTACAGAAATGACATACATCTAAAATTTGCAATATCTCATTGAAACATGAGTTGCCATGTATAAGCCAGTTCAAAGTTGCAGTCTGAGCATGAGCAGATAAAGGTCATTGCAGACCAAATTGTGAAATACACAGAGACAAAATACTGGATATGTGCTAATGAAAATTATGTAGTCATTATTCATTTATGCACAAGCAGTGCAGACCATGATACACAGGTGGAAGTATTCTTTGAAAAGGGGGAAACAAAGGCTATTTGTTTAGCACCTCCATTGCTGTAGGAGTGATTATTTCCAAATGTACAAACTGGGACCTCTTCATGTTTTGAAGATCTGTAGATATTCGGGGTCATTTGGGACATGTGCTAACCGTGAACTGGTCTATTGAGGTAATTGCTATGAATAAGATTTTTTTTTTTTCTTTTTTTTTCTTCATAAACAGCTGTGAGAGAGCTCAGTAGATTCAGCAGAGAATAAGTTTGTCCCTTGTTCAATGAAAATGAATACTAGTGAAATTAAACTGAAATAATGAAGCAATGATTAAATGATCATAATTTTTTTTGTTTTTTGGTGTGAATTAAATACATGTTTATTATTAGACAGAGAAAAGGAGAGCAAGAGAGAGTTTGTTGCTTTTGAGGAAATGCTTGAATACACACATCAAACACACACACACCCCTACATTATTTCATCTCTTTGAATCCATAAGTTAGTAAGAATACATCTTGATGCCCTTAACCATGTTATTAGTTCAGCACCACTTCACCTGAGCACCCGAAGCAGAAGAAAGTCCACTAGATTTGTTAGTTCTGTTTTTCAGCTCCGTCTTCCAAGGCGGGTCACTGCTATGGGACTCCTTGGGAGCGGGGGCGGGGTCGGTAGAGGGGCGGGGCGGGAGGTGGTCTGGGGCTGGGGGGCGGGGCTTCTCAGGGAGCACGGCAGGAGGGTGAGCCTTGGGCTTTTCAGGGAGCGCAGCAGGAGGGTGAGCCTGAGATGATGACTTTGCCGGGGCACTGGGAGTGGGTTCCTCCGACTTAGAAGATGAGGCTGAGCTTGAGGTATTTGAAGGGGTTGATGGAGGGTCGTGGTCTGGTATAGTGGCGAGGGGTGTCGAGGACAGGTGGGGCGGCTTTTTATGTTTGGCGCGTGGAGCAAGGGGTGGAGTATTATCGGGAGAAGAGGAGCTGCTGGTGGAAGAGGGAGGAGATTTCTGCAGAGAATGAAAGGTTTTTTTAGAATTTAGAAAAGGAAACATTATCTAGCTGTTTTATAATTGAATATAAGTAGCAATGATTAGGAAATGCCAACCTGTTGATAGGATAGGATTATAGTATACACACATTTCTTATATATCCCAGCCGAAGTAAACACAGACTTACATGTAGTATTCATTGAATTAAAACACAAAACATATATCCCATTATTTTTCATTAGAACGTTAGTAAAACTTCACTCCAAAATCATGCAAACACGGCATGGATTTAAAGCATGCAGAGAAACAGCAAATAAATAGCTTGAGCAAACTGGAGCTTGACTGTGAAAATTGCAGCAAATATTTTGTAAATGTGAGCTTTTAATTTCTGCAAGCAAATGTGATGAGGTTTCACATAAAACTGCCTTTTTAAAATCAAACCACAATTAAGCATGCAGCATGGTTGTGTGATATCAACAACATGATGACTAGTGCTGTCATTGGCCCTATTGTTTTCTATCTAACTGTTTAATTTTTTTTCCCTGAGTGACACTATTTTGACAACAATCAAGATGTACTCAGTGATATTTCACCTTCTCCAGCGACGTGATGAATTCAAGAATTTTTGGAGAAGATGTGCAGTAAAGTTGATTGTCATTAGATAAAGAAGCAATGCAACAAACAGGAAAATTTTACTTGTAATTAGCTTTGGTTTAAAGAATCACTGAGAAAATAACAAACATATTTTGCCTTCTCCAAAGATAAATTTTCATGAGTTTTCTTTTAAAACCAAAATATTGTATGAAAAACCCAACTTCTGTCAACAAAGTTTCAAAACAGGCCTGTTGATGACAGCACTATTAATGAGAGTTGTGGAAAACAATAAGGACGCACATGAACAGTTCTTTAATTGACAAATCAAAATGTAGCAAAAGCCTGTATAAAATCTATAGATTTTAGGACAGAAAACACTTTAACAATACACTTTGATCAATGGTTTGTCAGCTGCAATTATAAAGGCATATGAGACAGCTGGTCATATCAAACTCCCACTATTTAGCATAAACAGAAAGGGGAAGAAAGCAACAACATGAAAGCAAAGGACCATGAAACATTGGATAAATATAGGGTACCATCCAACTTAAACTTTATACACAAGGCCAGAGGGAAACAAATGCGCTTTCACCAGTGCATGTGCAAATCTAAAAATTACAATTAATCCAGAGTTTTGAGGAAATACAATGTCAACAACAAAAAACATGTTTTCAATGCTATTTCTACATTAGGTCAGCTTTTCACCCACCACAAACCCATCATAAAGAGCGGTTAGCTTTAAGAAGAGTGAGATAGCTAGACTATTAAAGACACCACAATAAACACATAATTTCACCTTATCCTGCGTGGGACGTGCAACAGGCGGCCTACGAAGGGATTTTTTGATGTCTCTACTCCATGGGGGAGGCTGTTTAGGCTCCTCGTCGGTGTGGGAGTCGGTGTGGAAGGAGGAGGGGTGTGGCGTGGTGGTGGGACCCCCATCGACGCTGTCGATCAGTGGTGGTGAAGTGGAGGTAGGAGGGGGACTGATGAGGGGTGAGAGGGGCACGTTAGATGACGACTGGGGTTAGGTAGACAAGCAGGATGGGTCAATGTGGATTGTTGGAAGAACAGTAATATCGTTATGATTTGTTTTGAAGATGGAGGATGTGTTATGAAGTGAGATGAGAAGAAATAAGATTTCCATTTCCCCCAGAATTCATGAAAGATAAGACAGAAGTGTGTATGTGAATTTTTGTCATCAATCCAATTGGATGGTGGTGACAAATTATTTGACAACAAAGAATGAGCATCATACATGTATTTGACAAAAGTAACCAAAAGAATGTGAAGGTTATCCCATTAGATGACCAGATGAGGAATAATTTTGTTGCGTTTTCCATGAAGATGAATAGTTTATTTTTTGATGAAATCATTGCAAACATGGTTTTTGTTTGTTAGTGATCACACAGTGAATTAGTGAATGTTCCATCCATGAAAATCAAATAAATCCACAGCAGTTGAAAATGAGACACACAAATAAATTTATAATGAACATGATGGTTAGATATTATGATGTAATGTTTTGTCACACAGTTGCAAATGAATGAAAAAAAATGTTAAAAGGGTTATTGAGGAAATAAATAAAGAAAAGAAAAACAAAATAAAATTCATAAACATGCAAAAACAAAATTCAAATCGAACAGACATAGGGTTTGCAATGCAAGCATGATGTCAAAATAATAGGCTTGAACAAATATAGTCAAGATGCATTAAGCAGTTTAATGCACAGATAATATCCCTAAAAGAATCCACTACTTAAAAATTGAGCACCAACTAAATATTTTTCAAAAGTAAGATCAAAATAATGTTTATTCCTTTATTTCATCTTTAGGACCTGCAGTGCATCATGTGCGAAGAGACAGAAGGCATTTGAAAAATACTTTGTTTGTTTAATTAGTGTAAATGTTTCCAAATGGTACCGTCTCTGTGTGAACATATTCATAACCATGAAATATACCTCTTAAATGAATAAGCAACAGTACAATTTGTGAAATGGCCTTTTCATCATTTTTCTTCCAAGATTGACGTAAATGCAAGTAATGCTCATTGGTACAATTATATATATTACTTTAGGTGGACAAATAGATCAACATCTCAATGTTACAGCAATAAATGTTATCCACCCCCTTCTTACGTACTCATCTATTAACACCTTTTGAGTTACTACACATTGGACTAATTGACAGTTATTATCACAAGGAAGACAAGAGCACTAGGAAGCTCACAAGATGCAGTGCAAGGGGATACAAGGGGACACAAGGCCAACGATGCAGTCAGATACAAGCAAGGGTCTTACAAACTTTCCAAACAGGACACACATCAATCTACAGTCTACTGTATCTATCATATGATTATATTGATGCATCAATCAAGACTAATGATAACATGGGGGCATCTATCATTCCATTCTGATGGCCAGGGCCCCATTTCACAAAACTTGTCATCAGTGACAAATGACAGTTTTTGTTATAAGCTAGTGAAATCCTTGTTTTTGATTGGTTATCAGCAGATTTGTCACTGATTTTTGTCATTTGTTGCTGCGACAAGTGCTTTGTGAAACGGGCCCCAGGAAACGTCCAATCTGGTCAAGGGTGTTCCAACACTTACCGATGCAGCAGGCGGTGGCATGCCAAACGTTGAGGGCGGTCTCCTATTTGGAGTTGCTTTCGGTCTAGACAGATTGATGTGTGTCAGTTTCTCGGTGTTGATTTTGATGTTGTCAAACGTTGATTCTGAATAGCAAATATTTAGAGAACTAAATAATATGACCAAGGTAAATCATGACAATGTAAAGAATAAAAGTGGACAGATGATTTCTAACTATCATTATCACAAAAATATCAAAATGAATACAAATTCAGTGTATTAATAAGATGCCACTGAAAGGTGCACACTCATATATATGCCTGTACAATAGTTCCAGTGCTGTAGATGAATTTAGTTCTATAATTTATGTGCGTTCCCAGAAAACAATTAAAATAAAACATGGAATGTCTTTCAGTGTTTTGCCTGCTTATCTTATAAAAGAAAAAGAAAGAAAACAAGGGTATCTTGCTTCTCAGTTTACCCTTGGTTTAAATCGAATGAGATATGGCTGTACGATATCCTTGGAGGGTGGTTTGGGAGGACCGAACCAATATTACAGGTTGAAAATATCAACTAAGATATTTATTACCCTGGCCTGTCATTACTCTTGTCAGGGAGAATTCACCATCAGCATTTTTTTCTATGTAGTCCCAATGCTTGGTATTAGCACCAAGGCTTTAACGTGCTTGTAAGATTCCTACCAGAGTGACAGCCAGATTCATTCTGTGTACCGGTATCAGAAAGTCACAAATAGCAAGTGATTTGTTACCTTTGGGATCTGTTTTGCCGGAGTCTGTGCTATCCTTTGATGTCTCTTTAACATCGTGTGGTCTAGATGCCGGCGCTAGAGGCTTGGTCAGTGCTGTAGGCTTGTTGAACACATGTGGTCTCCCTGCTGTAGGTGGTGGGAGTACCTGATGAAGAAAAGAACATCAAGATTTTACATCTTCACTCCTCCCACCCAGCATACAAGCACACACCCACATAAACAAATTTAAAAATGAAGGCTGCGTCATGACATCCTCATGAAGATGTAACGTAACTGCCTGAGAAACCAATTCCATAATAAAAATGACATTTATAGTAAAGTGCACTTAACATTTCTGTTACCTTACAACCCACAGATACATGTACATGTAAGTGATTACCATAAGAGGCCATTGCTACACAAAGCTGTTTTCTTTTACAAGTTTAAAAAAAATATATATATATATTATTATTTTTTCCTTCTAGACAGTTTACCATGACCATGTCACATGAGAAACAAGGCTTATGTTATCAAAAAGCCTGTGTAATAAAAAAAAATAAAACAGACAGGAAGAACAAAATTCTGTTAATAGGTTTTTAGACACAGAATTGCTGATAGATTTCCAAGGTGCCCTCACAAATGAAATTGCATCTTTGATCAATAATTATATTTGCTTATATAGCGCCTAACACTTACTTTATCAGAAGTCTCTGAGCGCTCTACAATAATGCATCATAATTACCCTGGCTTTAGCAGAGCAGCTGTCACGCGCGCTGCATTTCAAGGTATAAATTCCTACCAGGTACCCATTTACTTCACCTGGGTGGAGTGTGGTAATTGTAGAATAATGTCTGAGCGTGTTTCTTTACCTGTTTAGCACCAGGAGGAGGATGCCTAGAGCCGTTTTCCTTGGGAGCTAACTTGCTATCCTGAGACGGTTGCTTAGTTATAGATGGCTTCTGAGTGGAACTACCTTTAAGCTCCATACTACCAGGTCTTGAGGGACCTAATGGGTACACAAAGGAATGAAATCAACAAAGATTAACAACATAAATGTCATTAATGTTACCAAGAAATCATCATGTATCAGAAAGAATGTATTACTTTATATATAAACTAAGTTTGACTAAGTTTCTTGCTTAGCAAAATAAATGAGTATGCATTTCATAAACAATTTGCTTTTATTTCTTGGTTTAAAATAAACATGCGTATAATCAACAAGTTTTGTTGTGTATTTGACTTACTCTGTTAACCATCTTTTAATACAAATTCTCATTTAAAAATAAAATTGAGAAACCTTTCTTAGTGGAAAAAGTCAATTCCACTGAAATTAACTGTTGCTTGTATACACAATATAGGCACATGTACATAATTATCTATCTTTCTCTAGAAGGATATTTCATGCATTTCTATATTTTTAAACCAATGTAGTTTAAAGGGAACCAAAACCTTCATACTAAGTTACTTTTATTGTAAATTTTAAGATATTTGAATAAGATCAGTGAAAATTTGAACAAAATCGGGCAAGGAATAAGGAAGTTAAAGCTTTTTGAAATGAATAGTCACTAAAGGGCGATATTCAATTTGATGACATCATTTGTGGACAACTCTCCATGCATTTTGTATATCAAATTTCACAATTCTTTTGTTTTCTTCGTATTTATTTGTGTTCTTGATCCGACTTCATAACATGTGAAGTAGAATATCATTTTGCATTCTAAACCTTGCTTTCAGGGGAGTAGATGATATCAATCACAAGAAAGAAGGAAAAACATTTTCACTGAACTTATTCAAATATCTTAAACTGTACAATAAAAGTAACTTAGTATGAAGGTTTTGGTTCCCTTTAATAACATACATGCATAAGGCAAGCAAGGTAATGCAAAGCAATTGTTTAAGTTGAAGTAAAATCACAAATATATAGAGTTCTTTTAGCAATGCAATTTTATGCAAACATTTTAAATGGAGCTTCACTTGAGAGCTGTTAACAAGATTAAAAATGTATTCCTCATGGCAAGTTTTCAGAAATGATATGATATAAAGGAAGACATTAAAAGTTCATCAATAGTGGCAGAGAAATGTGTATAAAGAAAGTACCCAACAAAAAGCCCCATTAGCTTCCACATACATAGAGACAACATGAAATTCAGTGATACAGACATTGGTAACGGATGAGATTTTAATGAAATAATGCTTCCCAATGAATGGATGATGAATGAATACCCTTTAAAATGGTCAACTGTGAATACAGAGTGAGTTCTCTGGGTTTTTACACAGTTTCTTTCACAATCCAATTGCATGACCAGACTCAACTTTATCTTTAAGTACCAATAATGCTCTACTCTTTCAGTAGGACAACACCTATGTTAGAAGAGAAACCAGTGAAGTAGTGAGAAACTAACCACTAGCCTCTTACACTGTATATGAGAATGACATACACTGTGAAAGAAAACCACAAACACTTTAAAGCATGATTGATTATTAATAGACTTGTTCAATTGACTTCTAGTATTGTGTTGCTATTGACATACCGGTACTAGACATACGGTAGACATACATGTAAACACGTATATGTACAGTACAAACATCTAAAGGTATGAAAAGGAAGTTAGAAAATGTGCTAAACTTGTACAAACACACAATTAAAAGAGCTTCTTCAAAAGATGCGAGTAAAAGAAACAGATTAATATAAATTTTACACAATCTAATAATCTAATCATAATATGATCACAATGGATCAATAATATTTTTTATATTTTTTATTGAAATGACAAGAAGAGAATTGATACAAGAAAGGTTATCATCTTTTTTTCGCACTAATTATAGAAATTATTTTTCTGCTGCAAGATAAACATTTGCTGGCAATATACAATAATGATAACAACAGCTATAATATGCCGTATTTTTAGAATGCAGATACAACAAACATGTCTCTATAAAGAGTAACCAGAAACATCATAAAAGGCCCGACTTTGTCAGCTCGAGTTTGCCAAATAACCCGATATTTAACTATCCTGATCCCAAAGTAGCCAGTTTATTTGCGCCTTCATTAGTCCGCAGTTGCAATTAGTGGGATATTTGGTCGAGAAAATATCCTGCGACATCTTGGTCTTGTTTAGGAAATAGCAGGCTAATTTGCACCCGTCCAAGCTAGTATGTGATGAGCTGACGCAATTTTAAGTTTATAGCAGGTTATTTGGCAAACTTTGCTGATGAAGACAGGCCTAGAGCTTCATTCAGGTATTCCTTGATATGTAGCTACATGTATGTTATACAGGTGGTCACTAAAGCAGGTTTGACTGTACTAATAGAATAAATATTAGAATGAGATGACCCTTTACCGTATACACAGATGAGTTGCGTTTTATTGTCTGTTAAGAGCCAGAATGGCATTAGATACATGTACAGTTCCTTTGAGACAGAGTTAAAGGAGCTACACAAAGAAAAATTCACTTCAACTGATAAATAGAACAAATTATTTATGGATGGAAAGATTTTCTCTTGAAAAACACGAATAATTTGCTGAGAAATCATATAGATATCATGGAAAGGCGTAAAATGCAATTTTTCAAGACCCTTCTTAGACCCCCGAACGCCCCTGAACGTAAGCCAAACACACGAGCGTAGCGAGCTCTGAATAGAGAAGTCACACACTGGACAAACAGCTCAGTACCGGCCGCCTACCGGAGTCGCGCGTGTATTAGTCTGCAGCTAGCCAGCCGTGTCCCGTGTGTGACGTCACAAATATTGACGCTCTACAAAGGACCGCTGAAGACAGAAAATCTTGATCTCAAAACTAACATTTTTGAGAGTTGATTACTGCGGGCCCCAAACATATTTTGAAGAGGAGAGTTGTTGTATTTGATCAGTAAGGCTTCCCCTTCGCAATGATATGAGTTTTGCATCAATTCAAAACACTTTTGATTCTTTGTGTGTCTACTTTAACACCCTTCAGGCTCTAAACAGATGACATATAGATCCAAATAATGCAATAAATGAGAATAATGAAAAGCAGAAGATATGCTATTTATACAGAATGGTTTACTAATACAGTGAAGCCTGTCTATAATGACCACCCAAGGGAGACAAGAAAAGTGGTCTTTCTATACAGGTGGTCACTAAAGCAGGTTTGACTGTAGCATATATATATATATGCCCTATAATGTGCTCTGCAAGTATATCTGATTTGATAAGAAGGTTAATCATCATTATATCTTACGTGGTGGTGCTGACAGTGTATGGTGTTCATCGCCTGACCCACGAAATAAGCCTAATCAAGGGCAATAATCAGCAATATTCACTTTATTTCTTTTTTTATTTTCTCTTTCCACTTTAAACAACACATTTTTAATTGAACTGAACATCTTTTTGTTTTCAGCTCGATAGTTTTTTTCCTAATTTTCCCAGCACTAAAGGCAGCTGTTAGCTGAATGAAGAAGGAAAGATAATTTTACAAGTTTGTATGGGTTTGATTAAAAACTTTTCTTCCCACAATCTATATCTCTTTTTGTTTAATCTTCCAAATACTGAAATGCATGTAGCTCGATGAAACCCAACCGCACATCCTTTTTCTTGTCTTCAACTTGATAATCAATCTATTTCATTTCTACTTGCACAAAGCCTGAGCTTACACAGCATAAATGAGAAATAACCAGGACTACCGAAATATTTATGACTTGGTTCAATTGGAGCATGTCAGCTTGCCATGTGTTATGCCAACCAGAAATTTTCCACAGCTTCATGTGCATATTGCAACAAATTTACATAAAGTGCTTTTACAGGTTCTATTTTGTCTGCATTAAGTTGTAGATTAAAATATTAATTTTGTAACAGAGAGTAAACTACTGGAGTTAAAATATCAAGGAAAATTAATAAAATAGTATTTTCACACAATTAGTGTAGTAGTCTATACCCCACACTTTATAATATTCACTTGAATTCATTTTTTGTTATTCCTCACCTGATACAGGTCTGGCTGGAACGGGTGCAGGCATATTTTTCTTTTTCGATTTCTGGAGAGAAAAAAAGAAAAGAGAAATCCACAGTAATTTGAAATTATCTCAATACATATGGGCACACAATTATACTATATACAGTGTATAGACATAGCAAAAGTCATTTAAATACAATGTATATGCCATTAAGACTAGACATGTATTGTTATATATATGGGGGGGGGGGGGCAATTATTTTTCTGCTGGTAATTGTCGCACATAAGAGTTAAAGGAAGGTTGAGTTCTGGGGAGAGGTGAAAATAATTTGTGAGTGTTTTCATTGTTTATAAGCAAGTGTGGAAGAACGTCAGAGAAAAAATGTTCCCTGAAAAGCATGCCATGGCTCTTCAAATGCCTTCATATTCTAAATATGACATGTAACAGCTTAAAAATGAGGACCATATTTTTATGCCACATGTGTGTGCAGTTGTACATGAACATCTTTCTGTGTACATTGCTTGTAACTTTACTAAGACTGGGCCAAATTTCTTGTCATTTTGATGACTCCAGACCCATGCAGTACACACAAATACTTATATGCTACATGATCAACTTTTTCTGACCGATTCCACAATGCAATGGCAAGACCAGAACTCAACTTTATCTTTAACAGGAGAAAAATCGCATTCAGTCTGCATGTCATACTAATCTTCCTACGACAGTACTGATAGTTTTACTTTCAATCTCCCCAAGTCAGCTCTAATAGAAACTATTTTGGTTTCTATCTAGAATGGATTCAATTACATGTGTTGTATTAGTGAGCGAATCAAGGTGACTCATCATGCGTTCATGTATGTACATTAACATCTATATGTATATTATTTTTACAATACAATACATTATAGGTTTAGCCCTTATACATAGTGCTCTTTAATACAGCAACTTAATCACAATGCTTTACAAAGTTATTATATAAATGTGCTTACTGTATTTCACTTGAGACAATAAATATATAAATACTACAAGGACATACAATGACTGATTTAATGGTTGAATAGAAAGATATTCAAGAATTCTTGGAAAAAAGAAAAAGATGGTGAAGCCTGAATGCACTGAGGGAGATGGTTCCACAAGTGCATTTTTACAATATACAATAGAGTCAGTTGTCTATGAGGATGGAAACCCACAATGAACAAAGGAACAATTTAATTTTCGAAGGGGGAAGGGCATACAGCTAAAGTTTCCGCTATAAAATAGGCTTTAAAATGGAGTACAATTTGAAGACTAGCAACTTCATACAAACTCTTCATGAATGCAAACTATTAAAATATAATCATGTCCCTGCTTCAACCTATTAACTGCCTATCATGATCTTTATTGTGTTCACTTGAACATTTTACTGCTCAATTCTATTATTACTTTGACCACATTAAAAGACATCAGTGTCTCTTGAAAGATTAATCGAAAGAAAAAGTAGAAGGTACCAGACCGAGAGGGAAACCAAGAAATAACTGGGAGGAGAACATTAAGATATGGAGCGGAATGACACTGCAAGAATGTACCGGTACTAGGGTGGCAGAAAAAAACAATGTGTGGAAAAAGGTTGCAATCAGCCTCTGAGCTGGAAGAATATACCTTAATAGATAGATTAATATATAATTACCTCTTCAGAAATCTCTTCTGTAAAGTTGTCTGGAAAGACACCGGTTTTACCGTTGACTTCTCCCTTCCACCAGCCGCTATCACCAGCATCTCTATCAATGACTGTCACAATCTCTCCTTTCTTCAGCTGCAGCTCATCTCCATTCTTTGGCTCGTAGTCGTATATTACCTTCACTTTAAATATCCCTGGACAGAGATGAGAGGATATAATATGACATATATATCTTTGTATACAGTCAAACCAGTCTGTTAAAGGGATTGGGTATCTTTGTCTCAGATTCTAAACATAATCCTGGACTTAGCTCATGCTGCAATCATAATTATAAATCTTTAGGTCAGTCAAGAACCCCATGACTTTTACAACCCGATCGCCTGTCTGATTATCAAGATATTTGTGATTGGAATTCAAAATTTCAAAACATGTTTTCCCCAATGGTTTTTATAACACTTCAGTCTTTAGGGGAAAATGAGTACACCGGTCACTCATTTTTTTATAGTTTTTTGAGGCACTTCATGATCATTTTGAAGCACAATTTGTGTTAGGGCTCCAATATTACACCATATCACAGACACTGATATTACACGTAGGGCCATGCATCTCAGATTTGTAATACTGGAAACATTTTTTAACAATGCCTGTAAGGTCACCCAAGGGAACACAAAAATTGAGCACTATAGACAGATGGCCTTTATGGAGAGGTGGCTGCTATTAAAGATAGGTGAAAGACATGCCTTACCCTGGGTAAGGCATGTTACAATAATTCTATTCAGGGGCTCAGATACTTGTATGAATAGTCCATATTATTCATCTTCATACATGTATAAGTACTTTAAACGTAAATGCTACAAAAAAATACCTCAATTGTAATCCTTGAGCATTATTTCATTGTCTGTACGGTCTGATGAATAGAGCCGACCCTAGCTAGTTTTTGTCTTGTCTATATTTTGCTCATGAATTAGATTATGTAATTCGTAATGAAAGATATCAATACAAACCTTTTGCTTCTGCCGCTGATGATGCATTTTTGTCTTCCTTCTTTTCCTCATCCTTCTTCTCCTCATGTTCTTTCTTCCGTAACGACATCTAAACACATTCAGTCCAAAACATAAGTCACATACATGTATGCAAGTGTATAATATGTAAGGAGCACTAAGGAGCACATATGCAAGAGTACTACATCTCCTCCGCACGTTGAAAGGAAATAATGTTCCCAAAATATACATACAGTGTATCAAACTCTCTACAGGGATAATAGAAACCAGATAGACGCATTGTACATCATATTCCATTACCGGTACCGGAACATGTACATGTACATGATCCTTCACAGAATGATGGAATCTTTAAACTGATCAATACTGCACAAACTTACCAGAAATCAGTCACTTGCCAATCAACAAGGTTATTGAAAATGCCTTAGATTGACTTCTGGAAAGTGACCTTGTTACTTATCCCTCTTGGTTATTTCCTTGTTTTTTCTTTCTTTTTGTCATTGTTGTTGTTGTTTGGGGGATGTGGTGAGGTGGTCTCTCCAAGAAGAGTGACGAAGAGAGATACAAAGCCAAGTCTCTACTCATTCTATACTGAGATTATCAAGATTTCAATACAGGTAGGTGCAGTTAAGCTCGTGTATTAAGGCCACCTGAGGGAAAGAGGAAAACTGGGCACTACTAGACAGGTGGTCTTTCAAGACAGGTTCTACAACACACATTTCTTCCTAGAGGGCGACAATATACATGTAGGTGACCACTGTACACAGGTGGCTTTTGAAGAGGTGGCCACTAAGACAGGTTTGAATGTATCAATATTCCATAAACTACCACCACCACCTGTAAAGCCTATCTGCACTAGTTTGGCCAAGAGAGATTAGACCTCTACTCCGTGGTCACCGACAGGTGGTTATCTCATCAAATCAGCTCTCAATATTCATAAGAAAAAGGGGACGATGGCGGAACAGTATTGTTTTCTATATAGAGGGAGCAAGTACAGTCCCGCTTTAAAGTTAAGACCAGTAGTTGTAATATCTTTATCCTCACCCGTTTCAAAGCAAATGGGTGAGACTCAGCAGCTTTAGCTTGAGTACGTGGCTCTTTATCCGTTGTAGGCGTCTTCCTCAACTGAGGGATCCCTTGAGCAAATATGTTACCATGTCCAATGCCTGAACTCTTGATCTTCCTCACTGGTTTGTTCTCCTCCTCCATGGGCGTGGTTCCTCCAGAAGATGACACCGCTACGGGTGACGGGATGAGGGGTAATGAAGAATAGCAATTCGAGGGTTCAGTGACACAAAGACGTAACTGCATATTTTGCCAAAATGAGTATTTGATATTAAAATGTTCAGAAAAATGTGGGCTTTCCAGGAAACACAAAGACTTAAAGATAAAGTTGAGTTCTGGTCATGTGATTGCATTGTGAAAGAAACGGTGTGGAATCTATCAGAAAAGGTTGATCATCTAGTATTTAAGTATTCGTGTGTATTGCAAGGTTCTGAAATCATCAAAATGATAAGAAATTTGGCCAAATCTAGACAAGATAATTGCAGTGTACACAGAATGATGTATATATGGGACTACACGAGCACATGGCGAAAAAATCCTACCCCCCGATTTTTACGATGTTTCATGTCATATTTAGAATATGAAGGCATTTGAAGAGCCATGCTTTTCAGGGAACGTGTTTAATCTGATGTTCTTCCACCCTTGCATAATAACAATGATAACGCTCACAAATTATTTTTTACCTCTTCCCAGAACTCAACCTTCTCTTTAACTCCACCCAACACCCCATTGAAGTCAATGGCTAGTGAAACATAGACTTAACTACATTAAAGGGACTTGGTAACATTGTTCAGACAAGAGATAGTGGTGCTATGGTAGTGACATCAATGCTAGATGTACAAATTAAAGATAATCTGAAAATTTGAGTGAAAACGGACTATTATTCATGGTACAAATTGGGAAAAACTGATCTGATCGATTCCTTAATTTTCCCAACTATATTATTACAATTGAATTACATTTTAGGTGAATGGAAATCTCACAAAGCAATAAAATGGCTCTACATTCCATTCCAGACATTTAAGTGTTGACAGATTTTTTATAGCCTGTTTCATGTCTTTTTTTCATGGAAAAAACGGTTGGGAAAATTCAAAAATGGTTGGTAGAATTAACTGTTAATCACTGTTAGAGGGTGATGTACATCAACGCTTTCAAAGAAAACCATAGATATCTTCATGGTTTGAGAATTTTTTCAGGATTTTTTGCATGTCAGAGGGTTAGTACAGTAGAAGGAATATAGTAAGTAACATTTTATACAAAAATTAAGCCATTTTTTTCATCAACCTTCAACAATGTTACCAAGTCACTTTAAGGCCCAAGTGCTCAATGACACATAAATCATTTTTTCTCAAAATGGCCAAAATGGAGCTACGTCTTTGTGTCACTGACCCCTCAAATTGTAACATTTGATGTAATTACAGATGAAGCCTTATTGTGATGTCATCAACAAACATAAAGTCATGATTTATCATCATCATCAAAGTGCACAAATAGAGTTGGGAAAACATCTCTTAAAAATGCAAAAAGAAAAGACCAGAAGTTGGGACAAATATATCTTGAAGAAAAATGCATCTCTGTTGCTTGCGGGATTGGACTCTTTGGTTAACAATTTTTATATAATAAACAGACTCATACTAGAAAAGGAGCCCGTACAAAAGAATCATGAATGAAATATTAATAGCATGGACAAGCTAAATCATTACAGGTTGTTGTTCAGACAAGATTGAAAAGAGAAATAGAAGACTACATGTAGAGAGAAAAAGTGAGAAAACAAAGTGGATATCAAAAGTGTATGAACAAAGAGAAAATGGAATGTGATATGGATTGATGCAGCAATAAAAATGAAGAGTAGGCAAGACTCGAGTGGGGGGGGGGGGGGGGAGAATGAAAGTCCATCAAAGAGATGCCCTGGGCATCGTTTCATGGAACCTTTATATTAAAGTACAAGTTCACCGACATCCCATTGAAACGCGTGTTAGACTTAATACACATATTTCAATGGGATGTCGGTGAACTTGTACTTATGACGGTTTCGTGAAATGCTGCCCAGTTGAAGATCGGATACTCACCTTCTGACTTTGCTTCTGATGCATCATCTTCATCGACCATGGTGACAAAGTTTGACGGGAACAGACCATGTTTACCCTTGATGACCCCCTCCCACCATCCCTCCTCTGGCTGGTCAACGACCTCTACTGTCTCATTCACTACCAGCTCTAACTCATCCTCATTCTGAGGGCTATAGCTGAAGGTCACCTTCGCACGCATCTTCCTCTTCTTACTACCGCCCTCTGTCAAATGAAAAGAAAATAATACAAATTTTGGTTTAAATACATACCGGTATCTGTACATGTACTCATATCACTATATTCCTCTTCTCACTACCGTCCTCTGTCAAACGAACAGAAAATAATACAAAATTTGGTTTAAATACATACATGACGTACTGTACATGTATATGTACTCGTATAGCTAAGAATACTATATTCCTCTTCTTACCGGTACTTCTGCCCTCTATCAAAAGAAAAGAAAATATTAAATACAAAGTTTGGTTTAAATATATACATGTACATGCACTCATATCGCTAAGAAATAAGAACACTATATTTCTCTTCTTACTGCAGCCCTGTGTCAAACAAGCATTCAGTTAGCTCAGATACATACTCAAAGCACTCAGAAATAAAATCTTTGTCTTCCTATTACAATCATGTAAACAAAAGCAGAAAGAATTGAAATTTGCTTTAAATACAGGTGCTTCATTCACTAAGATTTTTTTGTAATGTTCTATTAAAGAAGTTCTAAAATATAATTAAATATTGTTGCCTTTGACCTGAACTGCAAATTAAATTACCATGAATGACTTAGTAAACGCAATGCATTTTGTACATAGATATACATGTACATGTAGATGTTTTTTAATATATAAATACAATAACTAATTTGTTTGGTTCATACATATGTTAATTTCATTTCAGTAAAGTAAATAAAAGGATTATTTGAATACAAAGCAATCAGTTTATGAAACAGATAGAGACTTTGCTTGGTTTTGATTACAGAGAAAAAAAAGTATCCGTAAATAGCAAGACGGATGGTTCCTTAATTAAAAATCAGAAACCAAAACAGAGAATTGAGATGGTTTAAAACTGACATACAGTACAATGACACTCCTGAAAAAATAATAATTTGTTGTGAAATTTAAAGCTCTATTCAATCTTTATTGGATTATTTGATACGACTTCATACATCATCCTTTCAGTTTTACTCTTCAAAACATAGAATATAAGGTAAAATAATTAGTTTAAGGTGTAAATCATAATAATAAAATTAGATGTATTGATATTTTCCCACAATTCCTATATGTTGTTTCCTTTAAAATGGAAAATGAGAAGAAATAAAAATGCAATTTCGGTACAAGTATGTTGTGATGTACATGTACAATGTACATGTAAAAGAGGAAGCATTTGATATTTGTCTAAGGTTTATACTATACCACTCACCAAAAAACAAACAATTGGTTAATAAGGAAATAACAACAACTGCAAGTCCAGCATCATGATCATGAAAATGAATAGAAACTTGTAGAACTAGAAATTCTAAGAATGTACCCCCAAAATATGAATTCTTTATTTTGACACATTACCACAGATATGATTTTCAGCAGGTTTAAAACTTTGGATGATTATAGTTCATATGCCAATTATAAGCTAGTGAACATGTACATATTTGTCTTTATATACCTCATTTTAAGATTCTTTACTAATCCTGTCTTCTGATTGGTTGAAAATGCAGTCATGTTCTTAACCATGCCCGCTAATTGAAATTCATAGTAATTTTTCCCGGCTCTACCGGTTTATATCCATTTTTCATAGCACGCTTTCCATGGCTGTGAAACGTGACGTCATTTTGCTGCGATCGATCCCCATTTTGGTTTACGTGTTATAAGTTTCTTTTGTGCGGTGACTGATGCGCGATACCGTATCGGTGTTTGAGTGCAATTCGATTTTGGTCGCTGCATTCAGGCGACGAATCCGGCCACCAGCGCAGAGGACCGATCGCCATTTTGTGTAGGTCTAACTTACTAGTACTGTAAATATGTTGCGAATTTGTGAATTTATAAAGTTACTGTTCATGTTCTACTGTTCTACTGGAGCACAGCTTGTTGGTGATATCATCATGTACAAGAGTTACTGTTCGTGTAAACGTGTTTGGTATTCCCTGTTCTACTGGAGCACAGCTTGTTGGATTTCATACTGTAGACTAGGTCTAACTTAATGGTCTAGATCTAGGCTACACAAGTTATTGTTGGTGTTAATATTCATGACTTCAAAGAGATGGAAACCTAAATGGGTGAGTCAACATTTTCCTTTTCTTCGTTATATAAAATATATATTGACTGCTTTTAATATTCGAGGCATAGTTGTTTCTATAGGGTCTCGGGAAACTCACAATCTGCTATGACCCCGCGGCGCAAGCGCCTTGGGGTCATAGCAGATTGTGAGTTGCCCTTGACCCTATAGAAACCACTATGCCTCTCAAAGCAGTCAATATATCCTTACTATTAAAAGCAGAGTGGAAAAACCAATGGATGACTCTGTGCAATGTTTCACGTACGACATATCTTGTACACATATCATCCACAAATGAAGAAACTAAGAGTGACCAACGAAAAATGGTGCTTTCTGATAACCCTAACATTTGGCATAGTATTATCAAGAGATTTTTTGCTTATTGACGAAATGTGTGGATAAATGCCCCAGTGGGATGATGGGATCTTACTTACAGTGTCAAGTTCAAATATTGACAAAGTGGTCTAAAAAAAGAGAGAATAAACATAAATTCTTGTGTTTATTTAGTACAGTGTACAAGTACAATAAAATTGTATTTTTGAATGCACAAACATAAAGTAGTAGAATTGTCAACACAGTTGCACTTACAGTACAACTCTAAAACAACAGGAAACGGACATACACAAAAAAATGAATTAAATGCAAAGTACATACAAATACAAGTCCATTAAACAAAAGGTGTAACGTATCTGTACAGTGATTCAGGAATATTTCTTAAAGTATGAGCCTACATGTAGGAGGCCTACACTAATTTGAGTGTTTTCAAGCTGAAATGACATTGGAGACAGAGGGGAAAATACAGGGTTCTTGTATTTCAAAGGGGTCTAACTAGTATTTCCTGCTTGGTTACTTAACAATGTTTGACACCTACAGTACATACCTGTACGTGTGGAACAGCATGAAATCCTACCTACATGCATCTATGGAAAACAAGTACATGTAGTTTTGATACATGTTGATGAATATAACTGGCCTACAGCAGTTCAAACTAAATCATATTATTTTTTGTAATACTTGTTTTGTTTCAATAATGAACCTGATGCAAATGTACACATGGATATAGTTGTGGCTATTTCAAAGGTGATTAAAAGAAAATAAATCATCACACTATACAGGTGTATAAAATACCAAATATATGTCAGGCTGCAATTGCATACAACAACTTAATTATTCATACCCCTTGTAAATTGGATGTTTGTGTTGAATTACGGCCTCTGTTAAATACATTTGTACATTTAAATGTGAGCTTTGATATGTCACATTCTCAAGAAACATAAATCAGAACAAATCTATTTTTCACATACTTAAAAAATTACCAAACGTGATAAGGCCAAAAAAAAAAAAAAACATGTTTAGCGTCCTGCTTTTTTGAAAAATAGGAAGGAGGAGGCCCTTTTTTTTCTTTCAAAATGGCCGCTCGGTACATTTTCCCTGACAGTCAGGCTATTTTTCAAGATGGCCGCCAACATTTGTTTTAATTTTTTGTATCCATTTTAGCAGTGTTTTTCATGTTTTGTTTCTTTCAACAACAAAAATTCAAAAATAAAAATAAAATAGGAGGCTGCTCCAAAAAAGGAAGCTTAACATGTATATTTTTTGTAATGGCCTAAGGATATGAATAATAACATCTACAAAGTTTGTAGATGTTATTATTCATAGTTTGTAGTACAAACAACAACAGTGCATCCCTACATTGAACACAGAGATTTGAAAGAATGTACAATTATGTCTTCACCTAAAATGTGGAGATAAAAGAAATTAAATTACTGATGAGCAATATAAGGGGGGATACAAATAAAAGTCAACTTTTCCCCTTACCTATTAATTACCATAGGACAACAACAAAACTTTACAAAGAAGTGGGTCTGTAGCTAAAGACTGCCATACATGTAAACAATGACTGATTGCATTGTCATGTTTGTTTTATCTTTTGGGTTGTAATTAACAACCATGAGGAATTTGACCTTTTATAGCCCAGTTGCCATGATATTGTCCTGTCTAGAAACCACTAACTAGAGACAAGACTTCTCATCAATACCTCTAAACAAACTAAGCCACAAAGTTGTTATCTCTCTAGAGGAGACCTTGATATTAATCGCAACTACATGTATATGGATGTACGTAAGAGATAGGAGCCTGCAAACTTGCGATTGATATGGATATCAATCAAAACTCTTTACAGGACAGGGCCCACAAGTATAAAGCAAAGGAGATACAGTCAGACCTGTCTATAGTGACCGCCCAAGGGGAAACACAAAAAGTGGTCATTGTAGACGGGTTCCTTTAGTACATGTTTCCACGAGAAACTGTTTTCAAGGAAATCCCCAAAATTGGTCTTTGTAGACAGGTGGTCACTATTAAAAGCAGGTTTGACTTTACTACAAAACTCAGTCAAGAAGAATAAAATATATGTGTACAACCATACTACTGCAGCAGTACTGCTATATGAGCTATTATCTTTATTTTTTCCTGAAAAAAGACCCAAAGAACTGTGTTGACTTTGCAAATGTTTGAAGCATACCAGTATATAAAGTTCAAAACCAGTATCCCCATTCCCATCTGTATCAGCATGCACACATGTCATAATACAGTGTATGTAGATGTGTAATGTAAACACATGCCTTCTCCCAAATTGTAAGTGTCCAGAGATTTCATAACTATTAACATTTAACAATTTATCTCAAAATGTTACATTACCAAAATTCAAAGACTGAGCTCGCTAATGCTCATGGCATGAAAATGTATCTACTACAGTTGTATTATGATCACATTCTTTTTCAAAGGTTATAATGACTTCCTAAAGCGTTAAACCTTGAAGCATGAAGTCATTCATGAAGCCTTAATGATTGTACCTATCAAGCATAGTGCTGAAGTGAGTCATTTCATGCCTCAATGGTTCATTTGTAAACAATATAATAATATAATAATATCCTGGTTCACAAAAATAGAAAAAATTATGTGTTCATTATTTAGTATGGAAAGACTGACCAAACCAAACTGTGAGCTAATATTTCAGCATATTTTTTCTTTTAAACTGTAATTGTCAATATCGCGTGTTGGTACTTCCTACATCCCAGCATTAGCCGTATTCAAATCTTCAAACATTGTTGGCACAACACTAACCCAGTACCCCTAGATGCATAGTATAGACTTTGAGCATATACATTTGATTTCTTTAGAATACCAGTTTGCAGGCACGTGACTTGGTTGGTACTCTACAACTGCAAGTCTTGTTGCTCACTGAAAAGATCGTTGCATTAGAATAAGGATCAGAGGACTGTACTCGACAGTCGACAATATCAAATGTTGGGATGATCAGTACTGAATTACAATTATAAAGACACCAAAGTTTGGTAACGGATCTAAAGTGCATTTTAATGACCACACTTATTGTCAGTTGTCACTCATTCAATATATATTTAATTATTCATTTATTTAATTAGTTCATCTTTCTTCTTTACTATCATTTGTGCATAATAAACAATTATAATGTCCATAGAGGGTGTAGCTGCATCATCTCACATTGTTGTAAAACTAAAACTAAATTAATTTTGTATTACCGGTTCTGTCCTAAAGTAGGGATCAGAGTGAGTTTGCTTTAATGGGAGACCTCGTACAGGCACCTCAGAGTGACGCAGATGAACGCTTCCTCTAAAAACAGGAAATACTCAAAGACGGTGACCCAAGACATAGGAGCTAGCTAGCTCTCCCTTCAGTACAACCTGCTTTGCTTGTATACACGTGGTGGGCTGAGAGATACAGTAACATGGGCAAGTGATACATGTATTGGAGAAGTACCTCATAATAACAACTCCAAGATGTATGATTTTGAAAATGATATGATTTTACTTCCCTGGTTTAGCAAATGTTCAAACATTTCCTCTATTCTATTCTCTTATCACCCTTACCCTCCCTCCCCATCTCTTTCTTTCTTTCTTTCTCTCTCTTTTTCTCTCTCCCTCTCTCTTTCTCTCTCTCTCTCTCCCTCCCCCTCTCTCTCTTACTCTCTCTCTTTCTCTCGCTCTCTCTCTCTCTCCTTATTTTCCCCATCTAGCCTCTAGGCCTTCATGGGTACATGAATCCTTCTTATTAAAAAGGATTTGTATTATTTCCTTCTGTTTATTGTTTGTTTTTGTGCAGCATACATTGTACAGTACATACAATCCCATCTTTTTTTCTCTTTCTTTTCTTATTTGAATGTGTGAAAAGTTAAATTTCCATAGATTTTCTGAGCATATTTAATAGTTCAAAATATTTCAATTAGAATTTGATAGTATTTGAACTCTGATTTATTATAAATTCATCTCCAGTTTTATATTTCAGAGCGCAATGGTACGGTAATAGAACACTTTTTTTTTTAAAATTATGGAACAGGCCAAATGTTCAAACAAATTTCAAATATCAAAATTCAACCCATTAGTTGCTATCCAGTAGAAACATACCATACAAGATTAAACATAACATTGGATAGAAAAAGGAATTAAAGGACTATAAAAAAAAATGACTGCTGTGCACCAAAAGGGCATTAAACGATTCGCATGTACTGTATGCAGTTATTATCTTCTATGAGTTAAAGGGGCATGTTCCCCGTATTCCAGAGGGCGTTCAAATTACGTACCCGCTGGCGGACGGTGCTAGCTGCCTATTGACGCCAACAGAATACGGCTCTTACGCAGATGGCATGTTCCGAATGCCCGCACAATGCCGATTATCGCATACATGTGCCGAAGTAATACTAATCGCAGTTCGGCTCTAAGATTCGGCTGCTGTTTCCGCCCACTTTTGTGACGTCAGGATCGGCAGCGATCAGCTGGCTTGACGAAGGCAGGCCAGGCCGCGCGTACTTTGATTGACAGCTGTATGCAAATTAGAAGTCGATCTTCGGAACCAAGATGGCGATGACTAGAGCAGCGATAACTACAATGGCGGGAACGTGCCCCTTTAATTCCCTTATAATGATAATAACAATAACCGAACACAATAACAGCAACAACATCAACAACAATAACAATAACAATAATAACAATAATAACAATAATAATAATAATAATAATAATAATAATAATTGTTTCTCACCAGTGACTATACCTGTACATGTATAACAGACTGAAGCGCTTACAGTATTATTACCCCCTTCACTGGATTCTGTTATGATTCTGCACATTACAGTGCACACTCACCACTCCCTGGGGGAGGGTCTTTCTAGCCAGTCACCCTTTGGATTTGCACATGCTAATCCAACTACACACCTGTGTCCTGTTCACATTTACCAGGTACCCATTTAACGCCCTGGGTGGAGAGGAGCAATGTAGATAAAAAATACCTTGCTCCAGGACATAAGTGCCGTGCTGGGGCTTGAATCCACAACCTTTGACTTTCTTGTCAATGATTAGACCGCTTGATAATGACACCTCTTCTAACCCCCTTCTGGTTCTAAGGCCATGCCTGCACTTGCTACTCTCCACCCAGTTGTTTCATCTTCTTTGTTTCATCTTCTTTTTTGTTTCATCTTCCTTTTATGATCGTGTTATACTTTAAATAATTATGTATATTGTAAAATTGTAAAGCGCATTGAAATGTGAACAGACATGAAATGCGCTATAAAAGAACAAATTATTATTATTATTATTGTTAAATGGGTACCCGGTAGGATGCGACCGGCATTGTTGGTCAAACAGTTTTTGAGCATCAAGTAATGCCTGGCTGGAATGCTCCCCAGGGAGTGGAGATTGTGGACACAGTGTGTGCGGGCAAGCACTGAATCCAATGGCAGGGGTAATAGTATATCTTTAAAGCGCTTTAATAGAGACATTGTATTAAGCGCTACATGTACATGTATATAAGCGGAACATTATTATTATTATTATTATTATGCTTAAATGATCTCACCTCTCTTCTTGACTTTAGCTTCATCACCCATCTCTGTACTCCCTAACGACACATCTCCATTGGCTACACCTGGACCATGTGACTTCATCGATGACGATGATGATAAGGATGACGATGTGGACGAAGCCGGTGGTGCTGCTGCTACGACTGGCTTCTGTGTACTAGCAGGACTTGGCTTCTCAATGACCTGACAATACAAGACAGAACGAGAAACTGAGCTGTAAGTATGTTTTGAGCTAGACACTGAATGGGGTCGGTAATGATGACTTCGATGATGATGATGATGATAAGGATGACGATAATGCTGTTACTGCTGGCTTCTGTGTACTACTGGGCTTCTCAATGACCTAAAGCAAAATCAGGTGGTACATGTAGGTGGAATAGTGAAGAATTAATCAGAGCTAATAGGAATGAAGTCAATCTGAGACAGAAGGAGAAAGTGAGCTATTTCTTGAATTGGGTCAGTAACGATGACACTGCTGGTGTTTCCCGTTGGTCAGATAAACTCGGTCAAACCATGTAGGTCCACGGTCAAAGGCAGAGTATTGATGGTAAAGAACAGATCACTTCATACAAGGTCAATCACCTCTCAGTTCCTGATCACCTAAAGCTGGGACAAGGCTTCTGGGGCTTAGCAACGACTAGTTCATAAAGTGAAACCTGTTTTAGCAACCACCTGTATAGAAAATACCACCTGTTACGCTATTAATGAAGACAATTTTATTTCCTTTGAAGTGTTTCTCATTGAAACATGTACATGTATTGAAGGAACCCGTACATACCACCTGCCAATAAAGACCATGTCTTTTGTATCCCTTGAGCTGTCTTTATACGCAGGCCTACATGTATATGGCACATGAACACAAACATAACGATGTTGCCAACCTGTAAATGTTTGCCAAAAGAACATCAAACAACACTTACATTGTTGCAAAACTACAAGAAGAGGAACATCTATAGTTCCGCAAGTCAAATCTAGCATTTGAGCCAAGACAACAAACTTACCTTATGAAAAAAACGTAGGTAAAGCGAGGCTCACGTTCAATCATTAAATCCGGGTTGGTCAAATCATCAAATAAAGAGATCCTGGCACAACATCAACCACAGAAACACAACATGGCATATAGTCCTGACACTCTGCAAACAGTCGCTAGATTCCAATCTTCAAACAATGTTCCTGAATCAAATCTCACCTACCTACGTACAAGAAACCAGCTCACATTCACCTCTGTATACCTACAACCATGAGCACTCACTCCTAAGAGACGGAATGGAAGTTGGTTTCCTCTCAGCTTATCTCAGGATCTTATTGGCTTATACCCTTCCAATCTAACAAGTACTTGTGATTCAGACGAAACCTCCTTCAGAACTGAACAACTACAATTCTACAAGAAAAATGTCCATACAGTCCCCTTATATAGAAACAAAATCAGTGTGCAAAACAATGCATGTTTAGTTCCTTGTAACGAATTACAATTGTGAATAGAGAAAGAGAGAGAAAGAGGGTAAAAAAGGAATGTCTGTTTTGATCAGGACTGCTAAGTGACCATCACTATGCACTCTGACCATTACTGAAAACACAACTGAACCTAAATCGGAAAAAGAAGAAATAAGGAAAGGAGAAATAATTAAAATCAGCAGGAAATACAAGTCATATCAGACTTTCAGACGGATTGACCTAATTCAGGTTACTGGGGGTAAAAGAACTTCATAAATGTATGATCTGTAAAGTAATGAAACAAAATGAAACATATCAATATCGGTAGTTATAATTTTGTACATGTCTGTTTCTAAAACAATGACAATGATTTAATTAAAAAGCCATGACGAGTGATGAATAGTAATGACCAGAACAGGATATGCTACTTCTTTTTATTTCAAAACATGTACCGTAAACAATCTCTTTAAGTACACCATTTACACAAAAATGTAGTTGTAATATCTGCCCTGTCTAGAATTGATTCACTGTTTGTAAATTAAACAAATCCTGATTTAAATGTGACATGGATTGAAACTGGTGCTTATTCGACACTGCTTTTTAATACTGTACAGGTGTCACAGGTGTACATGTACATGTAAATATGCTTCAGTATACATCAGAAGGCAACATTTTCCAGCTATCTAGGACCGTATCTTGAAATGTTGAAAGAAAAACCTGAGTATTCTGATTTAAAAATTGAAAATATAAAATGGAAACTATTGATTGCTCTCTTTAACTTGAGTAACATATCTCCCACACAGATCATATGTTACTGCTTATCAGTCATTAGTGTAGTTTTACAGTATGCATGTACATACATGTTTTCATGTATTGTACACATTAATTTAAGACTTGCAGTGCTCATAAAAAAGAGTTAGCTACCAAAGTATGTGCAGCACGTACATTGATGTAAATAAGGAAGTTTCAATGAAGTGGCAATGGATTTCATTTTTAAATATCTTTCAATATACACATGTACATGTATTTGTACCCTTGAATATCATCATACAATCATGAGTTACATGTACATGTTTATAGAATGTAGTCAAATTGTTCACATCATGTTCTCTGGACTTAGGCTAATACGATTTAAAGCACACATGCACATGTACATGTATTTGAGCTGTATTGAATAGTGCTGTAGTCAAACGTTTAACCGTCCGGTATCCGACCGCCCATGGCAGATTCCGTTTTCAATTAGACGGTTTCGTTTTCCCCCGATACATTTCACATTAATGATCTTACACATTCTTCTAAAAACGACATTGTTACTATTATTTGTGACAAGTTCACAAGCACAAATCAGCGCCTTCAAATGCACCTCGCAGTTAAATGAAAGTCCTTCCCGCTTTTTCACACGGACCTGGCGTGCTGGGTAAAAAAAAATTTTTTTTTAAAAACGATATCCGTGATGTTACAGCACTAGTATTGATGAAGGATCACTCACCTTGACAAAGTTGTCTGGAAACATTCCCCTTTTACCATGGACTTCTCCTTCCCACCATCCCCCTTCCATCATGTTTATGTTCTTGATGATGGCCCCCTTTTGGAGAGTGAGTTCATCCCCATTGACGGCATCGTAGTCAAACTCCACCACTGCCTCCGCTGAAAGAATAAAAAATGGTATTATTATATACTTCGCGTTAATAATAGTATCATACATAAGACCTTAACTCTCACTTGTACAAGTGTCTCAATAATCAAGGACTTTTTCAGTTATTACCGGTACCCCCAAAACCTGGCACTCCTTACCCTGTACTAAAGAATTGTCATACTCTCACATCTTTCCCAGGTATCTGAAAACACATCTTTTCTAATTTGTTTTAATATTCCTCTCTGTTTGTAATCAATGAAAGCTTCAATCATATGATAATGTTCTCTCTCTTTGTTTGTAAGTATTTCTTCTTTATGCGCTTTGTATCTAATGAATACGGTAGGTACTTTAATTTGATTTCATAAAATGGGTTATACAACACCTACTCCAGCAACCATTTACATGTTTTCGTAGTAGGGTCCATGGTACAATGAACCTTGGTTATCAAAGAGCAATGGACACTTGGTTTTGAATCCATGACCTTGCTGTTAGTATTATGAGACCACAACTCTACCACTTGCATCACATCCATCAACCATCCTTTAGATATATGATAAGAGATAGATCATGAAGGAGAAGAATCAAGTTTAAATCCAACTCCCCTTTAGTTCCTTTCACAGATAGATTATCAGGAAGTGGGAAGGGGAAAATAAGCCCTCAAATGACAAAAGATAAGAACAACAAAGAATTTTATTTGCACATGGGGATTCCCCTAAAAAGTGAGTTGGACTATAAAATACATGTATAGACTCTACAGCCACATCACTGTAATCAAGGAGGAAGAAACACATCTTCATTCTTCAAACTAAAATTAATACTACCTGTAGTTGAGTGTAAATCTGGGTTTATAGGGTTTTAAAAACATCTCAATGGGCTCAGACTCAGAGAATACAACATTGAATTTTAAACATGAGGCAGATCTCATTCGATGTCCTCATTTTGGCTCTATACCAGAGCCCTTTAGTATCTGAACCCCAACAAATGTCGTTCAATTAGCTACATATTTTGAGGGGTACAATATCGACATGTACATGTAATGCAGGTCAAATTAATTCTTGTCTCTGGCCACCTGCCAAAGCTTCCTGTAAAAAATGATATTACAAATAAAATGTACATGTATTACCAGCTTGTAGTCTGAAAAAAGTATTTCAATTTAATGTACATGTACAGTACATGTATGACAGGGTTTTCATGAAAGCACATTGTACATGTAGGCCTTCAAGGTTTCATCATGTAGATACTGTACGTACATGTACATATTACACATATTACAGATATTATTCTTTGTGTTTAATTGCACAACATTCTTTATTTCATTGTTTGTCCCCCCCCCCCCCCCCCCCCTGTATTGTACATTTATCCACCTTCCCCTATTCTTTACTATTCTATTATTATTATATCTGCTACTTTTTTAATCTACCATATTGCCCATAAAGGTTATGAATAATTTAGTTGTATAATTATAATTTAGTTGTATAATGGTATGTACCGGTATGAAGCATCCAACAGCAATTAACAAAGTGGTGTAAAATCAAACCAAAGATGAAGAACCCAATTTTATCCAATTTTCAACTAAGGTTTTTGTGGCCACGTTTGGATAGGTAATAAAAAAGCTAAATTGTCTTTTGGAAGTAATATTCTGCTAGAAATAACACTATCTGGTCAAGAAAGTAGATGAGGAAGTCATTTGAAGGATTTCTTGATGCATGTTTACAGTTCATCAGGATAGGAACCTGAGAGTCTGAACATCCTGTATACGTGTGAACTCATCCCTTACATTACCCCCATTCACACAATGTATCAACAACAAAAGAGAGACTGAAAATTTGATCCAAATCCTGCACCCATTCAAATATAGGAAACTTTTAGAAATTTGATTTTAATAACCTCTGTGCAGGAAGCCAGCAGCACACAATGCTAGAAATATTTAAGTGCTTGGTTGGTTGTAACTGGTTAAAGTGTTTTATAAGAAACACTTTGGATTGTTACAATCTTGATTGCTCATTGAAATACTGGAGCAAACACTATGAGCACTTGAGTTGGTACACTCTTGATACTAGCGTGTTACACAATCATTAAAAAATTTGTTTTTTTAGAGGAAATGGTGATACATGTATCTCATATTTTATTATAGTAATTTGATTCAATGTTATGCAAATATTTTTCTTCTGGCAGCTTTTTATATAAAACTCTTCTTCCCAACTGTCCTGACAATTGTCACTAAACATTGTAATGTTAAGTTTTTCATTCTCATGTATTTGTATGTTTTTTATGTTTCCTTGTACAATGTACTTGGTACATGTACATGTACATGTACATGAAAGCATTGTCTGCATGACGTACCTTTAATTGTGTGATTGAAATCAAACTTAATTGAACTGGATTGACTTGAATACATTTGATCTTTTTGGTTAACACAGTTTGTTAAAAAATTGAGTTTCATACATACATGTATCACACTATTGGACAACATTGGACATGTACTTGCTCTGTGTGAGAACGTCCCTATTGTCAGCTACCAATCACCAGGATTGAATTCATCTTAATGGCATCCTGTGGATAAATCCTATTTATGTTCCGGTCCGACAAATATAATAATACAAAGTGAAAAATTGGATGCAAGATTATTATTTCAACATGCATAATGTATATTCCAAAGAGTAGACTACTCCATACATACTATCAGGGCGCGACAAACCCGCTTGCCCGATGTCCCGGGGCAACCAAATTGAGCCGTCGGGCAAGTAAATAAAATTATCACTTGCCCGATTGGGCAAGTGATACTTTTACAGTAATTTCCTAGTGTCCAAGAACTCTACCATTCACCCGTCAACTTCTTACCCGTCGTCAAAATCCAGAAGCAAAAAAGCGATCGTTCCGATTTCGAAAAAACTTCACAGACAGCTAGCCAGCTCAGCTAGCTCAGCGCGCATGCAACAGTGACACTTCAAGCCATGAATGCCGCTCCGCCTCCACGCACGGCCAGCCGTGAGCTAGCTAGAGACAGCTAGCGCGATCGTACCAGCTGCGAGCTTATTCGCGCTCTCTCTCTCTAGCTCTGCAGGCCGCACCGACAGGCCTTTGCTATTCTCTGATTGCCGATTGGTTGAATCACGCCAAATATGACGTCATTATTCTAGGGAAATGAACACGTGCGAATCGGAATGGAATAAACAACAGGGATTTTCTAGTAAGTACAAAAAGTCAAATGTTTGATATTTATTCATAATGACTGTTAATGATTGTGAACATATTATTTAAAACTCGCTGCTCATATAAATCAGATGAATGTTTTTGTCTCGTTTTCAATTTATTACTGCGGTCTCAAGATCCGACCGAGCGAGTCATTTTGATAATAGTATCGAGACCCCCAGAATATAAGCCGTTGTTGTTTTGTTTTCATGGTTTTAGCGACGTTGTTTTAACCTCGAGTCCTTTTTCGCTTTAAAGTTTTGGGCAAGTGGAAATATTGTTTGGGCAAGTAAATTGAAAACCCACTTGCCCGACAGGGCAAGTGGTGAAAAAAATTCTTGTAGCACCCTGTACTATGTACTGTACCTTCTCTTTTGAGAAAAAAGGGTACTATGCTAGAGGGTAGTTGTACTACTGCTGGTTGTAACTTCTTGGTTTTAAAACTGCCTGGTAAATATCATGGAGTTCAGTTTTTAAAATCTGCAATTTAAGCTCAAGATTAAGGATGAACATTTTACAATCAAGCTTTAATTTTGTTCTTCTTCTTAGAGTGTTTTTCTTTGTACATGTACATGTACATGTAGCTGGAAAGGGATTATAGTACTTCCTTTAATACATGAATCAAAATTGGACTCCCTTTGTTAATTACTACATGGATATGTACATGTAGGTTAGTCATTAAATTTACTTTCTTCTTTAGACGGTATACATGTATATATCTAGAAACAGATTATTTTTTAGTTTTTAAACTTTAGTGATTTGGTCTAGAGAGAGAGAGAGAGAGAGAGATTGGTTTTATTTTTAGTGAAGAATAATGGAGAAAGGAAAAATCAAAGGGTTGTCCAGCTGTTATAGTAAACACTAAAAGAACTCTCCAGAGAAAGTCAACTGTCCATACTGTTATTCACACCATTGGCAGTACGGTATATAGAAATTCCAATAAAGGAACCAAGAAAGCATAATTCCTCCCCCCCCCCCCCCCCACCCACCCCTCTCTCCTGATTTGAGTGATTTCTTTCAAAAGTTCCCAGATTTGTAATCTTTATTTCCCAGGTGTTTCCTACAATGTATATTCCAGGAAAGTCTGGAAAAGGGGACCCTGAATTGTCCATTAACCTGTTTTTCCTATGTATAGTATCCAGGAACATTTACAAAGACATTAAGTGGAACAGATCCATGTACATGTACATGTATGTGCACAATACATGTATACAATGTACATGTAAGTGTACACTGTAGGATTGTGGCCAAGACTTGAATCAAGCAAATCTACATTTCCAGCAGAGCTCCATCAAGCCACACATGGCTACCACACCTACACGTATCTGACATCTTAAAGGAAATATGATTAATATCCTGGTGAACTGGATATTAATAGTCTCGATCAAAACTTCTCATTCTCTTCATTCAGGCTCGGTGAAACTGGTAATTATCAAATTATGTCATAAATGACTTCCTTTCTTTCTTTTTTAATCAGATTTTCTCAGAAACAAAAAGGCAATATAGTTTCATTCCTGCCACAAATGATAAATTTTGACGATTAAGACTTGTTTATTAATAAGAATATTATTGATAAATATTTTAAATGAGATAAATACATTATGAATTTGTTTAAAGGACTCCACTATACATTTAACATATAGGGAAATTCAATTTCAGACTACCGGTACATGCATCTTCCTTTGTTAAACCTGACTTTGGAAAAAATCTTTTACAAAGCCAGTATCTGGTTTAATTTTGTTTTTGGACACATGTCCAGCTTTTTCTGGATAATATATTTTACATTAAATCAAAGACACTGCCCATACACAGATCAAAATATAGAAATTGAGGTTATTTTGGTGCAGTCGTGTGAAGCAGCGCAGACACTTTTGACAAGTTGAGAATTTGAACAAGCTCAGAGAGAGACAGTGTCCGTTGGTTGCGGTCTGAGTGAGATATTTCTGGCTTGAAGGTAACAGGTAGACTCCCTGCCCAGTCAATCAATCATCAAAAGGAACTCATTATCTTCCTCTTGGCCAGCGTTAAATGGCCAACGTGCTCTTTGCATGCCAAAAAATAAAGTATAGAATAATATACAGTCTAACTTCCCTCTGAATGTACATGTGGGAACTGGAAACTGACTTTTCATACATATTAACATTAGATATGAAGTTGAGTTTTTGACAGGTTGCCAAGTAATAGATAAAACTGCAATTAAATATATGTAGTATCTCCTCTTTCCATCCTGATAAAAAAAAAGAATCTTAGCCACACAAATGTGTGACAGAACATTCTTTATATACATTGCCAACCTCGTTAAAGATGGATAATTAACAATTTTGCAAATGACAACTTTTGCATATCCATTAGAAATGAGGCTGAATCTCCTTGCTTTATAAGAAAAAATTGATGTATTTGTCTATAAGATCTGTGTTTTGATTTACTTTTATTTATTGAACTCATAAAAGTCAGTTTGTGTACTTGGATGTTCACTATGTGTACATCAATGATCTGTACAGTATATTTTTAAACACATCTGAAAGTGACTCATAATTAGTTCTACTCTCTGCACATTGCAAATTTACATGTGACTGACTTGAGCTTGAGGTATTCATTCATATTGTATTTGATTTGTGGTTTTGAAAATAAAGTATTTACCTTCTCTAACAAAGCAAAATATTTCTCAATGCACATAAACTGCACTCATACAAATCCCACAAAAAAAATTCTGTCCACACTACAGTAGTCTGTAGCTCACTCTAGAGATCTATTCCCCTAAATGTGATCCACTGAAGATTAAATGTGATCTTCTGGCGAAAGATTAGATGGGATAGCCTAATCTCTGGATTCTCAAATGAATTGATTCCAGGCCTACTCATACTAAATATATACATGTATCACAGGGAAAGTGTTACAAAAAGTCTGTTTCTATTGGGGTCATACATGTACTACATGTACATTCATGCATATATTTCCAAAAGAGTATCAACATGATCTTTTTATGTTGCTACATGTATCTCTTAGTCTTTCTTCAGACTTGATATAAGGATAAATATTTTATTTCAGATAAGAAAAGTGAGGGATTTGAACAAACGACCAGAATTAAACAAGGCATTCATATTGCATCTCTCTACCATACATGTGTAAATCACTTTAAACAGTTACTGGTAAAGTTACAAAAAAGGTAGATTGAAGTGAGAAAAAACTTGAAAGCATGTGCAAGCTTCTCACATAGTCTTCATTTGAACTTTAAAACAACTGCTGTTGTCAACATACATGTATCATTATCAAAAGAATAACTAAGGATACTTTTGTCTGCTAGATTAGGCCTACAGTAAATAGATTATAGATTTAATTCTCATTTCATTCAACACAACACACACCAGTACATTAGGGCTAATATGGGGCTTCATGCCTTCATTCCGTTTGATCTTAATATGAAGCTACAATGTACATGTACCAGTAATCAAAATCCTGTAGGTACAGTGTACAGGGTTTAAACCCTATCCAACTTTTTTGGAACTTCTAACTTAATTTCTAACTTCTAAGTATTTCTTTTTTCAATAATGAGAAGAATGAAAAGAAGAAGAATGAAAAGAAAAAGAAGAATGAAAAGAAAAAGAAGAATGAAAAGAAAATGAAGAAGAAGAAGAATTATCATTATCATTATCATTATCATCATTATCATTCATTATTATGGGCCACAGCATTTCAAGAAATAATTGTGTGTACCACATTTACTTGCAGTTGCATTAAACAGACAACATTAAGTTCCTTAAACCCCAAATAACAAGCATACATGTAAACCACATGTATGGGACTACAACAGTGAAAAAAATACACGGGGGCTCGGGGCGATTTAGCCCCCGAAATGCCCCACAGAGCCCCCGAAAATCAGAAAAGAGCCCCATAAATTTGCATAGAGTTCAATGCAAAACAAATTTTAGAATGTTATTTTCATGCAGGCAAGGTTGAAAAGTAGCCCCCGAAAAATAAATATTAATTTTTTCCCTGGACTACAATTACCATGGGTTCTGTTTCTGTCAAGTTCTTTAACTTATTTGAACATTAAGACACTATGAATTAACAGGTCAAGATCTAGTAAAGAATATATGCCATGTTTAAACTGCTTTTTAAACACAATTTAAAAAAAAAGGAAAATCAAAAAATCCTTTCCATTCACTCCTTCATGTTATAATAAAGAGAGAATGTTTTGTTTCCACCATTCATTTTCCAAGCCATAGAGCAATCCTCAATCATCATGTTATTCTGCCCTTTTTAAGTCATGAAGACTAGTATTTGAATGTACAGTGTAAGTATGAGTAGAACTGAGAAGTTTTTGTGAAGTTCGAAATCTGAAATTGCCTGGGTGCCTACCCTGCCCCCACCCACTTCAGGAAAGGAGGGACCGCATTCATGTTCCCCAAAATCTCTGGTAAAGGGGTACTTTTCCCGCAACAACGTCCAGCTCATAATAACACAACAAATTGACTTGTAATACACAACAAATGTATTACTTTACACACCAGACTTAAAGACTTAAAGGTACTATGTCCCATTTGCAGGCCAAAAAAATGAAAAAGTTAAATTCCAACTGCAATTGAAAGATAATACTTATTTAGAACTTCCCTAAAAAAGGTGGGGCTTGAAAATGTCTTCAAGTGGGAAAATAATGACTATTAGTTGTCAAATCTACTTTAGGGCTATAGAGCCCAAAAGTATTAGTCTTGATTTTCAGACAATTGTACCGAATGGTCATACATTTTATGCTGCGCAAAGATTCAATCAGTTTAATCTTGGCCATCACAAGAAGTGGGTTATTGATGTACATGTAGACAAATGCTCATGTACCCTTTACAACTCTTTTCATGTATGTTATTACCAAAGAAGAAAAAAAGCCAGTCAGTCACTCAATAGTGTCTGACAGTGAAGTCTAGCAAGTAAACGGGTTTCCTTGCATAATTCGAATATGAGGACACTGCTAATGTTTAAATTTCACAGATAGGACATACATGACATATTCATAATTCCTGCAAAGTTCTACAGAATTTGAGGTTGGCTGCAAAAGGGACATAGTACCTAGTTTAAAGGGGTGCTTTCAAAGGGAGGGAACATGCATACGCGTACCCTAAATAACACTGAATGGGGAGGGGGCAGGTTGACTACATTGAACAATAATGCTATTCTTCATCATTTAACATTACCATAAGAAGCAAGGGAATAATCTCATTTTTTGTTTTTTTCATTTTTTTTCTTCTTCTAAATGTAAATTGGTTTTGTTAGTATTTAAGTACAGTTGAAAGATTTCCATTCCAAACTATATTTGAGATTGTTCCTCTGCAGGGTGCTATCAGCATTGAAACTCCACATCAAATTCCTTGTATAAACACACAGTTGTGTGAATTTTAGAGACCAGTGTGCTTTTCTTCCTCTTATCACACTAAGCAAATAGGAATAAAGGTGTGGCTCTAAAACCAAATTTAGCTTCTTCTTTTTGTTTTTGTTCAAGCCCCACAAAACTAAGGGCATCACAAAATCCGGCACACACTCTCAAATGTTCTAACTTAAGCATATTTATGGCATACCGGTACATGTAATTTCTCACAGGCTTTCCAATTTGTGTGCCCAAATCACATTTTTTGAAGCATATTAATTATTTTTTTAGTCCACTTAATGATAATATAAAATATGATATTGATATTGATATCACCTACCCCTTAATTGCCTACAGTGTACGTGAAGAGTGATGTACACGTAAACAAACCCTCTAATGGATTCTACATTTCCTCTTCTCACACACGCCGAACAGCGTAAACAACCTTAAAGGTATGCAATTACCCTTCCATTCCACATTATCCCTAAAACTCTACAATTGTGCATAGCAAAAATTAAAAAAGGGTTTTTTAAAAAGTCACCAGCTAGATCTATAGTGCTTTGCTCACATTCAGCAAGATGCTGTGCAAGTGAAATATGGCCGCTCAATTCACATGATAAAAGTGTTGACCTCTAACCTGTTGGTTTCGGAATGTGCTGTCGAGTGGGAAGTGCAGCACTAAAATGGCAATGCAAACAAAAATTAAGTGTATACCGCATGTCTTTGCATTTCGGCCAGAACCAACATCACAAACTTTTGTAAGAGATTAGCGTTTTGTAATGTAAATTGTACTTTTACTAATTATCATCAGGAACATGTGGAAGGTAAGCAAATCATTATCACTCCAGTATCATTAAAACGTAATTTTTCTTTAATATTAATTGACTAATTTACAAAGTGCTTTGTATGAAAGAAGAGTCTACCAGCACAATGTACCAGCGAACTCCGAAGCCAGTGCTCAATGTCTGTCGGGTGCAGGAAGGGGTGATTTCGAACAAATTTTAGATTCTGTTTACCTGCCTTTTCATGCAGGAATATGGGCGCCAATTCAGGCCAGGTAATATTAATATTAATATCATATTTCATATTGTGTCCTACTCCTAGCCCTGCAACTAGTACTACTACTAGATCTAGTAGAAGTCTAGTACTAGTCTAGAGTCTACATCTCAATTTCTCACGGCTAAACCGTACAAGGTGAATTATTCTAGTCAAGTTTGAAATTATACATCAATTTTATCAATAAAATCATTAATCAATTCAAACAATAATATCACAACTGATGTTGTCAAGTTTGTCCAGTCGCAACTCGAAAATGTGAAACATTGAATGGGACCTGGGCCGCATTCTGAGGCTGAGCTCTAGACCGAATTTTCCGTCTCTTTCGTTCGTTAGCCTCTTATTGGGGTAGGGTCAAAATCGAAATCCATTTTGAAAATCTTTTTCAACATGGATTTCGATTTTGACCCATAAATTCCTAAAAAGGGACTATTAAACTGATTATTTCAGTCAAGTTGGTAAGTGGAACTGATTTATTATAGCCTAGAATCTAGGCCTAATTTACAATATAACATGCACAAGGTAAAATGACATTTTGGGGGATTTGGGGGGCAAAACGCTACGACCTGAAATGGCCGTGGCGTTATCAAGGGAATGTGTATAGACGGTTTCCGTCTCTAAAGAGAGAGCCGGCCGACCCTACCCCAATAAGAGGCTAACGAACGAAAGAGACGGAAAATTCGGTCTAGCTGAGCTTGAGCATTCCGAGGCTGAGCTGAGCCTCGCCCTCGAGCCGCACTCCGATTTGAGGTGGTCAACAAAATGTCAAAATAACTAACTCAACAGCAATGCAAAGGCAGTGTTCTTGACACCTGATTTGTACTGTACATTCATCAATGGACTTTGCAGTTTTCCATCAACATAACGAACATCTAAGAGTGAGACACTGCCCGCGTCTCCTTCACATCACATGCAGTCCCCCAACCCCTCCCATCGCCCAGGCGAATCCCCGCCAGACAACCCCGGAAGTCAACAGGTTTCTGCTGGGTTCACGGGTTCCCATGTCGGACATGAAAATTCGGGAATTAATTCATCATCAAAACACAACAACATTTAACCAGTATCGTAACATGTCTTGAAAAATACATACCCATCTTGTTCAGCTATGCTATTATTACATCCAGTGCGAAGAAGTACAATTTAACTCACAAATTATCCGCAGAAATGTTGTTATTTTGGCATGAATTAATTATGCACATTATTCTGCTCAGATTGTCAATAAGACAAATAAGTTTTGTATAAAATATTATTTTATGCATCTAGTTACTATCTTAAAAATATTAAAATTGTATTTAAAAATAAAAACGTGTGGTAATTATTACCTGATTATTCAGATTATTTATAATATAGAATTACAAATTGGCAAATTGGCAAATACTTTAGTCTAGCTTCAAGACAATTTTAATTTAGCTTGGAGGGATAGAAAGCAAAGTAGTTCTGTGCTGAGTCGCTATCGACCATTTATTTTTCGACCATTTTATATTAGGATCTGATCTGGAGTTGATTGTATACATGTGCTTCTTTTATGTATTTATAAGTTTTGGCAATAAGTAAACTCAAACAAATGACGGTAAACTACTACAAAAGAGAGTGCCTGGACATTTTGACAAATAGCAGTAATCATGGAAGAATCCTTAACAGGCTTAGACCTACAACATCATGTATTAGAGTAAAGTAAAGTAAAGTAAGTATATGATTATGACATGGGGGGTGGGGGGGGGTGTCCCACCTGCCCCCAAAACAAACAAAAAACAAATATATATATATATATACATATTTCCACAGAGCAATGTGACGCTGTGATTGTGTGTGTCACCCCCTATCACCCCCCCCCCCCCCCCCACATTTAACCGGTCTAGCTGGGCCAGGGAATGGCATGGGGAAAAAAAGTATTTTAACTATACTCGATGGTCTTCATTTTCTAATACTTTAATTACACTACAGTGTAGTCAGGCACGTAGCCTCGGGGGGGGGGGGGAGCACATTCCCCCAACAAAATTCCAAGATCGGTTGAACTTTTTAGACCCCTTTTTTAGACCTCGATCGATTACATGTATGTGCCCCCCCCCCCCCCCCCCAAAAAAAAAAAAAAAAAAAAATCAAATTCTGGCTACGGGCCTGCATGTAGTGAGTCCATGGTTGATCTAGGTGGGCTGAATCGGTCGCGGGTCCCCCTTTTGGCGGCCTACAAAAAGCAGGAGGAAAGAGAGAGGCGACAGAAAACGAAAAGAAAAAAAGATAAGAGAAGGTAAAATAGAAGAAGCTTAGGGTGGGAATGGGGGGGGCAGAGGCGGCGGACCCGGGGGGCAGGGGGGGGGGGGGCACAGTGCCCCCCCCCCACTTTTTCAAGTACTCCAAAAGTGCCCCTTTTTTCCATAGGAAAAGTGCCCCTTTCACTTTCTAAGAAGCGCCCCTTTTTACATAAAAAGTGCCCCTATTACTTTGATAAGTGCCCCTATTAATTTTTAAAAGTGCCCCCTCCCCTTTCCACCTCTGATATGTGCCCCTTTTATTTTGACACGTACCTTTTTTCCCTGACAAATTCCCAGTTTTCTTTGCAATAAGTGTCTATTTTCCATTCTCATAAGTGCCCTTTTTAATCTCTAGTAAGTGCCCCTTTTCGGGTACGAGAAGCGCCCCTTTTCACTTTTGTTAAGCGCCCCCTTCACCTCCGATAATTGCCCTATTCAAATCTTAGAGGTGCCCCTTTTACTTTGTAAGAAGTGCCCCTTTCCCTTTTAATAACTACCCCTTTTTAACTCGGATAAGCGCACCTTATATTTTCACATGCGCCCCTTTCCTTTCTAATAAGTGCCCCTTTTCCTTATGATAAGTGCGCCCATTTAACAAAGAGCCCTTCGCCATCTCATAAATGCCCCTTTTCACCTATGTAAATAGTCCTTTTTCATTCTCATACTAGTGCCCCTTTTCATGTCTTGTAAATGACCCTATTCAATTCTGAGAGATACTCGTTTTATTTTGACACGTGCCCCTTTTCCTTCCTAATAAATGCTCTTTTTCCTTCATTATAAGTGCCTCTTCGCTTTTTCATGAAAGCCCCCTTTACCTCCAATAAATGCCCCTATTAAAATCTGATCGGTGCCCCTTTTCTTTCAATAAATTCACATTTCCCTTTATTATTAGTGCCCCTTTTTCATTCTCATAAGTGCCTCTTTCTTATAAGGTGTGTGCCCCTTTTCACCTCTGATAATTAACCTTGTTAACAAAGATACGTGCTCCCTTTTCCTTTCTTATAAGGAACCTTTCCCTTTTTCATAAATGCTCCTATCAAAATCTGATGGTTGCCTCTTTTCCGTCGACAAATGCCCATTTTCACCTCTGATCATAACCCTTTGTAATTTGACACGTGCTCCTTTTATTTTCTAATAAGTGTCTTATCCCTTCGATAAGTGTCCCCCTCTCCTCTCATCATTAAACGTGCCCCTAATTTCAAGCGACTAAGAGCAATATCTCCCAAAGCTTGCTCGCTACACTCGCTCACATTTATAATTATGTTACTTATCAAAGGTCTTCTAAGTTTGCTGTTATGAGAATGTGCTTATTTATAACCCGATGAGGATTGGGTTTTTCCTCTTTATAAGATGTAGTTTTCGCACTGCGACCTCACAAATCTTAATTATTTTCCTCGCTCGCTTTGCTCGCTCGCAAATGATTTTTTCGACCATCACACCCAACTGCAAGGTATGTTGCTCCAGCAATAATGTATACGATGTATAAAGAGAAACAAATATTGAAATCATCCCTGATAATGTAATCAAATTCTAGGGGTATATACCAATGTCTAAAAAAATTGTATATTTTCGCTTTGAGATTTCCCTTTGTAGGTGCCCTTTTTTCCCAGAAAGTGCCCTTTTTTGTTGGTGCCCCCCCCCCCCCCACTTTGGAAGTCGCTCCGCCGCCTCTGGGGGGGGGGGGGGGGGGGTCACTACCCTGCGCTATCTTGAATGCTCTTGAATCCTCTTAAGAGACTTCGATGGTATAGAGACTTCGAGGCTAAGCACTTTATAAGCACCGTTTTTATGTTTTTATTTTTGTTATTATTATTAATAGCAAAAACTTGATAGCGTTCGGGAGCTCTAGTCCACGAACTCCCGCCTGGGAATAACCCACCGTGAAAGGGCCGACAACCTTTGTTCTATAAAATTGTCATTAGGAGAGAGAGAAAAAGAGGAGAGAGAGAAAAGAGAGGGGGAGAGAGGGAGAGGAAGAGGGGAAGAGAGAGAGAGGAGAGAGAGAGAGAGAGAGAGAGAGAGAGAGAGAGAGAGAGAGAGAGAGAGAGAGAGAGAGAGAGAGAATTGTTTTCCAATGAAAGAAAGTAATAAGGGCAGTGCAAATTTCCAAGGGATGGATTAGAATTCCTATTGAACAAAGACAGCCTATATTGAAGGTTCTAAACAACTTGAGAGACTGGCATCCTAAGTGATTCGATCGAAACTTACTTTTTGAACACGATTTGCTATTGTTTCGTTGAGGTTTCTGTTCATATCCATTATACCACCAATTTGTTTTACTTTGTTTTGTTTGCTTGTTTCTTTGTTTGTTCTGATAATAATCTTTTTATATATGTCAGGTTTTGAATTTCAATAAATTAATTTGAATTGAATGCACCCCACTTTATTTTTGTAGAACCGTGCCTATTGATTATCAATAAATCATTTGTATACACACAATAACCTTAATTAGGTGTTCAGTTAAGTAATATTAATTTATTGAATTTTTTTACTAATTAATACCTTTGGGAAACTGATTTCATTAATAATCTACCATCGACGCCTGCCCGCGGCCATCGTACACTGTAAAAAAGAATTTGTTCATTGGTAATTTTTACGTATTTTTTCCATGTAGAATTTACTTCAAAACATTAGTTTTGCCACTTACGCACTAAATTTAAGTCTTGCTAACTCAAACTTTCAATTTAGTAGAACATACGTGGAATATTTAAGTAAAATCAAATACATAAAAACTTTAAGTAATTTCAGCTTGTATTAATTTAGTAATTTTAACTCAGAATCAGAAATTATACGTATTACTCAAACAATTTATGTTGATTATTCTTATCTTTTTAAAGTAAGGACCGATGCAGTGCGTAATAGAAATATTTACATAATTTATGAATATTCATTAAGACCAAATTAAACTCTTTTTTAAATAAAACAATTCTTTTTTGTGGTTGAATGAAAATTTAAGGACTTTAAAACATTTACTAATTCATTTAACATGGCTAAGCAAAGACAAGACAATTTTTAATTGTTACCCAGTTCAAAACAAATCAAAACTTGATATTTCAGGAAATTGTCAACCAATTTTCCTTTTAAGATGCTACGATCAAGTATATATAAAATGTGGAGCCTTTCAATATGTGTCGAATTGAAGCGTATGTAATAGTTTGTGATGGTGGTAGATATATATATATACGGTTAAATTAAATCTTAAATAGAAGTAGTGAATGATTAGTGGATGTTACTTGTTAGATTAGATGGGTACCAAATCGTGCAATATGTAATCCTATCATAGGCTTTTTTTTAATTATCTAAAATGATTACAATACTTAAATTATTTACGTTAATGTAACTCGATTTAACTGAGAAAAAAATTATTCAGCAAAATAAGTAAATTCTACTTAAGATGCCGTAGGTAATATTTACTTAATACAAATAAGGCAATTCTTTTCCTCAATTTTATTGAGTTATTTCGACTATTATTTTTGTACAGTGTAGGGCATCGAGGGACAAAATTATAGACATCCAAATATTAGAACTAGAATACGATCTCTACGGACAACATGTATACCGCCATCTTCAGCTTGTATAGAGGAACGCCGTTATCCTGAACAAATCAAAACGCCTCCATTAATTAATAATTACGATACTTTTATCCTTCTTTCAGCTGGTGAAAGTGTATGAAATAAATACATAAAGCCTACATTTCTCCGATTCAAGTCCTTTAGACCTTCTTCTCTTAAAAAAAAATATATATATTATGTCCTCAATGGTTGAATGAATATTCCTATAAAAGTACGTTTTAATGTTAAAAAATTGAAACAAAATAAAATTTATGAGAAGGGGAAGGAGCTCTGTTTTTTAAATGGGGGTACTTAATGAGAAGGGACACATGTGAAAATAAAAAGGTGCACTTACCTGAGTTTAAAAAGGGGTTTTTATCAAAAGAGGAAGTGGCACTTCTTACAAAGGAAAAGGGGCACTTGTCAAAGTAAAAGGGGGTGAAGGGGGAACTTATCAAAAGTAAAAAGGGGGCGCTTCTCGTACCTGAAAAGGGGCACTTGACTAGATATTAAAAAGGGCCACTTATGAGAATTGAAAATGGACACTTATTGCAAACGAATATGGGAACTTGTCGATGGATAAGGGGGACGTGTCAAAATAAAAGAGGCACTTATCAGAGGTGAAAAGGGGAATGACACTTTTTATAAAGTAATAGGGGCACTTGTCAAAGTAAAAGAGGGATTTTCCTATGTAAAAAGGGGCACTTCTTGCAAAGTTAAAGGGGCACGTTTAGGGTACTTGAAAAAGTGTGGGGGCATTGTGCTCCCTGTCCCCCTCCCTCCAGAGCGCCGCCTCTGGAGATGTGAAAACATAGTCAGAGAAACAAAAAGGCTGGTAAGAGGGAGAAAGGAGAGGACTCAAAGGAGACTAGAGACTGACAGACAGACTGATAGAGGTCTGGAGAAAGATATGGGGTATACTAATAATAAATAACTAAGACGGATAGTGATGTAGTTTTGAAAAGCTAGAAAATACAGGTAGAAAAAAATGAAAATATGGGAAGCGAAAATTATACATTCAGTTTTAGTAGGAAAGAAGGAGAGAGAGAGAGAGAGAGAGAGAGTAAAAAGAATATAACATAATTATGGGAAAGCAAATATTATACATAAATATTAATGGGTGGAAAGCGGGGGAGAGACAGAGGGTGTATGGGAAGGAGACAGAGAGAGAGTAGAACAAATGAAAAATATAGAAAAGCGAAACTTATACATAAAATTAGATGTTAATAGGTGGAGAGATGGATAAAAGGAAGGGAGGGAAGGAGAGAGAGATTAGAAAGGATGTAAATATAGGAAAGTGAAACTTGTACATCGGTTTTAATATGAGAAAATAAGGAGAGAGAGAGGAGGGCGAAGAGAGAGAGGGAGAGAGAGAAAGAGAGTGGTTACAACTTACCAATGAGCACCTTTTTGTACTTGTCATAACGATGTTGGTTAATATAAAATTTAGTTAAGTTCTGTTTTTAGATAGTTATGATCTAACGCATCTCTTTATTTCATTATTTAAAAAGGGTTCAGATGCAACGACCTTGCCTTCACAGGTTTAAGGAGAATTTTAGTTACGTATTCGTACAGCAGGGTTGGCATTAATTATTCTCGGTATCATTACATTAAATATCACCCTCTTAATTGCGCCGAAGTGTCTACCTTTTTTTAAAATTCTACTTTAATAAAGTTAGCCCAGTAGGTACACTGATTTCTTCAAAGCCAATTGTATATTAATTATTAAATTACTTTATGTTACTTTGTAATTGTGCGCGTTTCGAATCAACATGTCCACCCTCGTGATTCTTTGAGGGGGAGGGGTTCGTGATTGTTTGATTATCTCTCGTATACACGTGTTAAATAAAATTTCTAAAACTGTTTGTAATATCAACACTGCCACCTAACGATGCAAGTTGTAAGTACGTCAGGCCATGGTCCATGGTCCGACATACGTCATACCTTATTAGTCATCAGTAAATAAAATCAGTTTGTGACTACGTGTATATTACATTGTACTATAAAAGCTTCACCTGTGTAACTTTCATTACAAGTGGGATCGGAGTTTGAGTTTACGTTTCGGTTCTGATTATGCCATATTGGTGGTAAGTATCCCTCTTACATTATATTATTACCTGAACAATGAAACTTGAGTTTATGTGCATCCAATCACTGTTACTTTATTTCAAATATACATGTATTTTTCGTGAATATAACATTTCTTTTGAGCATATCCTTTAACGAGTTAGAGGCATACATAATTATGTAAATCTTCTTTTTTTCTGAAATCGGGATCCATCAATATACACATGTCATGTGAAAATTAACAAATGTTGTTCGCAAAGACATTCTGTTCTATTTTTCAAATACACTGCGTCCTTTCGAGCAGTACTTCCATCATTGTTGTTAATGTCTTACCTCAGTTAGGGTACGTTGAACGAAACATGCTCATGAGAGAATGATTATTGCTCCACGATTAATTTTCGACCCTAATTAACCTTACTTCAACCATGATTGCATGGCCTTCTTATGAAGCAATATTATTGTCGCGGGAGATTACGTTGGATCTCCCTGTTTGAGTAAATACCCGTTCATATTACGGTATGTTCCACTTTTCAATTTTGGTGAATTGTTTCTTTTTTCTTGGGGGGGGGGGGATCTTCTTGCTTTGTACTTCGTGCAAGTTGCATAGCTTACATAATTTCGTTCACTTTATTTTACCTACATGCAGGACCGATAGCAAACAGCAACATGGCATCAGGCTTTTCCATTTCTGCAGATGATACTAAATGTGAGGGATGCTGCACCGAGGACACAGCTCATGTGTCATACCGAGTAGAAGTTAGACAGAAGCTTTGTGATGGCTGCGCCCATGATAAACAGGGCTCCATCAATACCACCGAGTGGTTCTGCCAGAAACACATAACGGACAAGGCCAAGATCTTCTGTTTGACTCATGATGTCCCTATCTGCGAGGCATGCGCGATCACCATACACAAGTCATCATGCAGTGGCGGATCCAGGGGGGGGCCCGGGGGGCCCGGGCCCCCCCCCTTGAGAAAAAAATCATGTAAAATCACGCGATTTTTACCTTTTTGGGGGGTTGGGCCCCCCCCCCCTGGCGCTCAAGGGGGGGGTGCAAATTTTAAAATTTTCGAGGACCAAAAAAAAAAAATGTGCTCACTACCCCCCCCCCCCCCCCCCCCCCCCCCCCCCCCCCCCCCCCCCCCCACTGAGCGACTTTTCGGCTGGCCGAGTCGTTACGATTTTTTTTTGGACTCCAAAAAAAAAAAAAAAAAAGTGTTCGCTTACCCCCCCCCCCCCCCCCCCCCCCCCCCCCCCCCCCCACTGAGCGACTTTTCGGCCGGCGCGATTTTCAAATTTTCGGGAGCAAAAAAAAAAAAAGTTGGGCCCCCCCCTCTAAGAAATCCTGGATCCGCGCCTGTCATCATGTACCCTTGGAGAACTAGAGGACACTCTGAAGGATAGGAAAGATGATTTGGTTCGTTTGATCGAGGCGAGTAAGACAAATGAAGAAACGTTCAGCCATCAGATGAAATCAGTCGATGAGGAACTTGGGGGACTAGAGCAGCATTTTGCAAGGGAGGAGGAGAAACTGAGACTAGCTTATGAAAGAGAAGAGAAGAAGCTCAAGGAATCATTCGGAGTTCATCAGCGAAAACTGAAAGAGGTATCCACCAGGCTTCGTGACATGACCGAATGCCTTCGGGATCAACCTGAGAAGAAATGCAAAGACCTGGTTGAAATGCGGACACGGGCTGAAGAACTGTTGACGAACAAGAGCGATCTGATGAGGGACTTTCAGGAGATCAATAACTCCCTGACATGCCTGACAAACCAGAGTAATCCAGATATCAACGTGAAGGTTGTTATGAAGAGGGTTATGGGTGTGGCCCAGAAGGTGTCCTTTACGGAAACTGATAGTCATGAGATCGGAACCATTGAGGCTCCAGTCGAAACCTGGGTCCGAAATGATGAATACAACCCAGAAATCGGAAAACTGTCCTACATGATGGGTGCGATCAGTGGGACTGAGGTAGTCATAAAAGACAATGAAAAGCACTCTATCTATATCGTCAATGTAGAGGCTAAAACAAAGAAAAAGGTGATCAAAAGTAACAGTCCATACGACTTATGGCGATGTGTGCCACTGAAGGACGTACGTCGCAGAATCGTGTGTGGATC